>OY757930.1:26156215-26281215 GCA_963585895.1 Sepioteuthis lessoniana | reverse complement strand
TTGGGTTCTATGCGGTTTCGTAGTAGGGCATTGTAGATTTTGGCTGCTATGGATGTAAGTGTTATCCCTCGGTAGTTCTTGGCTAGTCCGAGGTCGCCTTTTTTAGGGAATGGAAGGATGCATCCCTTCGTCCATCGTTCTATCCTATTTTGACTATAGACTGCGTTGCATTGGCGGAGGAGTATATCGTCGAATTGTCTCGTCTTCCACACTTCTGGGGGGATCTCGTCTAGCCCCGCCGCTTTCCTATTTTTAATTCTTCTGAGAACCGTGTCGAGTTCTTCTTTGGTGAAAGGACCTAGTTTTACGTCTAATTGCTTACTAATAATTCTGGTGATCGGTTCATCCGTTATTTCCGGTGGGTTTCCTAGTAGATTTTTGAAATGCTGTTCCCACAGTTTTATTCTTTCTTGTTGGCTTGCAGCTTTCAATTTTGCTTTGGCTGTGCTCTTCCTTCCACTTACTTCGTTTATTGTTTGCCAGGCTATCCTGGATTGCCTATCTTCCACCGAGTCTCTAATCTTATCTATCTGATTTTGTACGTATTCTGCCTGTTCTTTTAGGTATATTCCTGTTAATTGATGTTGCGCTTTTTCTAGTTCTCGTGCATTTGTAGGGTTCTGTTGATAGTTTTTGGAGGCAGTCTTCACAAGTGCACGTTTTTCTCTAGCTGCTGGCGTTTCCCAAGGGACTCTATATTTAGTTCTAGGTTTTGTTGGAATACACTTTTCTGCCGCCTCCAGGTGTGCTTCTACAAAATTTTCATATTCGTCATTTGGGGTGCCTATTTCTACCTTCTCTTGTAGTGCTTCGAATCTGTTTCTTAATTCTAATGCATATTTATCTCTAATATCTCTGTTGTTGAGTAGGGCCCAGTCATAGTGCTTGGTCGTCGCTTTACGTGTGGCGTTTTTTCTTAGGCTTAGTCGTACTTTGGCCGTAACTATTCGATGATCGGAGGACACACCCTCGAAGGAGGAGTATGCCTCGCAATTCATCGCACTATTCTTCCATTTCCTGTTTATAAGGACGTAGTCTATCTGTGCTTTACTCTTATTCGCGTATGTGTAGGTCCATAATTTCCCCTCCCTTTTTTGAAAGTTTGTATTGAGGCAGGTTAATCTATTTTCTATCATGAAATCTATTAAATGCTGTCCATTCCTGTTAGACGCGTAGTGTAGGCTGTATTTGTTGTGTCTGTTTTTCCCGATTTGTGCATTCATATCTCCGCCAATGACTAGCAGGTTGTGTTTCGGAATGCTACGTACTAGGGAGGATAGATCTTCGTAGAAGGTGGCTATTTCGTTTTCTTCGCTAACATTGGTAGGGCTGTAGCAGGAGATAATTGTTGCTTTGGGGTTGCCATTAAACGTTGCGGCCATCATCCTAGGTTGTATTCTCTCAATGCTGTTCAGTGTTTTTAACGCTCTCGGTCCTAGAAGTATTCCCACCCCTCCTACCGATGCATTGACAGAGTTTTTCCATGCCGATACAGTCACCAGCATCCATCCATTTCCAGTTTCGTGATACTTGATATCTTCGGTGTGCGTGTATCGGTGCTCTTGTATGCAAATTATATCTATCTTATGTTCTACGGCTGATGCAGTTAGCTCTGATAGTTGACCTATTCTATTTAGGGTTCTTATATTAAATGTCGCTATCTGTATTGTTTGTTTGCATTTAAGTAGTTTTTGTTTGAGCTCTGTAGCTGATTTTTCGAACACCGAGGCCAGGGCTCCAACCTCAGCAGGACGCGCCCCTTTTTTACCCGCGCGAAGAGCGATGCGGTTTATGGATCTGGTTTGAGTACTAGTCATGGTTATCTTTCGATGGCTGTTTTTGTTCTCATCTATAGAAGCCACTCTTATAGATGAGCAGCAGTAGTTCCCCGATCGAACTGGCAATCTTGAGCGTTAAGCCGCAAGACTCACACGTACAGCATGCTGCTTCCCATGTGTACGCGGTAGTAAAAAAAAAAAAAAAAAAAAAAAAAAAAAAAAAAAATTCTCTTTTTTTATCTTAAGTTTTAACTTAGTTAAAGTCCAGGACTGCTGGATGTTAAAATTCAAAGAAATTTTGTGGTATATTTCATGGTTATCTAGTGGTGGACAGAGAGAGAGAGAGAGAGAGAGAGAGACAGAGAGAGAGAGAAAGAAAGAGAGAGGAGGAGTCAACTCTTTTATGGCTTTCGTCTTTAGCACGTGTTAGACTACATTTGAGGTGTTTTGGATTTTTTTTTTTTTCTTTTTCCTTTCTTTTCAGGGGGGGGACAATTTTGGGGGTTTTCGTTAGCAAATTTAGAAGTTCGCCTTCCAAAAGTAAAGTTTTCCTGAAAATTAAGCCGCATAAGTCTTCATTCTTCATTTAAACAACACAATAATACAGCTGAGATTTAGGACATTACTATTTTAAATCAAATGTGCATTTTTAAATGAATAGTTTAGTAGAATAAATTTACTGACCTCTGTGAAAAAACTTCTGGAAACGGAATCACTTCCAAACGTATGCATACTATTTCAACAAATGAAAGATTAAATTATTACTAATTTTAGTATTTATATTAAAGGTTCCACTCCTATATCATGGTCAACTGGTGGTGGACAGAGAGAGAGAGAGAGAGAGACACACAGAGAGAGAGAAAGAAAGAGAGAGGAGGAGTCAACTCTTTTATGGCTTTCGTCTTTAGCACGTGTTAGACTACATTTGAGGTGTTTTGGATTTTTTTTTTTTTTTCTTTTTCCTTTCTTTTCAGGGGGGGGGACAATTTTGGGGGTTTTCGTTAGCAAATTTAGAAGTTCGCCTTCCAAAAGTAAAGTTTTCCTGAAAATTAAGCCGCATAAGTCTTCATTCTTCATTTAAACAACACAATAATACAGCTGAGATTTAGGACATTACTATTTTAAATCAAATGTGCATTTTTAAATGAATAGTTTAGTAGAATAAATTTACTGACCTCTGTGAAAAAACTTCTGGAAACGGAATCACTTCCAAACGTATGCAGCAGAGTTTAATAGGTGTCTATTCAGTGTTCCTTCTCCTATACCAGTTGCCATACGAAAATTAAAGAATTCAGTCAACCTTAAAAGTTACCTACAGTTTGAGTGATAATAATTGGATTCATGTTTTCCAAGAGTATAAACGCTATGTGAAATCCGAACAATTTCGTCAAAATTCTGAACACGGTTACCGACTCAATTTATCACAAGGAAAAGCATTATACTATGAGTGCTCCCATCTCTCTCTCTCTCTATATATATATATATATACCTTCCTTCTGTATGATATATATATATATATATTTATATATATATATATATATATATATATATATGTGTGTGTGTAATCATTGGAAAATCCTCCTCGACAAGCAATTTAAATAGTAGATGCAATTCAGGCTAAGAAGAAAAGGATTGCATTTTGAAGTACGAATGTACTAAACGTTTAAGATTTAAATATTAGTTCGTTTCTCTCAATAGACGTTTATGAATATGCATCATTTTAGATTTAAATCTAAAATTCATTTTAGGATTTGGCTCAATTGAATAAATTGGATGAATAGCAATTATTACACCTTCACTTAATATGTAACAATTATAAATCATATAAGGATCTTAATAGGACAACTATGATAATACTAATATATATATATATATTTAAAAATCCCTCTAAAAATTAGCACTTAATTAGCAATTTAACCGAAAAAAAATTAATTAATTTTTCCTTACTGAAATAATTACTTTTATCCAATATTTTGAAACGTTTATGAACCCCATTACACTTAGAAGCAATGAAAGTAGAGTGTTTGCCAATGGTCTGGGAGACCTGGATTCAATCTCAAGTCACGACATACCAAAGACTTTAAAAATTGTACTTGATACCTCCTTGCTTAACACTCAGATATATAAGGTACGTATCAAGAATAAAGCGGAGTAATCCAGGGAAAGGAGTAGCACCCTCCACTACACTTCGGTGTAGTAGCTATTGAAAAGGAAACCTTCTGGTCACCCTCAACTACAGTCGCCAATTTTACTGTTACAAATCAAAAGGAAAATATCCACCGGTAAAAAGGAGCTAATGAACCGAGTTAAACATAAACAAATAAATTATTTACAAGATTAATCTAAATAAACATATGTGAATATAATATTATTAGACTAATTATTATTATATTAATTGATTAATTAATTGCATTTTGAAGTATGAATATACTAAAAATCTATTCAGAGAAACGAACTAATATTTAAAATAGACATAGAAAAAATCTAAAACTAAAATGATACGTATTCATTTTAGGTTTGGTTTGGTTTCTTTGTTTAATGGCATATCAACCTTTATAGTTTATTTAAGGCCAAAGCTATTCTCCTAGAAGACCAGTAGTGGTACTATTTAACCCATAGCTGGGAGGATAAGGGGGTTTCATACCTTTCCCAGGGGTATTTGCCCGAAAGTGAACGTAATAGCGCGACTGGAGTACGAACTCGCAGTCCATCGCTTTAACAATTACACCACGAGGACACCCCGCCCCGTATTCATTTTAGGATTTGGCTAAAATTAATAAATTGGAGGAATAGCGGTTATTATACCTTCACTTAATATATAACAATTATAGATTATATAAGGATCATAATAGGACAACTATAATAATACTATTCTATATCTGATGGCTATGAAATTTAACGATATCTGATGACTTTAAGAAAATAAATACATATAAATGTAGTTAAAAATATCTAATGTTACGAAAATAATGATTGTAAATAATGATTTTTTTTATAACTAAATAAATAATTATATTAAGTCAATAAATTAGAATGCAGTTGATGTTCACATAATGAAAATAGGTCTTTTTGTTTCTTTTAAAAAAAATTGGTGATTTATTAAGTTTTAAGAATGTAAACTATTTTTTATCGCTCTAATTTTTCTGGTGCAACATCGGATATGTAACGCAGTAAAAGTCTAGATTATAATCTAGGTTAATATTTTATGCTTAGTGCATTTTCCCTTTTTTTATAGTATCAATATTCATGTATAATTCCTTAAATGTCTAAATTAAGATAAAATGTATTCACTGGAATAACGGTAACGTCCACTGAAAATTGTTAACAATCTAAGGATATAAATCTATAATGAATTATATCTGTTGAGTTTTACTTGATATGACTGATATAATAACTTTTTATATGAGTTATATATATATATATATATATATATATATATATATATAAATGTGTGTGTGTGTGTGTGTGTGTGTGTGTGTGTGTGTGTGTGTGTGTGTGTGTGTGTGTTATATAATAGTAGCAATACATTGAACAATGTATTATAATATATTTGTATTGTATATTGTGTACACATTGGTCCTTATAAATCTATTATAGACTTTATTTAAATGAAATCTCTCCCTCTCTCTCTATATATATATATATACAGAGAGAGAGAGAGAGAGAGAGAGAGAGAGGATAGGATATTGTATTGACAAGTTCTATTTTTCCTGTTCATTGAACGCATTTTCCAGATTAAATTTTACGTTTACCACACACACACACACACACACACACACACACACACACACACACACACACACACACACACACACAAACACACACAAATATATATATATATATATATATATATATACATTAATATTTATGTATGTATATATATGTATATAATTATGAACACACACACACACATATATATATATATATATATATAAATGTTAATTGTAAGTCCAAAGAAAGAATAAAAATATATTTTAAAATTGGTAGGTCCACGAAGAGATTTGTATTTTTAAATTTATTTTGTTCTTATATGCGTATTATATATATATATACGTATGTTTCCAGCTCGTTGCTTTCGTCAAATTTCATATGTGTTATATATGTGTATATTTCTAGCTTGTTGCTTTCGTCAGAGAACATATGCAGCGCAAGGCCTTGTTAATAGAGTACTCAATGAGACTTAACCTCACTCTGTTTTGCTATTTGAATGCTTTTCACTTGGTTCGGGCGGATTTCATATAGATCTTTTTCACCCAAAGCAGACTAAATTAAACACACTCTAATAAAAAGGGAATATTACCTCTATATAAAACCTGCCCGAACAAACTGAAAAGCATTCAAACTGCAAACAAGAACGAGTTCAAGTCTCATTGAGTACCCTATTAACAATACCTTGTGCCACATATGTTCTCTGACGAAAGCAATAAGCTGGAAACATACACAAATATAACATGTATGTTCTCTTACGAAAGCAACAACCTTGAAATATACACATATATAACAAACCTACAAGCGACATTAATATTTGTTGACTTTACCAAGGCTTTCGATTCCATTCACAGAGGAAAGATGGAACAAATCCTACTAGCGTACGGCATACCTAAAGAAACCGTAGCGGCAATAACGATTCTCTATAGAAACACTAAAGTAAAAGTACGATCACCAGATGGAGACACAGAATACTTCGACATTATAGCAGGAGTACTACAAGGGGACACGCTGGCTCCGTACCTCTTTATCATTTGTCTAGACTACGTACTTAGAACATCGATTGACAAAATCAAAGAGAATGGCTTCGAACTGACGAAGAAAAGAAGCAGAAGGTACCCCGCAACAACAATTACCGACGCCGACTACGCCGATGACATAGCGATACTGGCAAATACACCTGACCAAGCCGAAACTCTACTGCATAGTTTGGAACGAGCAGCAGCAAGCATAGGCCTCTACGTTAATGCACACAAAACGGAATATATGTGCTATAACTAAACGGGGGACATCTCTACTCTAGAAGGAACCCCTCTAAAACTATTAGACAAATTCACTTACCTAGGAAGCAGCGTCGAATCAACCGAAAAGGACATCGAAACGAGGTTAGCAAAAGCATGGACAGCTATCAATAGGCTATCGATTATATGGAAATCAGACCTAACCGATAAAAGGAAACGCAGTTTCGTCCAGGCAACGCACACATCGATACTGCTATATGGCTGCACTACGTGGACGCTAACAAAACGGCTAGAGAAGAAGCTAGACGATAATTACACAAGAATGCTACGTGCAATCTTAAACAAGTCCTGGCGGCAACACCCCACAAGACACCAACTGTACGGCCACCTGCCCCCTATCACGAAAACTATTCAAGTTAGACGAACCAGACATGCAGGACCCTGCTGGAAAAGCAGGGACGAACTCATAAGAGATATACTCTTATGGACCCCCACACATGGCCACGCAAAAGCAGGACGACCAGCACGAACATACATTCAGCAGCTATGTGGGGATACGGGATGTTGTCCTGAAGACGTACCTAGGCGATGAACGATAGGGAGGAGTGGCGAGAGAGGGTCAGGGATATCCGTGCTACCAGATCGAGATGATGATGATGATGATGTAAGAACAAACTTGATCATTCAAGAAATTACAAATCTCTTTGTGGACCTATTCTAAGATACGTATAAACAAATATTTATTAGAA
Source organism: Sepioteuthis lessoniana (assembly GCA_963585895.1). NCBI lineage: Eukaryota > Metazoa > Mollusca > Cephalopoda > Myopsida > Loliginidae > Sepioteuthis > Sepioteuthis lessoniana. The sequence continues at coordinate 26,273,739 of OY757930.1, read as the reverse complement.
GTATCATGACCAGAAAATCCAGCAAACACCCCCATGCGATATAAGGAACACTGAACAGCTATTTCGACCATATTCGGTCTCATCACTAGTGCACAAAATGATCTCCACCACTGGAGATCAAACCAACAACCACAGTATGCAGAAACCGAAAGTCTACCACTGGGCCACCGGTTTATGGCATATACAAGCGATCCCGAATTAAGTGCTTAATATTCAATTGAACCGTTAGTGTTAGATAGCAATGCTTGATACCATTTTTGCCCAATCAGCTGGGGTTGTAGAAGATACTGATTGCTTCAATGCAGAGGGGGAAGAACCCCGCAAACAAGTGTCCTGGATATGACACTAAACAATCTGATGGTGAGGTTCCAGTGATACCGGAGCTTCCAAGTCCACTCTGGCAAGGAATGGTAGCCTTATCTATGGCTTCAATAGAACTAACTACATACTTATGTTAAAACTGAATTGTGTGAATTAGAACTGGTTGACTAAACTGAAAAGCTTAAATAGAAATGTTTTTGACAATTAAACTGTACTTACATTTAAATAGCGTGGTTATGCTTAACTGAATTGTTTGAAATGGAACTGTTTTTGACATTGAAACTGTATCAACATTAAATTGATTTGTTTAATATAAAACTGTTTTGACATTTAACTGTGTGTAAAGAAAATCTGTACTTCAACTAAACTGCATTCCCTGAATTAGAACTGTTTTGACAATCAAACTGTGTACTCATTCTAAACACAATTGTTTGAAATAGAGCGTGCTATTTGCATAAAAATGGATTTGTGGTGAAAGGAACTACAAAAGTTGATACGCCTAAACCAAACCAACGAACCGACATTGATACCATTTAGACATGTGCAAACAAATAAGTTCTGGCTTGTTTTAGATGTTACCTCCAACCCATTTATTTACAAATTATATATATATATATATATATATATATATATATATATATATATATATATATATATAATTTATTTCCCATTTCTGTTTATATATATATGAATAGGATATAGAATTAAATCACCAGTAAGGGTTGTCCTACTATAAACCTAACAAACTTTACCTTGTGACCTATAGTAATATAACATCTGAACAATTCAACACTTCGACATTTAACCATACAGATCTTAGATAGTTTCATTATTAACGTCATTTTTAACAACTAGTGAAATTCCTGTTATTGGTCGGAAAGTATTCGATTTTAATTTTCGTTCTTACCGAAGCAAACAAAAGTTTGTAATAATTGGGCACCCAAATGTATTAAGGTTGAATAAAAGAAGAAAATGAAAGATATGCTAGCCATATATTTTTATATAAAGGTAAGTGTAAGGAAGAAATTATAATACTTTTTTCTTGGTATTTTGGAGTTTCACAAACTAACCAAGAGCGTAAGTAGAGGGGCAGCCTTTAAATTTATCCCTCTCCTGTAAACTCAGTTACTCAGAACTACAATCCACGGTGGACACTTTCCCATAACTCTTTCATTGTTGCGCTAATGACAAAGATCAAAATCTGTGTCATCCATCAGTGTTTTAATCATATATATATATATATATATATATATATATATAATATATATATATATATTTATATATATTATTCAGTCCAGTTAAACCGGAGCCGGGCATAATTCCGACAGGACAAAAAAATCATTCAACTATTAAAATTTTTTTCTTTAAAATTTTTTTCTGTTATTGAATCATATTAATACCCATCATCATCATCATCATATCGCGCTGATAGCAAGGATATCCCTGACCCTCTCTCGCTACTCCTCCCTATCGTTCATCGCCCTAGGTAGGTCTTCAGGACAACATCCCGTATCCTCACATAGTTGCTGAATGTATGTTCGTGCTGGTCGTCCTGCTTTTGCACGGCCATGTGTGGGGGTCCATAAGAGTACATCTCTTATGAGTTCGTCCCTGCTTCTCCAGCAGTGTGCTGCATGTCTGGTTCGTCTAACTTGAATAGTTTTCGTGATAGGGGGCAGGTGGCCGTACAGTTGGTGTCTTGTGGGGTGTTGCCGCCAGGACTTGTTCAAGATTGCACGTAGCATTCTTGTGTAATTATCGTCTAGCTTCTTCTCCAGCCGTTTTGTTAGCGTCCACGTAGTGCAGCCATATAGCAGTATCGATGTGACCGCTGCCTGGAAGAAACTGCGTTTCATCTTATCGATTAGGTCTGATTTCCATATAATCGATAGCCTATTGATAGCTGTCCATGCTTTCGTTAACCTCGTTTCGATGTCATTTTCGGTTGATTCGACGCTGCTTCCTAGGTAAGTGAATTTGTCTAATAGTTTAAGAGGAGTTCCTTCTAGAGTGGAGATGTCCCCCGTTTGATTATAGCACACATATTCCGTTTTGTGTGCATTAACATAGAGGCCTATTCCTGTTCTAAACTATGCAGTAGTGTTTCGGCTTAGTCTGGTGTATTAGCCAGTATCGCTATGTCATCGGCGTAGTCGGCGTCGGTATTTGTTGTTGCGGGGTACCAACAAGCTGGAATAAATATATAACCCTAATGTGACCAGTTTTTGTTTTTCTTAAAGCAGTATATATATACAGGTTACTATTTACCAACCCCTTTGCTCGGGCATGATATGACACAAGGTCAATTTTTAAGCGGAGTTTAGTAGGTTATAATTCAAAGTTTTGCTTCTCCTAGATTAGTTGCCTAACCAAGGCTGAAGAACCTAGTCTGTCCTACTATTTACCCATAGCTGGAAGGAGAATAATTGGATTCATGCCTTTCCCAAGGGCATAAGTGCTATGTGAAATGCAATCAGTCTCGTCCAGGATTTGAACTCGTGTCGCCGTGTCCATTTCCTACGACGATAACGACTACAACACGGGCATATATATACAGGGTAGAACGATAAAATTGTCGCCCTAGAAAAGATGACATGATTTCATTTCCGTTTAATGAAAACTGGTTTTCATTTTTGCTGCAGACCCTCTACAAGTTGGCCAGTTGTGTACAAATCCCAAGAGCGATAGGAGCCTTCTATCATGTCTGAAAGTGACACAATGTTCAACGAGCGAGATCGGAGATGCGCCGCTGTACAACTCATGCACTCTACCGATCCAAGTTATGACAACAGGACCATTGCCAGCACCCTCAAAATGCAAATCCGGACAGTTCAACGTGTCCAGGGTGATGAAAACAAACTTTTCGGCTATGGTTATGGCCTTTGGTATTGTTTCAAGTGAGGGCCACATCATGCCACCTCACATCTTCGAAGTCGGCTTGAAAGTCAAGAACAAAGTGTCCCTGGATGTGCTGAAAAGTGTGGTGATCCCCTGGTGCAATCAGGTGACCGGTGGCAGACCCTGGGTGTGGCAGCAGGACTCATCGCCATCCCACAAGTTCAAAGAGACCCAGGCTTGGCTTCAGAAGGAACGCTACGACAATGTACCCTTCTCTCACTGGCCCCTCCTCCTCTCCAGACCTGTACCCGCTGGACTACTTCGTTTGGTCATACGTTGAGAACATCACCAACATGACCTCCCACAACACCAAAGCCAGCCTGATCGCCGCCATCCACCGAGAATCCGCCGAGCCCTCGCCGGCTCTTTTTGAAAAGGCATGTTCCCAGTTTCGGATCCGTATCGAGGCGGTGATTGAGGCTGGAGGTGGCTACATTGAATAGATGTCAACTCTACTATATAATCAAGTTACCTGAATTGAGTTTTTCAATAAATTTTTAAAATAAAGCTGTTGTGTTTTTTTTTATCGTTCCACGTTTCAACAAAAAAACAATATTTGGTCACATTAGAATAATAAATTTATTTATATCCTGTTAGGAGCATTGATATGAATCAAAGACTCTAAAATAATTTTTAACAGGACATCCTCTGATCCAATAAGAAAATAAAACAAATTACAACCAGATTGGAGGGATAGTCCCTCCTATCGGTTTGTAATGTATTTTATTTTCCTATTGGACCTGATGAAGTCCTGTTAAAATGATGTAATTACCAATGTATATATATATATATATATATATATATATATATATATATGTGTGTGTGTGTGTGTGTGTGTGTGATTACCAACCCATGAGCAGGATGTGAATCAAAGCCAATTTTTTAAGGGCAGTTTAACAGGTTTGAATTCCGTTTTTTTTTTTCGCTTAGACAGCTTACCTAACCAAGAATTAAAAAAAAAAAAACAAACGGAGGAAAATAATGGGGTACATACAAACAAACAAACAGAGGAAAATAATGGGGTACATACAAACAAAACAAACAATAATGGGGTACATAAAAACAATAATGGGGTACATACAAACAAACAACCAAAATGGGGTACATGCAAACAAACAAACAGAGGAAAATAATGGGGTACATACATTTCCCAATGTTATTGGTACTATGTGAGATGCACCTGCCGCTTCCATGATTTGAACTCGTGTCACCCCTGTCCATTTTCTGAGATGATAAAATTAGACCAAGGAAAACTATTTCTCAATGTATCTATTTCTCCCTCATTATATATATATATGTGTGTGTGTGTGTGTGTGTGGTTCTTATTTATATGTCAAGATTTATTTGTTTAATGGTATATCAACCTTCATAGTTTATTTAATGCCAATGATATTCTTGTAGAAGAACCTTATTTGTACCATTTAACCTATCCTTATCATCATGTAATCTCGATAGGACACATTTGAATTTCTCACTCGCAAGCCGTCCCTGTCATTCATCGCTCTCGACAACTATATCACGTATCTGCGTAAAGGATTCCAAACGAGAACATCACTTTTGAATTCGTTCAGTTGTGTCCTGCATATTCTGTTCGTCTTATTTGGATAGTTTAAGAGATGGGAGGTAAGTGACATTATTAGTGTTGTTTCGTGTGGTGTTGCTTCCAGGATTTTTTTATTTTTCTTGTCTCAATCTGCTGTTATTGTCACCTCCTTTATAGGTGTACTTTTTCTTTATAATATCCCATTCTATTATGGGTGTTTTCCCAAACCGTTTTTTATTTCCCAAATGTAATTCGATTATGCTATGACGTTGGAATACCTTCTATTTATTGAAGTTACTATTTCTCATCGACTGAAAAAGAAATCGATATGCAATTAATGAAGACACGGACTGCTTTTGATAGGTTAGCGATCAAATAGAAATTAAAACTATCTGATAAAATAAAACACACTTTTTTCCAAAGAGTGATCGTGTCGATTCTACTATATGGATACACCTCATAGACTAACCATCAAGACAAAAAAGCTTGATAGGAATTGCACAAGAATGCAACGAGAGATATTGAACAGATATTAGAAGTAACATTCTGCAAAGCAGCAGTTGTACGGCTACCATCCTCCCATCTCAACATCCATCCAAAAAACTCGAACAAGACATCCTGCGTAGCGCTCGGGAAGTAAGAACAAACTCATATGCGATGTTCCTCGATGGACCTTCACATGGACGAGTAAATTTTGGACCACCGACTAGAACCTATCTCCAACAGTTCTGTCCGGACACAAGATGTAGTCTAGAGACCTGCCAGAAGCGATGGATGATAGAGACGAATGGTGAAAGAGAGAGAGAGAGAGAGAGACAGACAGACCGAGATTGGGAAATCAATCCTAGCAGAACGAGATGATGATGATGATGATGATGATTGTGTAACCTGTTTTTCTCCTTTCAGTTCAGTGCTACTTACCTATATTTTTTCCTTGTTATCTTCCTCGTTGATGGTGACTATTTATGTTTTATAGTTAAGAAAACAATTACCATTCAAAGGGCATGTATCTCTTTCTTTGCAGCAGCCTCTGTCTTCAGGCTACCATCCTTTTCCTTATATATTCTAAAATTATGTGTGATGATATTTTAAAAGATATTTTTAATGCAGAAATAACTCATTATAAACACATTTTTATTCAAGAGTTTATTCAGCGTAGTCGATTTTCCAGATGTTTTATTCTACTTATACGAATTTTTCACTCCAGAACCAGCTTGTGGTTCCTCACTGAAATCTGAATGACAGCAAGACTCCGTATTTTACGAAGGCTCTTCTGGATAGTCTAGCCGATCTTAACAATGCAGCAATCTGGATGGTCTCAACTCTTCCTCTCATTTCAAGTTCTTCCAGACATATTTTCCAAGCCTTTACGGACCGTTCCAAGCAAACCAACTACCATGGGTATCACAGTCACGCTCGTGTTTCACATATTTTCTGTTATCGAGCCGGGCGTTTGTCTATCTTCGCTTTCTTTTATTTTCACTCTTCTTCTTCTTCTTCTTCTTCTTCTTCTTCTTCTTCTTCTTCTTCTTCTTCTTCTTCTTCTTCTTCTTCTACTTTTAATTATTATTATTATTATTATTGTTATTAACTCATTTTCGACTTTTTCACATCATGTTTATCTAATGGTTTCTCTCTGGAGTGTGAGTGATAGCAAGTCTCCTCAAGTCCCTAGGGCTCATCTCAGTATTCTGGTCAATCTCAATAATGCTGTAGTTGGCATGGTCTCCACTTGTCCACATTTCAGTGTCCTTCAGTCCTTTTACCAATCCTTTGGTGATTGAACCAAGTACATCAGTTATAATTGGTGTCTCCGTCACGTTCATGTTTCACAGATTTTTCAATTCCAAAGAAAGGTCCAGGTACTTATCTTTTGTGTCACTTTCTTTTAATTTTACTCTATGGACGGCCAGAAACCAAAGTAAACAATTCGGCGGGTTCTTTTACCAGGATGGCTTTGGTATTAAATAACCCACGAAAGATGATATGTCATTAAATCAAAGAAACCAAATAAATCAACTACTTTTCTAGAGGAAAAAAAACAGTTTTTACAATGAGTACAAGAGCTTGACCAACAAGAATTCATGAAATCTGTCAGATTTTTTTTATATCGATTTGCTAATTTTCCTGTCCTGAATGGCTTATTTTTAAAGTATATGACTGTTTAAAACATTTTCAAGCGTATGTGTCCTCCATTGTGAAAGTCTTCTATCCCTTAAAAGTAGTCGCTTTGTCGATAACCATGTAGGCCATAGACTGAGATGTTAAATCGATCGAGAGGGAAACGTAGCCAAGATCTTACGACAGCAAACCTTTGTTTGTCGACACGAACTACCGAATTAAGAAAATCAACTTTCAGCTTTGGGTAAGTAAAAAGAAAATTCTTGACTTTTCGAATGACGCATTACATTCACATTCAAACTACGAATCTTGATGCCATCATTACATTGACGAAAGTGTTGTGAATGCAACAAAGAACTACGATACTGGACAATTGTCCTAATCAGCAGAGTGTTCGCCAATGGTCGAGGAGCCCGTGTTCAATCTCAGGTCGAGTTATACTAAAGATTCAAAAAATGGTACTTGATGTCGTTTTGCTTAACACTCAGTATTATAAAGTATGTATCAAGGGTAAAGTGGAGCCATCTAGGGAATAGAGTAGTGCTCTTTCCTACACCTCGGTGTAGTAGTGATTAAACAGGTCGACTTAGGTCACCAACGTTACTTTACTTATAACTACACTGACTCTACGTGCGTGTGTGTGTTTTTATCGCGGAATCCATTCAATACGCCTTAAGCTAGCTCCGGTTGCCATATCGAGGTTAAAGAGCCTACTCTACTCAACTAATTATCCATAGTTTGAGGGAGAATAATAGGATGCATGCATTTCCTAAGGGAATTACCGCTACGTAAAATGCCGTCACGCCCTGGGTTTGATCACCGTGTCCATTTCATACGACGATAAATATTATTCAACTAATGCCTTTAATTCCAACCCTTAACCTTAACCTTAAGCCCATTTATGATCCCTAATGTACTGTTTAGTCTGTGTATTTATATTTACAGTTTTTTTGCTGTTGCTTTTGAGTTTTTGGGAACATGATTATTTTATAACAATAGAAATAATATTTAAAAAAACGGATGCTTTGAACCCTACGTGTGAGTATAAGACAATTCCGGGCAGAGTGAATCTGAGAATGGTGTTAATAAACAGAGCAATTTGAGCCTCACCAGTATCATACCCAGGACACCGATTTTTTTCTGCAGAGGTGGGGCTACCATTCTGTAGCGAATTTATTCGCTGGGTTCTTAGCTTCGCCGATAAAAAAATTTGTAAGGCGGAATTCAACATTTAGTCAGTGGTATATCATAGTATGCCCTGGTTTTATTTGGTTTCCTTTCGTTTCTTTATGGCTTTTCAAACTTTGTGGATTATTTCATGCCAAAGCCAACATTGTAGAAGAAAATTAGTGGCACTATTTTAATTTTGCTCTGTGGACAGCCAGAAACCAAAGTCCACAATTCGGCAGGTTCTCTTTTTTTTGTTCATTATTAAAAGGTCTTGTCGTCTGGCCGAGATTAGGTGGTCCATCTGTATGTCAAAATCCCAGGGGAGTTAATGCGTCTCGTTTTCCAGGACAGATTCTGAGTTGTGCATATACCGTTTGTTCGTATCGTCAAATTTCTATTTCTTGCACAATTGCCAGTGGATCACCTTGCCCATCCAGTTATGTCTAGTTTTATACTCTTTTTATTCTAGGGGAAAAATATTTTCCTGATGCTTGTTTATACAGTTTTCCTATGGGTGGTGGGGTTGAAGTATAAAATATTTCTCTTTCTCGTTCTTGTTTTATTACGTTTTCGTTCGAACTAATACACTTGGTAAATCTTTCCATAAATGGATTGAATAGTGCCAATACTGTTCTTTTACCAGGATCGCTTTGGCATTAAATTACCCACGAAAGATGATAAGCCATTAAATCAAAGAAACTAAAGAAATCAACTACTTATCTCTAGAAAAGAAAACATTTTTTACAATGAGTACAAGAGATTGACCAACAAGAATTCATGAAATCTGTCAGATGTTTTTTATATTGATTTGCTGGTTTTCCTGTCCTTAATGGCTTATTTTTAAAGTATATGACTGTTTAAAACATTTTCAAGCGTATGCCGTCCATTGCGAAAGTCTTCTATCCCTTAAAAGTAGTCGCTTTGTTGATAACCGTGTTGGCCATAGACTGAGATGTCAAATCGATCGAGAGGGAAACGTAGCCAAGATCTTACTACAGCAAACCTTTATTTGTCGACACGAACTACCAAATTAAAAAAAATCAACTTTCAGTTTTGGGTTAGTAAAAAAGATTCTTGACTTTTCGAATGACACATTACATTCACATTCGAACAAGGAATCTTGATGTCATCATTACATTGACAGTTTTTCTGTGGGTGGTGGGGTTGAAGTATAAAATATTTCTCTTTCTCGTTCCTGTGTTATTACGTTTTCGATAGAATTAATACACTTGGTAAATCTTTCAATAAATGGATTGAATAGTGTCACTACAGTTCTTTTACCAGGATCGCTTTGGTATTAAATAACCCACGAAATCAAAGAAATAAATTACTTTTCTAGAGGAAAAGACATTGCTGGTGGAATAAGGAACTTTATATCTTTTTAATGTGTATTAGTCTGAAAGCAAACGTATTATGTGACTAAAATCCCAACTCAGTTTGTAAAATGTCACAGCATGTTAACCCTTACGTCGTAAGGACTCTCCCAGGTTTTGTAGTGCAACGAAGTAAAAACTGACTTATTTGACACCCTAGTTTACTAAGAATAGTCTCTAGGAGAAAATGTGTTCAAGTGGATATGTGATTGGTCCAAAAATCTGATTAGGCTTGAATTTGTTTAGTGCTAGATTTTTGGCAGGTTTTCTTTACAGCCGCCCAGTTTATATTTATGACCTGATCCGTTTATCTTTCACTATTTGGAAATTAGGAGTGGCAAAGATTACTCTAGCTTTTTCGACATATTGAATACTATGCTGAATGTAAATATTGATTGCCTTCGTTTTGGATTTACCAAATAAATCTGTTTTTTCTCATTACTAGTGACTATTTCGTCAACAAATTACTTTTATTGCAGTTAAAAACAATGAAAAAAACAAGTGTTTTAAAACTAAGTAAAAAGAATGAACGAAAAAAATGTAGAAAATCGGAAAGTAAAGAAGAGAAAAGTATGTTAAAAAAAACCTAAAAGATAGATAAAGGAATAATATTACATGGTTAAAGAAAGGAAAACCCGAAATGAAAGGAAAAAAGAAGAAAAAAGAAGGAAAGCAACAAAACTACCAAAAAATAGATCGTATCTTGTTATTTACAGTTTTATTTGTCCGTCTAGTAGACCTCAAAAATATTTGTTGGGATTCTATGGCATATAAAACTTTGTTGGCTATTTATTGCTAACTCCTGTTTATATATTTTACACATAAGCAAATAATTTGTAGTTAGATCAATTTTTCAAGGATTGGTATTTAACATTGAGTCATGTTCGGTTTTTTTTATTAGTAGCATATCAGCCTTTGTAGATTTTTAAAAAATGAGAAACCTCCTTGTAGAACAAAAGCAGTGCTATAATTTAACCCTTAGCTGGAGGGGGATAAAAAGTTTCATCCCTTTCCTAAGAGTATTAGTCCGAAAATGAACGTAATAGCACTTACATCGAGGCAGCTCTCTTACACCTTAGCCATCAGGTCTCCCTTCTTTAAGATTAGAAATTCTATTTATCAATATTTCTATGCAATACAAATTATCTACAAACAACTGTTTAGTTTCAAATGTCTAATAATAATTCTTGGTGAATGATTGAACAGTTCTAATTTACCCATAAGTGGGGCTATAATAGATATTATTAATCCGGGTCAGAATAGACAAGGGAGTAAAAGCTATGAAATGATACTCCACATTTTCCAAATCTATGGGAACAGAGCCTCGCCATAACATGCATGTAAGTATCATACATAACACACCTGTTTGGGGGATCTTACCCAGACTGCAGATGAGCAGTCGGCGTATTCTGTAGCCACAGCCAACTTGGCATACATCGCAAGTTGTTTACAGTACCTGCAATAACTAAGACGTCATTTATCTTAGTACTGAGTTAGTTCGTTGCGGCTTAACTTTGTTGATCAGACGAGGACAAGTTGATTCAGAATAACCGTAAAAAATTGATGCATAGGTTACCTGGCGAAAATCAAAATCTTGACTTAATTTTTGTGGTCTGCTAGACGTAACGGTTTATCTACAAAGAAAATGGAAACGGGGATTTAAGTTCAAACTTTTTTCTTACTTGGTAGTTCGTGTCGACAAACAAAGGTTTACTGTAGTAAGATCTTGGCTAAGCTTCTCTCTCAATCGATTTAGTCTTGATTAGTAAATAATCGAGGACAAAAAAATAAACTCTAAATCCTATTAATCAGTACTTTGCTGAAAATGAGCTTGTACCACATCCTATCTGTGGCGTTTGTGTTAGGTAAATGAATATATCTGCCATTACTGGTCAAGCAGAGAGTCCTTGTAGCCTGATGGCTAAAGAGCTGGCCTACGTTATCATACTATGGGAGTTCGCTCTCCGATGGCCATATAACGGTCACTTTTGAACTAATCCACATGGAAAAACGAATGAACCTATTCATTCTCCCACTTATGGGATAATTGTTTTATTGTTCATCGACCAAGATAACTTTCCCATTAAATAATCCACGAAGGTTGAAAGTACATTAAACAAAGCAAACTGAAGTTTTCACCCATATTATTACTGAGAAAGCTAATTGCAACTTAACTGTGATGATCATTGGATGGATTAAATGATTATAACGGCATGCTGAATCGTCCAATAGCGTTCGCCCTATGTTCATATTGCCATCATTGTGTAGTTATTCTTTTATAGTTTTTATTACTCTTAGTCCTATCAAATACGAATGTTTATTAAACATATCTATTTGAATTATAATGGGACCCTAACAAGTACTACCACTTCGTATCATAGTGCACATGGAAATAATGAAAACGACGGAGTATTCACATTTCCCACACCTCCAGAATTGGAGTCTAACCATATGATCCTAATTAGTGTCGTACCCAGGTTACCCTTTTTGGAATGGGGTGCTACCCCTATGCAGGGAGCGTAGTCACCATATTCTAAGCCTCGAGGATATGGTGAGTTCATATGCGAACAACCGAGTCTTACTGCACAACCATTTGGCGTAAGGACCCATGTGTGGGTAACTCACTGATAATCGAAATTGCAACTCAGCTGTTATTGATCTAAGCAATTCAGTATTGTAACCGAAATATAACAACTTGGTAGCCATAAAATCATAATATCTTAATCGAAAATGAATGTCTTTTCTAACCTTGTTACTTATTGTTTGTCCATAGTTAAATGCTTTTGGTTGGTTGTACTTTTCTGTTAAATCCACTTTAAACTCATATATTAAATATACATAATTTGTAAACGAATATTTTGTATGAAAGCCACGCAGTTGAATAGTTTCAAGTTTTATAATTTAACACAATCAATTCTATTCCAAATTATTTATTTATTTGCAAACTATTACTGGTTTCTAATTTATTAATTTTCGGTGTACAGAGGTAAATGATTTTAAGTACTGCAAATGATTCAATTTAATATTAATCGTTTTTGCGCAGAGTCAAATGATTTGAAGTATTGTAATCTAATACCTATAGTTTTATTTGTACTCAGTTAAATGGCTTTAAGTATTTCTAATAATTCAATTTAATTTTAAACATTTTTAGGGACACAGCTAAATGGTTTGAAGTATTGTAATCTAATACCTATAGCTTTATTTGCACTCAGCTAAATGGCTTTAAGTATTGCTATCTAACAGAAATTGCTTTATTAGCACATTGTCAAATGGTTTCAACCACGGATATTATGTGACAACAATTCCGTTTGATATAAATCATTTGTCTACTCACAGTTAAAGGGTTGAAAGTCTTGTAAATAATTGAACAGTTTTATTTGATCTGTTAATGGGGCCCTAATAGATATTACCACTCTGGGTGAAGGTGGAATTGGGAGTAATAACAATGAAGGGGTATTCCTTATTATCGAAGCCTCCAACACTTGAGTTTCACAATCAGATATAGTTTAGCGTCATATCTAGAATACTTGTCCTGGGTAGGCTGACCCCGATGCAGAGATGAATTCGGTGTATTTAACAGCTCCAGCTAACAGAGCTTTTGATTTCAGTTGAGGACATAGAGAAAAGCCGGCATTGATCAATGTTCTTTTCTGTACATTAAATGGTACTCATTTCCATAACTTCAGAATCGTTCCTAAACTCTATGGACATTGCAGTCTTATATTCTGAATCAGGTTAAAGATTGATTAAAAATGTTTCTTTGTAACTTTTGTTCGGAGTTGATATTTATGTGAATGGTTTTTGGCAACAATCGTCTAACTTTGTTGTTCTTGTCTGAGTTCATATATGTGAGCATGAATGAAAAGAAAAAAAAAAAAAAGACGACCAAACAGTCCATGTGTGTTTTGGTGGTTCGCTAAATGGTGATAGCTGAAAAATAAACGGTGCTGTGACCTCTTGAGTTGAAAACATATGTCATCGACAGAACAACAATACCTATTTGCGTACACCAATTTATATTCTTACATTTACACATCGAAAAATATGATGATAACAATATATATATATATATATATATATAGTTGTCATCATACTATATATATATATATATATATATATATATATATATATAATCTCCTCATTGCTATAATAGCGTGTTCAGCAATGTTCCGGGAGACTAGGGTTCAATCCCAGTTCAAGTCATAGTAAAGACTCAAATTAAAGATAAATGGAACAATCCAGGGAAAGGAGTAGCACCCTGCCCTATAACTACGAGAAGTAGCTATTAAAAAGAAAGCCTTCGTGTCGCCATCGACCACGGTCGGCCAGGTTACTTATATATACAGAAAGGGCACTTCGAGTGGTGTAATGAAAAGTAATTTAGATTAGCAAATAGTCACGAGTGAATTCTATACTCATTTGGTTCCCCATTCGAACGGCCTTGTGCCAGATGTACGCACAAAAGATTAGTAAATTACTACTAATATACAGAGATAGATAGATAGATAGAGAGAGAGAGAGAGAAAGAGATACAGAGAGAGGCAGGAAGACAGAGACGAAAATATAGGGAAAGAGAGAGAAAACATTGACGAAGAGGAGCAAAGAATATATGTATAATACAATCTGTGACCCTGAGTTTCATGCAATCAGCAATTGTCGGACAGTAAGAACTATAACGCACTTATATATATATATATATATATATATATATATATATATATATATATATATATATATATATATATTCGATGAAAATATTCAGGACATCTTAAATTATTTGTTTGTTCTGTGACTAATTCAGATTTCTTTTTTTTTCTTCGTAAATTAATCACTTTATATATATATATATATATATATATATAGAGAGAGAGAGAGAGAGAAAGAGAGAGAGTGGGGGGATATGGAATCATAGAGACCGAGAGAAACAGATAGAAAATTAAAATGCAGGAACAGAAAAAGGGAGAGTAATATCATGAGAAAAAGGGAGAAAATACAGTAAGCAAGAGAGAAGGATAAGAACAGAGCGTGAGAAACAGTGAAAAAGTGAGTTAGGTAGAGAGAAAGAGACAACATAATTCGGAGGGAGAGAGAGAGAGAGAGAGAGACAGACAGACAGACAGACAGAGACAGAGACAGAGATAGAGACAGAGAGACAGAAAGAAAGAGAGAGACAGAGACAGAGACAGAGAAAGAGTAAATAAAAAGGAAACATTTTGAATTGAATTGTCAAGTCGAAGATAGATGAGCGGAAACATTATTTTAGCTGCAAGTGTAAAGCAAGAGAAAGAACGAATCGACAGCGGTCACGTGGTTTCTTTTCGCGTCATTTCCTTTCTTCGGAATGCAATAATGGCGTCCAGGCACGCGAGTTCCTTGCAAAACATAAATAATTCAATATTATATAATACTACCATTATATTGCATAAGCGGTGCCAGCATTTGAAGGGCGGGTTCCTTTTTTACCCGAAAGAATGGACCGGAAATGGAACGGTAAAGAAGGAAAAGTAAAGAAGAAAATAAAGAAAAAATAAGAGAAAGAAAGAAGAACGAAAGAAAACTTCTTGAAATCCGAGTGATTTTTGAATAGAGGATAAAAACTTACTGCTGGTTGGTTATAAAAAGATAGAACTGAAAATAAAATACATTCAGTTAAACAGAAAAACAGAAAAAGAAAGACTCGTAGAAAAATGAAAAAAGAAAGAAGGAAAATAGCCCTCAATTAACAAAATGTTTAAATACAGACTAAAACCTCAGAATAAATATACTAAGGAATAAAATAAAGAAAGAAAGAAAATTACGCGAAATTTAATTAATATTTGAAGGAATGATAAAACCTAAGAATGAATATATGTAAGAAAGAAAGAAAGAAAGAAAGAAAGAAAGAAAGAAAGAAAGAAAGAAAATTGCTCACAATATAATTAATATTTGAAGGAAGGATAAAACCTAAAAAAGAAAGAAAGAAAGAAAGAAAAAAGAAAGAAAGAAAGAAAATTGAGGGAAACATGATTAACTTTGAAAGAAAGATAAAACCTAAGGAAGAAAGAAAGAAAGAAAGAAAGAAAGAAAGAAAGAAAGAAAGAAAATTGCACACAATATAATTAATATTTGAAGGAAGGATAAAACCTAAAAAAGAAAGAAAGAAAGAAAGAAAGAAAGAAAATTGAGGGAAACATGATTAACTTTGAAAGAAAGATAAAACCTAAGGAAGAAAGAAAGAAAGAAAGAAAGAAAGAAAGAAAGAAAGAAAGAAAGAAAATTGCACACAATATAATTAATATTTGAAGGAAGGATAAAACCTAAAAAAGAAAGAAAGAAAGAAAGAAAGAAAGAAAGAAAGAAAGAAAGAAAATTGAGGGAAACATGATTAACTTTGAAAGAAAGATAAAACCTAAGGAAGAAAGAAAGAAAGAAAATTGAGGGAAACATGTTTAACTTTGAAAGAAAGATAAAACCTAAGGAAGAAAGAAAGAAAGAAAATTGAATGAAATATAATTAATATTTGAAAGAAAGATAAAACCTAAGAAAGAAAGAAAGAAAGAAAGAAAATTGCGCGGAATGTAATTAATATTTGTAGGAATGATAAAACCTTAGAGTGAATATACGATAGTAATGAAAAAGAATAAAAAAAAGCAAGACGATAAAAACAAGATGGCTGCATAACAACACACATGTTAACTGTTAATATCAAATCCTTTTCCATCTTTCTGTACCACGGTCGGTGAGAAAAAAGATTAATATTATTTGTTAAAAAGTTTGTTTCAAGTTTTTTTTTACTATTATTTGTTGATCCTAACAGTCTTGGATAGAACAAATATTAGCGATGAGGATTGAGATCTCAAAATCAACATGGCATTTTCACCGGACATGCTTAAGTAGATTTAAATCATTGACAAGGACATTTTCAAAAATCACAACAATAGTTATTGACTGTGATGACTCAGCAGTTCCAAAACCAACTGGGATTATAACAAGGCTCAAAAGAGGAGTTGTTTGGTGAGATGATCCTTCTTCAATAAATGAAAATCTTCAGTAAAAACCAACAGAAAGGCACAAAGAGAGAAATAAACAAATAAATAAATAAGATGGTTGCGTAAATGCACATATATCGACTGTTAATACCGAGCCCTGTTTCATCCTCTCACACTGTGGTCGGAGAGAAAAAAAGGTGAATATTGTTTCAATTAAAATATATTTCACTGTGTATTTGTTAAAAATTATTTGTAGTTCCTCACTAGAAAAGAAAATATACAGCTGAAAATGAAAAAAACAAAAAAACAAAACACACACACAAGAAATGAAAATGAATAAATAAAGAAAAGGCCACAAGAATGCAAAAGAAAGAAAGAAAAAATTAAAGTAAAAAAAAAAAGAAAGAAACCCAAAAAAAGAAGAAAAAAGAGAAACGTCCTTTAAAGAAGAATGAAAGTAAGCATCAAGAAAAGGAACGCAGCCCCCCCCCAAAAAAAAAGGATGTGTTCAAAAGGATATGGCTGTAATTTTTTAAATTAGACAAAATTAAGCTTGGATATGTATAACGAATATGATAAACTGAATATATCATGAGGTCTAGAAAGCAGACTAGACGAGCTCGTCCCAGTCCTTGATACCGTCCCATTCTGCGTCGGAATAGATTTAGTTTGGTTTGGTTTGGTTTATTTAATTGTATATCAATCTTTATAGCGTTTCGGTCGATATATCCTCCGGCCTTCTTCAGGTGTTTGTCTAACTCGGGAACCTTCACGGAACTTCGAACTACGTTCTTTATTGAAACTATGGGTGTCGCCTGCTCTGATTCCGTTAGCCATAACCGGGTGCAAGTGTTAAGTATTCCGATATTGTTACTCACCTGTAGTGAGGATTGAACCTGCAACCTCCAGTAGGACACATGGCGTAACGGTTATAGGCGTTGATTCCTTAAGCTTCTAAGGAGACAATCATCCGGAGGTTGCAGGTTCAATCTTGACTACAGGTGAGAAACAATACAGGAATACTAAACACTTGTAACCTGTTATGGCTAAACCCCCGTGGTTTCAATAAAGGACGTAGTTCGAAGTTCCGTGAATGTTCCCGAGTTCGACAAACACCTGAAGGAGGCCGGAGGACATATCGGCCGAAACGTTGTGGAAATAACAATAAAGATGAAGACAATAGTCAGAAAACCCTCAATGATAAATATAAACAAGTTTCGTTTCAGAAATTTAGACAACTAAAAAACTTTATGGGTTATTAAACGAAAAATCCATCCAAATAGAACAACTACGCAATAGCTGGGGATTAAATGAGCTCGTACCTTTGCCAAGGGCATTAATCCAAAAGGGATCGTAATACAGCGACTGGAGTTTGAATTCGCTGACTAGGATGTCACAGTCTCCCCAGTGCAGTAAGCTCCGTTGCCATCTGGATTAACTTTTTCTTGCTTCCGAATCCAAAAATTAATGTCAGCGATAAGATTTTCGAATAAAGAGTTCTTGGAAATAAATACCTTTATGCAGCTACTGATTGATTGATTAGTTGATGATAACTCTGTTCTCACTAAAAACTGAATTGTCTGAAATAGAACTGATTATTTGTATAAAAATGGATACGGCTTTAAATAAACAAAAATGGTTGATATGCCATTTAACCAAACCAAAACAAAGCAAAAATTTCAATTCAATTATAGTCATTTTTCTCATATTTATATGGTTTCAAGTAACAAATAATAAGTTAAAGTAAATTTCGCGACCTGAGTCTAATAATAATCCTTGGTATACAAATATAGCTTTAAGTAACTCTTCTGAATATAAATATTTTGCAGTTATATATAAAGTATTCCTATCCAATGCAGAAAATTTGCTCACAATTTTATTGTTTCAAGTTTAACTAACTAATACGACTGATGGCTCAGTCGGCTGGGGCTGTTAAATATATCTATTGCATCTCTGCAGAGGAAGAAGACTCCCACAACAAGTGTCCTGGATACGACACTAAACAATCTGATGTTGAGGATCCAGTTATGCTGAAGCTTTGGGGAACGTGGGGTACTCCTTTATTACCATCTCTCTCAGATCCACAGTGACCCGGAGTGGTAGCACCTAATAGGATCTTGTCTGTCGGCCAAATAAAACTGATTGATATTTAAACAGTATGCTTATGTTAAACTGAATTCTTGGAAGGAATACTGTTTGATATTTTAACTATGTGTAAAGAAATGATTTATGATTAATTGCTATATTAGTGGTACATAAAAATACTTGGAAACATTTGAATTTTTTGTCATGTTGAACATGATTTTTGCCTTAGCGGATACCAGAGTGCTCAATTCATTCGAAGAGCTTTGCATTATGTGAGTGACAAATGTTAACTCTTTCGCAAGAGTGCTCAACCTCCGTAGAGTTAGCGTATATTGTCATCCACAGACAGACTGTTTCGTTGTATGGCAACGGTTCAGTGTGGCTAGACATGTAGGACGCTTGAAGCTGGGATCTAAATACATATAATCATTTGATCATTTGATCATTTGCATGTGTGTAGACAAAACTATGTTCTTATACTTAACTGAATTGTTTGAAATAGAATAGTTTTTACATTCAACTGTGTGCAAATAAAAAAATGTATTTAAATTAATGATAAACTATGTGTAAATAAGAGACTGTGTACTTATGCTAAACTGAATTGTTTTATATAGAATTGTCTTTAGATTTAACTGTGTATTCGTTATAATGTCATAAATAGGACATACTATTTTTGGAAAGATAAAGTCGCCAAATTCTAAACTTTACTGATTGGCGGGGAGTATTCAAAGGTACTTTGACAAAAAAGAAAATCGCAGAAAGATGTACGCTGAATGAGAAGGACGCAGTTTTGATCGTTGGAAAAAGTAGTTTCTTTCTTGATAACTTTTAAACACACCTTTTATCTGAAATAAGAAAAGTTGATTAGGAAGGAATTAAAATTGAATATAAAAGTACGAAAGCAAGAAAGAAAATATTTTAATTATATATGCAGCATAAATCGATAATATGAATAAATAAAATAGAAAGATCAAATAAAATATACTGAACTGGAAATGAAAGAAAAGCAGAGAAAAACCCAGAAGAGTGCAGGAAACGGGGAAACAAAACTATTTCAAAGAGAATGAAAGTAGGAAAGATTTCCGACCGGAAACAATACCGTAAAAGGAAGTTAATTATGAATTAAGAAATTCTTCGAATACACTACTCGGCTATTTTGAAATATAAACCACGGTATGTATCCGTTTAAGGACATTAATTTAATTTAAGGACATTTAATCTGAAAAACGAAATTAATCATATATACATGAACACCAGTAGGTCTGTCATGCCTACAACCAGCTCTGAATTGCTAATATAAAGATACTTCTGAATAAATGACAAAGAATTTTCTGGTGAATAATGACTACCAGTTCTCAATCTGATCAACAAAACAATTTGCTAAATCAGCTAAGAAGGTTGTCATGAAATCGTCGAAAATAATTACATCTTCAAACTTTTGAGCCAACCAATAATATATATATATATATATATATATATATATATATATATATATGTGTGTGTGTGTGTGTGTGTGTGTGTGTGTGTGTATATATATATTGTAATCCACAGACAGACTGTTTCGTTGTATCACGACTCTTCAGTGTGGCTAGATACGTAGGACGCTTGAAGCTGGGATCGAGACCCACCCAACTTTACGTTAGACTTAGTATCATACTGCTCAGCAGCAGGCGAACCACATCAACTCGGGAATTATAAGGCATTTTGTTGTATCTTTTGTTTGTTTATATTTTGCCTTAGCGGATACCAGAGTGCTCAATTCATTCGAAGAGTTTTGCATTATGTGAGTGGCAAATGTTAACTCTTTCGCAAGAGTGCTCAACCCCCGTAGAGTTAGCGTATATTGTCATCCACAGACTGTTTCGTTGTATCACAACGCTTCAGTGTGGCTAGACATGTAGGACGATAGAAGCTGGGATCTAAATACATATAATTGCAAACATTTCGATTTTTAGCTGTAGTTTGTTGAATAAGTTGCTCCTATCATGGACATTACACAATAAAATTGCCATAAAAAAGATTAATAAATGAAAAAAACACAATCGACAAAATTACACAACAAATCATGACTAAAAATATAAATGTTTACAAGACGTCGTATGAACATCAGGGTTTTCATTAATCGATTGCCAATATCATCATCATCATCATCATCATCACGTCGCGCCGCTAGCAAGGATATCCCTGACCCTCTCTCTCCACTTTTCTCTATTGTTCATCGTCTCTGGCTGGTCTTCAGGGTTACATCCCGTATCCTCACATAGCTGCTGTATGTATGTTCGAGCTGGTCGTCCTGTTCTTGCTCGGCCTTATGTTGGGTTCTATAGGAGTACATCACTTATGATCTCGTCTCTGCTTCTCCAACAGTGTCTTGCGTGTCTGATTCGTCTAACTTGGATAGTTTTCCTGATAGGAGGCACATGGCCGTATAGATGGTGTTTTGTGGGGTGTTGTCGCCGGGACTTATTCAATATTGCTCGCAATATTCTTGTGTAATGTCGTCTAGCTTCTTCTCCAGCCGTTTTGTTAGCGTCCAAGTGGTGCATCCATACAGTATTATCGACACGACCGCTGCCTGGAAGAAGCTGCGTTTCATTTTATCGGTCAGGTCTGATTTCCATACGATCGATAGCTTATCAATAGCTGTCCATGCCTTCGTTAGCCACGTGTAGAATGAAAAGAAAAAAAAACATAGAAATATTTTGTTGTGTTTATTTTGATTGTTACTAATTCTCGACCATTAGTCTTTGTTAAAAGAATCTTTTCTCAATAAATGTTTTGGGGGGTGTCCTCGTGGTGTAAGGGTTAAAGCGATGGACTGCGCAATCATAGTAAGCGAGTTCGTACTCCAGTCGCGCTATTACGTTCACTTTCGGGCAAATACCCTTGGAAAGGTATAAACCCCTTTATCCTCCCAGCTATGGGTTAAATAGTACCACTACTGTTCTTCTAGGAGAATGGCTTTGGCATTAAATAACCTACAGAGATTGATATGCTATTAAACAAATAAACCAAACCAAATCTAGGAATGTTTAAGATATACTCTAAACGATGCTACTAAAAAGGAACTGATAACATAGTATATCCATTCCTTAAAGAATTTTTTATTTTATTTTGGTACCCAAGTATTTATAAAGGACCATTATGTAACCTCTGCTGTCATAGACACCTGATATTTGGTTCTCCATTTAGGAGATATATGTTGAACATTCACGTCGTGAGTTTCAAATTAGATGCGTTTCCTTAAGCAAGCCGTTTGTTTAATAAGGTGATTATGCGTCACCCCAAATCTGCCAATCCTATTGCACAGCGATGCTTTGAGACCTATTCAGTTTGATACGAAAATCATTTGGGGCCAGTGTTAGAAGACATTTTAACAATTTATTTTCGTTTATTTCTATAATCAACGTAATGCATATTTCTATTTATTCAATGATGATAAAGTTCCTATCCCAGTTATAATTATTTTCGTTTCAAAGGAAACAGCATGGTACTAACATTAATTCATTTTAATCCAATGATTTGATTCTCTGTTTGTAGTTAGTCTAACGTAAAAAGACAATCCTAACTTTCTAATGTATTTTTGGCAGGGTTTATAAGCCGGTAAATGAATTATATTTCTGCTACTGTAAGTAAGGTAGTTCTATATCCAGAATAGTCGAGGAGCAAGTGAATGATATGGTTTTCTAGATGTGCCAGAAACACACACACACACACACACACACACACACACACACACACACACACACGTATATATATATATATATATATATATATATATATATATATATATATATATTCTTTGAGAAAAACAAAAATCGGTCACATTAGGATTATAAATATATTTCCATCCTGTTATGGGTATTGATAAATATCGATAACATATATATATATATATATATATATATATATATATATATATATATATAAATATATATATATATATATATATATATATATATATATATATATATATATATATAGGTTCTTGTAATATAAGAGTCATAGGAAGTGGACACTGTGATACTAGTTTAAAAATGTGACGAGGTTGTTAGCATTCCGATAACGCTAATAATCTTGAGGGTGGTGAGTTTCAAACAATTCTAATTAAGGGGTAAACAGTAGGGCCGATAGGGCCCTCAAACGTTTTGTACAGCTGCCGGTCTGAGAGAATAAGTCTAATTTCAATCCTGTCAGAATTTAAAAAAACTCATATGGCGCATCCACCTAGTGAGCAAAGATTGATTAAACACACACACACACACACACACAATATATATATATATATATATATATATATATATATATATATATATATATATATATATATATATATATCCAATTAACTATCATTCATAAATGACTCAAACAAGTTTGCTATACCAAAATCAATCAAGTAAATCCATTTTTGCAGTATATGAATTATAATATAGTAATAGTCTTCCTAAAAGCATTCAATATATATATATATATATATATATATATATATATATATATATATATATATATATATATATATAGTATTGTCCCTAAATAAAAGTAACCACGATTGTTTTTTTTAGGAAAAAGATAATTTTCTTAAAAAAATAAATGATACTGAGACATTATTATCTTCATGTGAAATTTATACAAGCCAAACTGTTATTGTTCAGTATATTTTTTGACCAATCTCTAGCATTAACAATTTCATCAAACAATATATATATATATATATATATATATATATATATATATATATATATATATATATGTAGGGAGGCGCTTGTGTTGTAACGTTTATCATCACTGTAAATGAACAAGGTTACCTGAGTTCAAATCAAGAACGAGGTTGTTTGCCTTTGATGTAACAATAATACCCTTTAACAACGCATGCATTTAACTATTTCCCCCTCAAGACTTGACTCTTTAACCTTGGCATGGGAACAGATCTGGGATAATGTAAATCTGTTAAAATATCCTTCTGCCACAATCTTCTCGTAGGGAGGGGTTGATAAATATTCACAAGCACATATACACATACACACGTACACACAAAAAACCGCATACGAAAATGTCTCTATATAATTAGGATTAACATTTAAGTCTAACATCGTTCTTATCAGTAAAACCTTTAACATTCTCTATACACTGCAACGTAGAATAATGTCATGATATTTCAAACTACAAATTATAATGGCAATAAATTAATAAATAGATAAATATTGAAAATAACTGAAAAGATAACAGAATACCAAAAATTTACAGATTAGCTCACCTGAGAATCGGCATCATGGAATTCCTTTTTCGGTCCATATTGCCATAAAAATTATATATATATATATATATATATATATATATATATATATATATATATATATATATATATATATGTGTGTGTGTGGGTATATATATATATATATATATATATATATATATATATATATATATATATATATATATATATATATATATATACCATGTAAAAGAAAAACTTTTAAGAAATCACTCATATGTTTTTGTAATGATATTTATTTCAGCAGACCCTATATTTTTTTTAAAAGTTATATCCCCATCTTCCAAGAAATGATGAGAAATTTCTTATGACGATTACGATGAACTCAGAAAGTTCCGGTCACCCTATCTCCCTAATCCAATTTATATTTTTTTATATGTATAAAGACAAGACAATTTGCTTTTCCAGTCAGTTTGACAAATGGCATTCAATACCTGAAACAAGATGTATCAATATTTGACTTCTCTTTCCTTTTTACCTCTTTTTTAGCAAATGGCAAAAAAACATTCAAACCAAAATGAAACAAATACGTAAAAAATATAAAATCGTGGAATAATTGGATTTGGGGAGAGAACATCAACTATAAACAACTTATTTGGGTATTAATAACCTCTTAACTTAAATTTTATGTTAAAATATATTGTACATTATTTCTATTTTATCAATAAACTAAGAAAATGATCATACAATATCTTTATTCTATTCAATATAATTGGTGACATAAAACGTAAAAATAAAAATTATACCAGTTACTGTAAAGAGTATTATCTAAAATTATAAACAAATGTAGTATAATATATATCCTCAAGATTACAGTTATATCTTATATGTTATCATAATACTCATATTATTATTAAAACTCAAATCCTTATATTTATAAATAAAAGCATACCATGTATTATAAATAATACCATATTAAGAATTATCATCCTTATATTACAATTAGAAATATCATTACTAATCATCAAACTTATCAATTTTATGAAATAATAAACTCATTATTGATAGTACTCATTATTATTGGATATATATATATATATTTCACAGATATACGTTTTATTATCTTATCTCCCCCCTCTCTCTCTCTATATATATATATATATATACGTCTAATTATCACATATATACATGTAGAAGTATCAAATATATTTATGTATTAGTACTAAATATGTATCAGTATCATATATACATCATAATCATATAAATACAGGCATGTGAAACCTGTTTATATATATATATATATATATATATATATATATATATATATATATATATATATATATTATGCGTGCGTGCGTGCGTGCGTGTGTGTGTGTGTGTGTGAACAGGCTTACGCATTAAATACAAGCCAACCAACAAGTTTAATTTTGGACAGTAGTAAAATAATATACTGAATCTTTTATTGACAATTAATGTAGATAATTTTGAAAACATTTAATGTCTACCTGAGTTCACTTGAGTTTAATTGACGGGCAATGACCTTTTATGACAGTTTAAAAGCTTTGCGAGTCGATATCCATTTCATCGATGTTCTTGGTATATCCCAACCAACATAGGAATCGAAGATGTAATTAGGAAGACGTATTTAAGCTTGATAATAAAGAAATGTGTTCACAGAAAATGTCTTCGTATTTGTTGTTCATACCACACAGAATAAGATGGAACAGCAGTGAAGAGATGAAATAGCGTGGGACGGTCGGATGAAGTGATCATCGGTTGAGGAAGGAGAGACAAGATGGCTATTCATCACAGCTACATATTGATATTCTCTTCCTGGCTCCTTTGCTAAGACGACTGTCACAACCAAAAGACATGCTCAGAGCTTTCTCGCTTTCACTGGAATACTAAAAAAGTCTTGAAATTTTTAATTATAAGATCAATTTCTTTTATATAATTTAGCTATTCTCATATTTTCCTGATTCAGAATTAGTCGTTGGAATCTGATGAATGCAGGTAAAGATGGTGGAAAAAAATAAATATAAACATATAATGAACAATATTTTCTAATGTCTAAAACCTAAATGTACTTGTGGGTGTCCTCGTAGCGTAATGGTTAAAACGCTGGACTGCTAGGTCATAGTAAACGATTTCCAACTTTAGTCGTGCTGTTGTATACTATTTGGTGATGTTAATAATAACAATACAGGTACCGGCCGGCCTCCTGTCGTTTCGGATACGAACGGGTTTATTAATTTCCGACTTTGGTCCATGACGACTCGAGGAGAGAGACACAATTCTTAAAAGCCTATGCTAACCATACCATGCTGACCCCACCCCAACGCGCGGAACATCTTGTGATGTCTAAGATCTCAATTCATCTCTGCCGGTCGAGATCCAAAAAACTCCGGTAGGAAACCCAACTCTACCTTCAACGGTAGAAAACCCAACTGAAGTTTTTTCAAAATCTTCAGATTCTCAGGTTCATCTCTTCTGGGCATGACGTCCTACACACTCCAGCCCTATTTCCAGTCTGGGGGTTTATTATGACAATTAGTGATTGCCATATCCTTTCCGCACGAGCGTAAAAATTGCACCAAATGACAATGCAACTAGGCTAAGAGACTCGAATAGTTCAAAGCCCTGCTAAACTGGCCGATAAAATATAATTAACGAAAAATGATTAAAATACAAAAAAAAGCATTCATTATTTTATATAACAGTGCTAGTAAGTTCATTTTCGGACAAATAACCTTGGGGAATATATACACTTCCTCATCCTCCCAGCTATTGGTTAAATAGTACCACTACTGTTCTTTTAGAAGGATAGATTTGGCATTAAATAACCCAAGAAGGATGATATGCTATTAAAACAAACAAACTAAATGAACTTAGCCCACACGGCTGGGGTGGTAGAATACGTCAACTGCATCTCTGCAGAGGGGTAAGACCCTTCCCTTAATGAGTAACCTGGATAACGTTTAACTATCTGTGGGCAAGGCTTCAGACTTGGAGATTTGGGGAATGAGGAGCACTCCTTCATCACCAATGCTCCAGGTCCACTCTGAGCATGAGAGTTAGCAGCTGATAGGGTTCTATCTATTTGTCAAATAGAACAAACAATGTGTAAAATCGAGTGATTGATGTTAAATATGCAGGACACTCGTTAGGAAGTCGTGCCCCTCTGCAGAGATGTAGTTGGTGTATTTTAAAGTTCCAGCCGAATGAGGCGATTTAATTTATTCAAAATATTATGATATATTATATATATATAGGCAAGGTTTTCTCTTTTAAACAATGCATTTAATCACACACACACACACACACACACACACACACACACACACATATATATATATATATATATATATATATATATATATGTCGTGAACAGATGGGAATAGATAATCGTTTAAAATTTTTCACAAGTGAAAAAATCCAACAATTAAAAAGCACAGATCAAGCAATATTCGTAGATTAAATAAAGGACGCGGTTCGAAGTTTTGTTTAGGCTGTCGTGTTCGACAAACACCTTAAGAAGACCGAAGAACATATTGGCCGAAACGTTGTGATTATAATGATAAAAATGAAGGCATTAATCTGAAAACAATGAATGATAAGAAAAACTAAACAAAAATGTGTTATTGGTTCGTTTTATGACTTTATAGATCGACAAAGGCATGTCATTTATAAGCCAGTATCAAAATTCATGAAAAGTTGATGCATGATAATTCTGAATGTAATGAACAACATGGATTTCTACTATAGTTATGTATTTTCTATATATATTGTAATCAGCAGGTAATTATTTTTTTTAGATAAACGTGTGCAGAGATTGGAAATTATTTATATTATCATATCAATGATATATCAATATAAAAGAATAATTATGTATATAGCTAAACAATCATCATCATCATATCATGCTGGCAGCACCGATATCCCTGACCCTCTCTCGCCACTCCTCCCTATCGTTTATCGCCCTAGGCAGGTCTTCAGGACAACAACCTGTATCCTCACATAGTTGCTGAATGTACGTTCGTGCTGGTCGTCCTGCTTTTGCGCGGCCATGTGTGGGGATCCATAAGAGTACATCTCTTATGAGTTCATTTCTGCTTCTCCAGCAATGTCCTGCATGTCTGGTTCACCTAACTTGAATAGTTTTCGTGATAGGGGGCAGGTGGCCGTACAGTTGGTGTCTTGTGGGGTGTTGCTGCCAGGACTTGTTCAGGATTGCACGCAGCATTCTTGTGTAATTGCCATCTAGTTTCTTCTCCAGCCGTTTTGTTAGCGTCCATGTAGTGCAGCCATATAGCAGTATCGATGTGACCGCTGCCTGGAAGAAACTGCGTTTCATTTTATCGGTTAGGTCTGATTTCCATATAGTCGATAGCCTATTGATAGCTGTCCATGCTTTCGTTAACCTCGTTTCGATGTCCTTTTCGGTTGATTCGACGCTGCTTCCTAGGTACGTGAATTTGTCTACTAGTTTAAGAGGGGTTCCTTTTAGAGTGGAGATGTCCCCCGTTTAGTTATAGCACATATATTCCGTTTTGTGTGCATTAACATGGAGGCCTATGCCTGCTGCTGCTCGTTCCAAACTATGCAGAAGTGTTTCGGCTTGGTCAGGTGTATTTGCCAGTATCGCTATGTCATCGGCGTAGTCGGCGTCGGTAATTGTTGTTGCGGGGTACCTTCTGCTTCTTTTCTTCGTCAGTTTGAAGCCATTCTCTTTGATTTTGTCAATCGATGTTCTAAGTACGTAGTCTAGACAAATGATAAAGAGATACGGAGCCAGCGTGTCCCCTTGTAGTACTCCTGCTACAATGTCGAAGTATTCTGTGTCTCCATGATATTATATACATTTTGCCAAAAATGTTGATGTAAATTCCAATGTTGTACGGTATTAATATCGTAATGCCACATGGTTGTAAAAGGCAATATCAAAATAACTCCATTTTTGGAAATAAGTATTCATTTTTTTATTACAAACAAAATAACATTAGGGACAAAATACATTTTTTTATGTCAGGGCATTTGATTTACCTATATATATATATATATATATATATATATATATATGTTTAATTCATGGAATATAGAGTGCGACCCTGGGTTTCATGGAGTTTTTTTTCAAAACAACAATCATCAAGCTGTTAAGAAGATGGAATGAATCTAAAATCGAAAAATACGGAAAAATACAGACAAAAAACCGTTGGGATTTTGTTTATGTGTGGTTGTAAGTGTGTGAGTGTATGTGGGTGTGTGTGTATGAGGGTATGTGTTATAGTTACGTATGGAAGCGTGTTTTTATTTGGTTAAGCCAGGCTACGAACGCAGCGCACTGAATAAGTGGATAGGAATTCGAGTGTATCTTAATAATTCGTTACATTATTTTATTTCTCTGTGTGTGTAGCTCTATCATGAATATCGAGCACTCTCCATATTATATTGCACTTTGTTCGACACATACCCACAATGTATTTTAGTGACAACTAACACTCTTATAATATATATATATATATATATATATATATATATATATATATATATATATAAACAAATAATAGTACTATTTAACATCAAAATTACAACTCAGGCATATTGATTATCAATTGTCATAACTTAAGAGAAATATACATGATGCATAAAGTAGTCAGGCATCAATAAGTCATTGGATTATTGTGACATACGCTTGTGCGACACCAATACCACTCTCTTGGTCTACATTGCTACAGCCCAGTGATATGCATTATGAGATAACTGGTGACTCTGCATACTGCATGGTTTATTTCAGAGTTTCTTCTTTCAGACATTTCCCGTCAAATGACACTTACAAGTCAGCAGAGGTTTGATGCTGGAGCTTCGTTTTCCGTTAGCTTTGATTTTGGAAGCAGCTTCTCAAAATTTTGCCTTCAGATTTTGTTCATCCGACGAGATGAAGAAAAATAAATGTAAAACTTTACTAACTAAACACTAAAAACGAATTACCATTTGATATTCCGTCTTTATTTCAAGACTTCATTAGAATGATTTTTTAATCTAGCATAGGCGGAAATACACTAATCAAAAATAAAATAAAAGGGGGGCAGAGGTTATAAGATGGGAAAAATAGAAGAAAAAAGAGAAAAGGCAGAGGGAGTAATAGAAATATATTTCAGAGTGGTGGTGACGAAAGGTTCTTGCGTGGAATTATAAGTAGCTCTTAGAATTAATAGTACTGACTTAAAAAGACAGTGGGGGATGCTAAGGCCATCGTCCAGCGAATTTGATTTCATAATCAGACTTGAAGTAAAAAGTAGTGGCAAAAATCACCATCAAACATATCAAATTTCAACAATAGACTTGACCAACAGAATTAAAATATTTAAATGAGAAAAACAAAATGAAAAATAACCCATTATTATGGAAGAGCAGTTGGACATAAATCTCATATTTTTTTTATTTCTTTATCCGTTTTCAATTTTAGTATTATTCCCAAGTAAAATAAGGTCAACCAGGTAAGGTGAAATCTGGAGGAACCAAGATCGTTGTTTAATGTGGTTACATTGAGAGATGATCGCAGATTCTTGCAGTCGACGAGAGGTTTTTTTATTATGTACAGGTTTATTAAAGTGGCTTGGGAAAAATTGAAAGTGAGTTTGAGATCTATCACGTGGGAGAAGAGGCCGTTTTGGTCGTCATTTAATTTGATTGATCGTTTGTGTTCGTAAATCCTTTTTTCTAGATTTTGATATAATAATTATCACAATCATTTCATGTAATAGAATATATACTTGCGTAGGAAGTAGATATGATGTTGGTGCTTTTCGAGATGTTAGTGATATTCATTTTTACCAACCCCTCCGCTCGGGCAGGATATGACACAAGGTCAATTTTTTTAAGCGGTGTTTTACAGGTTTGAATTCAGAGTTTTCCTTCTCCTAGACTAGCTGCCTCACCAAGGCTGAAGAAAACAGTCTGCCCTACTATTTACCCATAGCTGGAGGGAGAATAATTGGATTAATACCTTTCCCAAGGGTATTAGTGCTATGTGAAATGCAGTCAGTCTCGTTCAGGATTTGAACTCGTGTCGGCGTGTCCATTTCTTTTGACGATAACAATTACAACATATTTTTCACGGTTGGTGATTTGGATTGAATAATCGGTATTTCTGATTTAGTCAATTTGTCATAAAGCGGTTTGTTGTGTGTGTCAGGGGGTAGGAAGATGGGTCTTTTGGGTATTAGAAATAGCGGTAGTGTTTTTCTTTAGTTTATTTGACAAGTGCATTTTGAGACCCTTTTTTCTAGCTTTCGATATGAGAAATTTAGGGTATTTTAAGCTTCAAAATGAATGTTAGATATATTTAAACTCTTCGTCTAACTATTGTGGGCAAAATGTTCTGAGTGTTTGTAAATAGAAGCCAATTATGGGACCCGACTTAATTTTGTTGTTGTGGTGCGAGCAAAAGTGTATGTAATTATTTTTGTACATGTGTTTGCGGTAGACTTTAAAAGTTAACATATTTTGGGATTTAATAATTAGAATGTCCGGGAAAGGTAGGTTGTTGTTTGAATCTCTTTCATAGTTAATATTGATGGAAGGTTCAGTATTGTCTTCTTTCTCTGCTGTCTTTTCGATTTTTATATTTAGAAGTAGAAAAATACGTATATCATTAATGTATCAAAAATATATACCTTTAATTGGAAATATGTATTTAAAAGGGCTTGGTTCTAAAAATAGACAGGCTGGAACACCACTAATTTGCTTTCCTATAGGAAGACCAGATTTCTGCTCATAAAATTTATTATTGAATTTAAGATAAGTCATGTTAGTTATGTGTTTGCATATATCTATTAGAGTTATCATGGGAGTGATGTGTTGAATTTAATTTTTCCTAAGTAAATAGAGAGAAGCTCGAGACATTTTTGATGGGTATATTTGTGTAAAAAGAAGTTATAACAAAGCTGTTCATGTTTTTTTGGATGTCGATGTTATACACTTTCCCATATATATATATATATATATATATATAAACTCTTAAGAAGAAATAAGATAATACAATACAGACTCTCAATTCTTTAAATTGTGATGTAATGTTTCCGAAGGTGATATAATGGTTACCAAATATTGATTTAAAACATATATCTTTCATAATCGTTAATACTTGGCACTGAATAAGTTCACACCAAATAAGAAAACACGGAAAATAATTATAGAATAACTTGTTTAATTTTTTTTTTTCATATTTTTCCTTAGTATTGTTAGGGAAAATATGACATTAATTTAAATAATCTAATCTAGTTTGTTTAAATAATCTAATATTGTTTGTTTAAAGTATTTTTATGTAGATAT
This sequence comes from Sepioteuthis lessoniana, assembly GCA_963585895.1. Lineage (NCBI taxonomy): Eukaryota > Metazoa > Mollusca > Cephalopoda > Myopsida > Loliginidae > Sepioteuthis > Sepioteuthis lessoniana. The sequence continues at coordinate 26,241,714 of OY757930.1, read as the reverse complement.
AATCTTAGCTATCAAAAAATAAGTTATTTACTACATGAGATAAAATATACATGAACATTATCAAAGTATTCTAATTCTATAATCTTTTTATCAGGTGGTTGAATTAAGTATTATTTCTTATTGCTTTTTTACAGATGAGTATCATTAATAACTTCAAACATTTGAAGTCGGCTTTTAAAATGCCCAACAAAACATCACATTCTGTAAAACCAACCACTTATATTTCCGACTGTTGTAGTTATTTGATAAAATGCTCTTCCGAGTTTTTCACTGCAATAGAAGTCAATCTTGTTGCTTATTGTTGGAAATAAAGAGCATTGATTCGCAAGGGAAACATAGTTTTTCACATGTACACGGGAAACGCATTCGAAATAATTTTCTATTCTAGTGGCTTCTATATTATTTACGAGAGGAAAATAGAGGAAGTAAATTACTAGATAAATGCATTTAAACTAATCTAGGATACAGCCAAGAATACACTGACATTGCAAAAAAGTTGAAGGCCTGTTTGTTTTTCTATTGAAATTAAACTTGAAGTTCATATATTATGGTTACAATAAATGAACATATACAAATCAATACACCGTACTCTATAAAAAAATACGCTTAAGCATTTTCCATACGGTGCTCAGGTCAAATGCAGTATTGTGTAGGGAAGCATTGACGAAAATTGCAGGAGACAAAAAGAAGACAAAGAAATAACGAGTTCCCATCAAAGGAAAAAAAATCTGACATGTGGTCATTGAAAAAAATGCCACACTTTTCACCATTGTGTTTCAACTTCCCTAAAAAAACGGTCTCAAAAACAAGAAAACGTGAAGTGGTTAATTTTATGACGATGAAGCAAATGCTATATCGTCGCCATACTCCTGATGGCCTACTCTGGATTTTCTACCTTTGAAATGCTGGTCGTTCATTGTTGTCTCTTGGTTACTAAACGAGCTGGCTGACCGTCTTCAAAAATCCTCGACGTGTTCCTGTGATTAAGTCCCTGCAGTTGGTCACACCGCTGATCAACAGGTTCCCTGAGGGTGAATTGGTAGCCTCTTCATTTGGGCGGAATTGTCATTCAGTATGTTGCTCTTTTATGTTTTGTTTGCATATTTATATATTTGTATTCTTTCTCAATAATTCAAAAAATGTATGGACGATTAAATGTAATACCTCCTTACAGAATAGCTCCGTCAGCAAGGTTAAAAAAACCTTGAATTTGTCCCTTGCCGAGGTCTACGACCTTCCACAATAAATAGTGTCCTGGGTTTAATTATGCATCTAATTGTGAGGCTCTAGGTATCGAGTTTTGGAGAAAGTGGAAGACCCCTTCAATGCCATTACTTCCAGGCCCAATGTTACTTGAACTGGGTTTGCCTTTCAGGGTCCCATCTATAGGTCAAATAAATCTTAAAATTATTCGCATTCTATTACATCATATGCAATAGAAACTCTTAAAAAACAAAAGCACAAAAAGGTAATTATGAACGCGAAACACTAACCACTAGACTATAATAACTGAAGACCAGTTGACATGCCATAAAAATCAATCAATTAATCAGTCATTTTTATAGATATTCTAAATAAGATTTATCACAAGGAATTGGCTTTCACTAGGGGCCAAGGGGTAGTAATTTCGTCAGTGTTAATAATATTCAAGTTTGAGAGTTTCCATACTAACTTGGATTTCTAATTGTTTCTGGTCTTTAAATTTTTCCATTTCCCTAGAAAACGTCTTCAGAATGCATTCAAATGATTCCAAAGATTTTTGCGAATTAAATTAGGTTTTTGTAAAAAAAGCTGCGTGCTGATCTTTTTATGCATGTCACATGATATATCTGTATGAAATATTTGTTGATTGGTTGGTTGTTTGGGTTTTATGGCATGTCAACGTTTAAAGGTTATTTAATGCTATAGAAAAAGATTTCTTTTTCAAGCTATTTAGTCCTAATTCAACCAATTCACAACAGTATTACCATAGATTTTATCTACACACAGTTAAATGTCAAAACAGTTCCATATTAAACAATTCATTTGAACGTAAGTACAGTTTCAATGTCAAAAACGGTTCCATTTCAAACAATTCAGTTTAGCATAAGTACACGGTTTAAAGGTTAGTACATAGTTTCAATGTCAAAAACATTTCTATTTCAAGTTATTCAGTTTAATCAAGCCGTTCTAATTCAAACAATTCAGTTTATCATTGAACACAGGTTCTATTCGACCTACAAACAGGACCCTATCAGATGCTACCACTCCATGCCAAAGTGGGCCTGGGAGCTAAGGATATGAAGGGGTACTCCGCATTGCTCAAGCTCAAGCATCATATCTAGGACACTCGTTGATGGGGTTATCCTTCTGCATGTATTAAATATACAAAAGAGACCGAAAGAGTCACCGTATATGACGACATATAAGACGCACGTGTGTATTAGACGCACCCCTATTTCAACTGGGCAAATCCAGAACATATTAATGATTAGTAAAATTATTTGTAAATGGTACAGTGTAGGATATATTAATGTGGCGTGATTTTGGTTAATCAAGTCATGATTACATGAAACAAAAAAATAATGAAAGAAAAGGAACACAAGATTATGAAAAACTTAAATTGAAAGGTAAGAAAACAAAATAAAAATAAAGTATAAATCTACATGTGGCATATACGATGCAGGTGGAATGTAAGAAAACAAAATAAAAATAAAGTATAAATCTACATGTGGCATATACGATGCAGGCGGAATGTTTAAAAGATATTTTAGTAAAAAAAAAAAAAGTACACCCTATATGCTGTCTAATAAGGTTACATTGAATCGTTAGTCTGTTAGTTTCCGACTGCAAGCAGCGCTGTTGTATGTATAATTTTGGCGCTTCTACGGCTACATGCATGATTTGACTCAAGGTCAATTTGTTTGAATTCAAAGTTGTTGTTCTCTTTGACAGGTTTCCAAACCAAGACTAAAATACTTGGTCTGTCGTAGTATATACTTATAGCTTTATCCGATACCACAGGTCTTTGTTTTATGCCGACGTCTTGGTCAGAAAATACATTTTTTTTTTAATTATTTTACTGTAGCCGCGGATATTCTTGAAACTGACAATAATACTGCCACCCATCCCAAATTGGAAGTTGCTGGTGTCTAAACTTATTTAAAATGTTTATATAAAGTACTGATGGATTGCTTTTTTGATTTGTTCAAACGTCCTGCTCAGAGTGGATAGGTTGGTTAAATACATACATAAGATCTAGCCCGGAACAGGATGCATCGAAATAAAAAGTTAGTTTCAAAATTGAGTGTGTTTTTGTTCAGTTGGTTTCATCATTTTCTGAAGAATACTGACAACGGTTTTAGGATATTTTTTGAATCAAGTAAAAACACAGTATCCTCTCATTGTGCACTTATTTAGGATGAAGGTAACATTGTTACATGAATGAAATAAATTAGAAAAATATCTTAGTAAAAATTTTTTGGATAAAAATATTTTCCGTTCAAGCTCTGGAATATTGTTTTTTTCTTTCAATGAAAAAAAAAGTAATTCATTTATTTTTAAAAATTTTATCTTTGACTTCCTTTTTCTGAATAGTTTCTGGATCCTTCAAAGAATCTTCATCAATTACATCAGTCACTACTCTGATGTTCTCAAGCACCTTGATGGCAAATTACCGTAATGTGTTCGCTACAGAAGCTAATTACTCACCGAATAACCCTAAACTTCTTCGTTCGACGACTCTTCAGTCGACACTCTTCCTTCATGCTTCCCACCGGAAAATTACCGACAAAGGATGCCTTTTCTTTTTACTTTAAGTTAACGTGCTCTTCTTCTTCTTCTTCTTCTTCTTCTTCTTCTTCTTCTTCTTCTTCTTCTTCTTCTTCTATTATTATTATTATTAGTAGTAGTAGTAATAGTAGTAGTAGTGACATCGTTGTTGTTTACTCCTTGAGAGTTTTTCACATCAGCGTTATCTGATGGTCTTTCTCTGGAGTTTGAGAGACAGCATGTCTCCTCAACTATCCAGGACCCTTCTCAATATTCTAGCCGTTCTCAGCAATGCTGAAGTTTGGATGGTCTCCATTATTTACTGTACCGAATGCTCCAATCACGATTGGTATAATCAACACCGTCATGTTCCATAGTTTTCTTTAATTACCTAGCTAGGTTGAGGTACTTTTCCTTCTTTTCACTTTCTTTCAGTTTTATTTAGTGGTCAGCCGAGACAGGAAAATCTACAATTTTGCAAGTTCTTTTATTTTTGTTGATTACTATTAGTTCTGGTCTTCTGGCCGAGATTAGGTGATCCACTTGTATGTCAAAGCCCCATAGGAGTTTGTGTGTATCATTTTCTAGGACAGATGCTGGGTTGTGCGTATACCATTTGTTCGTTTGGTAAAATTCAAATTTCTTGCACAGCTTCCAGTGGATCACCTTGCCCACCCATTCGTGTCTAGTCTTATATCCTTCCGTGCTAATTTGCTGCATTCGCTTATTATGTGATTCATGGTTTCGTCTCTATCATCACGTAACCTAGATTGGCTGTTTTGTTGCGTCTTAACTATTCGCGCTTTGATCCGATTGGTCCTAATGGCGTTGTTTTGTGCTGCAATTAGGGGAGAATCTGTTTCTTTTTTAAAGTTTCCTTTACTTCGCTACTTGTGACTTTTAACACAAGCGTTAATTGATATTTTCTCACTGGAGTTAGTGTGACATGTCTTCTCAGGTCTCCAGAACTCTTCTCAGTAACCTAGTCGATCTAAATTATGCTGTAATCTTAATGATCTTCACTTGTCCTCTAATTTCCTAGTATTCTTGTCCCTTCAACAATCTTTGGGAATTGTTTTAGTGCACCAATTACAATTTGTATCACCGTCACTTTCGTGTTCCATCTTTTTTACTTCTCTAGCAAGGTCTAGATATTTATCTCTGTTTTTGCTTCCTGTTCATTTTACTCTGTGGTCTGCCGGGACGGCAAAGCCCCTAATCAGCAGATTATTTTTTTTTTGCTGACCAAGTCTTGGTCTGGTCGTCTGGCCGCGATTTAGTAGTCAGTATCACAAAATACTAGAGAAGATTAAACGTCTCTTTCTTTTCGACAGATTCCGTATTGTCCATATGCCATTTGTTGGTGAGGTCAAATTTTAATTTCTTGCACAATTCCCAGAGGGTTCCCTTACTTAACCATTCATTTCTCGCAAACTACATTTTCCATGCTGCAAATAAAAACTATTCCTAAAAACACATTTCGACTATCGGCATCTAACTTCTTCATCCTTCCTTTATTAACAATTTGGAGGTGCCCGTGGTGTAATGGTTACCGTCATAGGAATCGGTCACGGCGACACGAGTTCAAATGCTGGACGAGACTTACTGCATTTCACATAGCACCAATACCCTTGGGAAAGGTATGAATCCAATTATTCTCCCTCCAGCTATGGGTAAACCAGTCTAGGAGAAGGAAAACTCTGAATTCAAACCTTTTAAACTCCGCTTAAAAAATGACCTTGTGTCATATCCTGCACGAGCGGAGGGGTTGGTAATTATAATTAACAATTAGCGAAATACCTTACAAACGTTGCTAGGAAACAACTCAACGTAAACACACGCACGCTACAACGTTACAACTTTTCCTCGCCAACAATAACAATATATTCTATCGCTAACACCTCGCCTCAAAAAACAAAACTTTCCTTCGTTAAAAACAACAAAACAAACCGCTAAATATCCATCCAATTGAGTTTCTTTTCATTTTTGTTTTCAAATTATTGTTATTCTGTCAATCCTTGTGTTTCTATTTTAGTCGCTATAATTAGTCTGTCTTATGTAGTTTTCGAGTTGTCGTATTGATGCATCGATGTTATCTTCAACATATAGTCTGTCTACATTATCTCTGGGATGTAAGGCTTTATGCATCGTTTTGAGTTTTCTTGTTCTCTGGTCCATTTGTTGAAGTTCTTCCCTCATGCATTTCAAGAATGCTGCCAAGTATCTTACAAGCCCAGGAGTTTATCACTTTGATGTGGTTTCTGCAACATAGGTCGGTTTCGAGTAGATTTCTCGTCCTCTTTCATGTTCTCTCTTTTCTTTCATGTCCGCTCGTTTATTGGTGTCCGCATCTAACATTCCCAAGTACTTGAACTTTTCCTTACCTACGAGTGTTCTGTGTTTTGTTTTTTTTATTTTTGATTTGGTAGTTCTATACCTTCCGTTGTTTGACGTTTCTTGCTTCTCATTATTAGTATGACACACTTTCTGTGCCGATTTCCGTCATAATACCTTCACTGTATTGCCTCACTGCCAGGATTAGGGTTTATTATTATTATTATTATTATTATTATTATTATTATTATTATTATTATTATTCACTCATTAGAGCTTTGCATATCAGTGTTAACCGATGGTTTTTCACGGGAGTATGAGTGACAGCAAGTCTCCTCAAGTCTCCAGGTCTCTTCTTAGTATTCTGGCCGTTCTCAACAATGCTGTCGTTTGGATGGTCTCCACTCGTCCACCAACTTCCAAGTCCTCGAGTCCCTTTAGCAATACTTTTGTTACTGTTCCAAACGCACCAATTACAATTGGTAAAATTGTCACCTGCATGTTCCACAGTATTATTATCATTATTATTATTTACTCCTTTAGAGTTTTTCACATCAGTTTTAGCTGAGGGTTTTTCACTGGTGTCTGAATGATAGCAAGTCTTCTCAAGTCTCCAGGACTCGTCTCAGAATTTTGGCCGTTCTCAGCAATGCTGTCATTTGGATAGTCTCTACCCGTCAACCAAACTCCAAGTCCTCCAGGCCCTTCAATAATCCTTTAGTTATTGTGCCTAAAGCACCAATCACAATTGGTACAATCGTCACTTTTATGTTCCAGAGCTTTTTCAATTCTCTAGCAAGGTCGAGGTACTTATCCTTCTTTTCACATTCCATCAGATTTATTCTGTGGTCCGCCGGGACAGCAAAGTCGACAATTTTGCAAATTTTTTTCTTTTTTTTTTTGTTGATTATAATAAGGTCTGGTCTTCTGGCCGGGATTAGGTGATCCGTTTGTATGTTAAAGTCCCATAGGAGTTTATGCGTGTCATTTTCTAGGACAGGTGCTGGGTTGTGCATATACCATTTGTTTGGATGGTCGAATTGAAATTTCTTGCACATTTCCCAGTGAATCACCTTGCCGACCCAGTCGTGTCTCGCCTTATACTCCTTCTGTGCTAATTTGCTGCATTCACTTATTATGTGATTAATCGTTTTGTCTCTGTCGCCGCATAGCCAACATTTACTGTTTTGTTGCGACTTATCAATTCTCGCTTAAATATTATTGGTCCTTATGGCGTTATCCTGAGCTGTTATTAGGAATGATTCCGTTTCTGTCTTAAGGTTTCCTTTTCTTAGCCAAGTACAGGTTTTCTGGTGTGAGATGTTGTTTATTCATCGTTTAAAGCGGCCCACTTGAGGAAGGGTCCTGCATATCTAACGAGGGGCACAGCCCAAGTATTTATTCCTTTGATGAAGTTTCTGGTGGAGAGTTTTGTCTCGTGTAGTTTTCTAGTTCTCCTGAGATATTCTTTTCGGGTGTTGTCTTTCATTTCCACTTGTTTGATGGTGTCAGCCTCCAAGATACCTACGTATTTGTAGGTTTCACTTTCCCCGAGAGTTCTAATTTTGTCTTGATTTGGTAGTTCCATTGCGTCAGTCATATGCCGTTTGCCACTTTTCATGACGAGCATGGCACATTTTTCTATGCCAAATTCCATTCCTATGTCCTGACTGTATATTCTAACTCTGTGTATGAGAGTTTCCAGTTATTTTTAATTTTTTTGCAAATCGTTTAATGTCATCCATGTACATTAGGTGTTTGATCTTCTCTTGCGATCTGCCAAGTTTGTATCCGGCTGTGCATTTTCTGAGTATGTGGTTAAGTGGCATTGTGGCTCTTATGAATAGCATAGGTGATAGTGCATCTCCTTGGAAAATCCCTCTTAGGATCTTTGTTTCAGCTAAGCTTCTTCCTCCTGCTGTCAGCTTCCCTCTCCAGGTTTGCATGGTCTTTTCGATAAAGTATTTGACTTTAAGTGATATTTTGTACATTTTGAAACAGTGTATTATACTTTCATTGGTGTTTTTTTTTTCATGAAATACTGAGTGATGGTCAGAGTAATGAGTTTTGTAATTATTCTTGCTTATTTTAACAGTGCTGTGGTTTGTATAGTCTAGTTTCTCCTTCACTAGATTATTCATGTTTATTATTTTAATCATTTGAGAGTTTTTCACACCAGCGTTAGCTGATGGTTTTCCACTGGAGTCTTCAGGGAAATCAAGTCGCCACAAGTCTCCAGAATTCTTCTTAGTAGTCTGGCCGATCTTAATAATGCTGTTGTTTGAATTGTCTCCATTCGTTCTCCTCTTTCAATGTCCCCCAGATCCTATACATATCTTTGTTTTAGCACGCCAATTACAGTTGGTATTACTGTCATATTCATGTTCCTTAATTTTTCCAGTTCTTTAGCAAGACTATCACTAGACCTGGTTGTCTGGCTGAGATTAGGGGGTTTGTTTATATCTTGAAATCACAGATAATTTTGTGCGTCTAATTTTCTAGGACCGATTCTGGGTTTTTGCATAAACCATTTGTTTTATGGTCAAATTTAACTTCTCTGTCACAGATTCCAGTGGATAACCTTCCACACCCAGTCATGTATAGTCTTATACTCTTTTTACACTAATTTACTGCATTCGCTTAAGTGATTGATCGTTTCGTCTCTCTCACCATATAATCTCCAATTGCTTTTTTTGTTTCGTCTTGTCTGTTTTTGCTTTTGCAAATACAATTATTAATAGTATTATTCATGAGGTTTTAGCGCCAGTTTTAACATCTGATTTTTCAAAGAAGTCTGAGTGACAGAAAGTCTCCCCAGGTCTCTAGGACTCTTATCAATATTCCAGCTAATTTTAGTGGTACTTTTATCAGGGAGGTCTTGAATCATTCTCTCATCTCCAGATCATGGACTTTTTCAAATCTCTGGCAGCCGATCGATTTATTTTATTTAGAACTCCAACTACCATTGATATCAACTTCACCTTTATGTCCTACCGTTTTTTAGACCCTCGGCCAAGGTTTAGGTATCTTTTTTTATCGTTTTGTTTTCTTTCATTTTCAATTTGGGGTCCGCTGAAATGGCAAAATTAACAAGATATTTTCTTTTTTTCTTGTTACTTAACACTAGCTCTTTTCCTCAGGCAGGAATTTGAATATCCATTTGTATCTCGAAATTCCAGTGTCTTTGACAGGAATGACAACAAATCTCATCCTGAATGCTGGAATCTTCTGAGTATTCTAACCCATTCCAACCACACTTTGGTCAGTATAGACTCGATTCTTCCGCTGATTTACAATTCCGCTAGTTACTTTTCGAAGCCCTTGGGCACTGATCATAGCGTGCCAACTATCATTGGATCATCATCACTTTCATACTCAACAACCTTTTCAGCTCTCAGGCAATATCAAGGTATTTATCAATTATTTCGCTTTCTTTCATTTCCCTTCTGGTGTCTGCTGGAAAGACAAAATCCATCAGATGGCATGTTCCTTTCTTCTTGTTAATTCACACCTAGTTTTGCGTTCTTGCCGGGATAAGATAATCAGTTTGTATGTCAATGTCTTAGAGAATTGTATGCGTCTTATTTTCAATTCTTGTTAGGACACTTATCAGTTGTAATTATATGCTAATTTTAATCTCTTTCTCAATTTCGAGTGAATCACCTTCCTACCAAGTCACATGTATTTCTGTTTTCTTCTTATGACAGTATACTGCAATTGCTTATTATTTGATTCACCCTTTTATCTCTGTCCCCACATTTTGACACTTGCTATTCTATATCGTGTTATCTCTTGTCACTTTAGTATAATTGATTCTTATGGCAATATTTTCTACTTCTATTAAAGATATGAGTTTCTTTTTTGCGGATTCTTCTTCTTAGCCTTGTCCAGGTCATCTCTTGTGGAATCTTTTGAATTTGTCAATCAATGTACCCATACAATTGATTTTCTACGCATTTTTGTGTCCTAGATTTTGTTGTTTTATTGTTTGCAGTTAAGTGGTCGTTGGTTTTATTTGCTGCTTCAATAGACATTTCTAAACGATTTTTATGCATTCTCTTAGCACTCGAACCTATGTAGTCCTCAAAGCTAAAGTGTCGTCTTCATCATTCATTACTTGACTCATATAATCTATGACATCTCTGGTAAAAAAGAAAAAAAAAACTCGTGCATTGTCATCTATATTCTTATCCCTTGGCCTATTTCCCTTGGTCCATTTTAAGAATATATATACATATTTTTTTTTAAGATTATATTTATATATATATATATAAGATTTAAGATTATATATATATATATAAGATTTAAGATTATATATATATATATATATGTATATATATATGTATATATATATATATATGTATATATATATGTATATATATATATATGTATATATATATGTATATATATATATGTATATATATATATATATATGTATATATATATATATATATATATATATATATCCAACGTGGTCCGCTTGGTGGCCGAGTGGTCTGAAACACAAGTCTAACTTAAAGCTGGACGGGTTTCAATCCCGGCTTCGAGCGTCCTGCGTGTCTAGCCACACTGATGTGTTCTGATAGAACGAAACTCTGTCTGTGGATGACTATATATATATATATTATCTGTCAATCTATGACAGATTGTTTTAGCATCTGAGTAAATGCCTACTACAAGCCAGTATCCCTGAATTGACGACGAAGTATCCCTTAAAGCGATTATCACCATTAAAGATAGAAAGCATGCTGGGCCATGACGTAGAAAGTCCTAACCGTATCATAGGCCTTTTTATCGACAATCCTCGGGATGGCTATATTGTTCCGCCTCGCTTTACTCTATTTGTTGATCTATCGATCATTGTACAGTGAATCCCGTGTTCCTTTAGTTTTTTTTCCGTGGCATCCTTTTTATTTTTCTGGGAACTGTCTGCGACCCACTAGCGAGTCATGGATCTCCTCCATACTCCTGTTGTTAGGATTTTTTATATCATAGGTAGCCACGTTATCAGTCTGAAGTTGCAGGTGTTTTTCTCGATCAGAGTAGGTTTGGCTTCTTTGTTTCATGGCATGAAAACCCTTGTATGTTAATCAATGTAAAATCCATCCTTCTAGAAGGACAGTAGTTGTACTATTTAACTCATAGCTGGGAGGATAAGGGGGCTCATACTTTTTCCAAGGTTATTTGTCCCAATATGAACGCAATAGTGCAACTGGTTGTTGAAATCGAGTACCACGATTCCACAGTCCATCACTATATCCCTTACACCACGAGGACACCTTGCTCTTGATCAGGGTAGTCTTACCCTCAGTTATTCATTCGTTTATGTTTACTTCTAAGCAGGAATTTACGTCTATTCACGACAAACTGACTCTTTTGAAGAGCCAACTTGTCTATATGGACTTGCATTTTAAAACCAGAATCCATTTATACCATTTTAGCCTGGCGATTTCCAATTAGGTTGTTTCTCAAGAAGGATTCCAAGTATATGTCCTCCTGAAGGCCTTTTTCGAGTCCTTATAATTATTTTTTCATGTTATTTATTATCATCATTTCTACGGAATTGGGTGTAATGATATTGTTGATAGTGAGCTTCTCAGAATAAGAGGAAATTGATTAGAAAAAAATAGAATAAGTTTGACTGAAGTCATAACAGAATCCAGAAAAAAGAGAATCTACAAAACTGACAAAATAGGGGAAACAAAGAAAATCCATTAAAATACAGATTGAGTAAGAGTTTAAAGAAAAGAAAATGTCACAGAAAACCAAAGGAATCATGAAAAGAAATTAATTTGCTAAAACTGCATGAATAAGAAATCTAAAAAAAAAAAAAAATAGAGGAGTGTGAGAATATTGGGAGATACATCATCATTGGCAAATCGTGCAAAAGATAAGTCTTGCAAAGAATTGTTGAATGAATTAAAAGTAAAAGGAAAGAAGTAAAAAAAAAAAACGAAAAATAAATTTAAAAAAGATTTTTAAAAAAGTAAACGGACAAAGGAATATAAAAACTAAATAAAGAAGAAATGAAAAAAAAAAAAGAAAGGATAATAAATGTAAATATGGACAATGCCAATATATATATATGGATGAAGAATACAAAAAACCTGGGCTGTCCTTCTTGTTAGATACTCGGGACCATTTTTGAAGTGGACGAGAGAGGAACTTCAAAAAAGGGAACAGAGAACAAAAAACCTAATGACTAAGGCCTTACACAGAGAGATTAGATTAACAGACAATATGTGTCAAGAAAAGAAGAGAGAAGAGGACTCGCCAGTATTAAAGACAACATCGATGCCTCGATACAAAAACTAGAAGAGTACAATAAAAATGCAAATGAAGACTAATTACCGTCACCAGAAACAATACAGACAACAGAAGCATCAACAGAACAAAAATATCGTGAAAACAAAAATGGAAATAAAAACAACTCAATGCACATTTCAAGCGACAAAATAGCGAAATCTCTCCCAAGAAAATTTGAATTTGGCTACGACAGGGAAAGCTTAAAAGAGCATCTGAATCTCTTCTGATAGCTGTACAGAACGACACCCCAGTGACAAACTATGTTTAAGCAAAAACAGACAAAACACAAAAAATAGCAGATATAGGTTATGTGGTGATAGAGACGAAACAATCTATCACATAATAAGAGAATACAGCACATTAGCACAAAGAGATTATAAGACAAGATATGACTGAGGATTTTGCAAGACGTTTACATTTGATCATACGAACAAATGGTTTATCCACAACCTAGAAAATGAGACGTACAAAATTCTCTGGGATTTTGAGATACAAGAAGATCACTTAATCTCGGCCAGGCGACCATACTTAGTGATAATCAACAAAAAAAAAAAGTGAACCACAGGGGAAAACTGAAGGAAAGTGAAAAGAGAGATAATTACTTATACCTTTATACTTATAACTGTGGAACTGAAAAGCGACGGTGATACCGATTTTAATTGGAACGATCAGTATGGTCACCATAGGTTTGGTACAGGATTTGGAGGACTTGGAAATAAGAGGACGAGTTGACACAAACCAAACTACAGCAATATTGAAACCGGCCAGAATACTAAGAAGGGTCCTGAGAACTTGTGGAGGCTTGATGTCACTGAAGACTCCAGTGGAAAACCATCAAGTAACGCTATGATTCAGACTACTGCACTGTTATGTACGGCGAGAATACTGTGAAGAGTCCGGAAGACTTGTTTGTTTGCTTGTTTGTTAGTTTGTTTGTTTGTGTTTTATGGTATATCAACCATTGTAGGTTATTTAATGTCAAATCTTTTTTATACAAAGGAACATTTCTATTAGAAATATTTCAGTTTAGCATAAGTATACAGTTGAATTGTCAAAACCATTTCTATTTCAAACTATTCAGTTCAATGAAATAGTTCTAATTCAAACAATTACTATCAAAAAAGTTTTTTGTTAACACTCACTTAAATGTCAAAACAGCTTTATTTCGAACAATTCTTTTTAGCGTAGTATAGTTTTAATGTAAAAACCAGTTCTATTTCTAACAATTCAGTTTAGCGTAATTACATAGTTTAGTTCTATTAGATAAAACCCTATCAGGTGCAACCACTCTGGGCCAGAGTCGACCTAGGAACGATGGAAATGAAAGAATACTCCGCTTTTCCCAAAGCTCCAGGGTTATTGGAACCTCACTCTTAAATTGTTTAGTGTCATATCCAGGACATTCGTTGTGGGGGGTCTTAAACCCCCGCATTGGTGCAGCCGGTGTATTCTACAGCCCAAACCTACTAGGCACCAGAAGACTTGAGGAGAGTTAGCAAACTTTCATGAGTGAGTTCAGGTCTCATTGGGTTCCCCATTCATATGGCCTTGTGCCACATCTAAGCAAAAAGCTATGTAAATTACTACTCTAGTGAGAAACAAACATGATAAGTTAAACGATAAGAATATTTTAAAATGACCAATCAGAAACTGATATAATACAAAGTGCATAAATCAACGAATGATGAAAGAAAAATAAAAGAAAATTTAACATGAAAGAGAAAATGTAAAGACAGAGAAACTTTTTAATAAATAAAGATGAAAAATGCAAATGAATCAAAAATCAAAGCAGGATAAAAAGACTTAATTTAAAATTAAAACCTTCAAAAGGAAGACGATAGCAAAGAAAAATAAGAAGAAGAGGAAGAAATTATAGAAGATGCATCTAAAGAGTAGTCCACACTCGTTTGCCTACTAAAAGAAATGCAAAATACAAACGTAAATTTTATCCGAAAAAAAATTAAGATGAAAATCAGTACCTCTGCCTTAAAGAATGCACAGATTTAAACTAATTTCTAAATTGTCGGCTATTTCATATTAACCACGAAGCCTGCAAGAAGAGTGATCATTTGTCACCTTTTAACGGTAAATTTCTCTGTCATCAAAAAGAGACAGAGACTGAAAGAGATAGGCAGGGAGCAATTATAAACAGTTTGCGTAAATATGTGGCAGTGCTAGAAATAGAGGCAAGAAAATGAAGGAACTAACTGAGCAGTGGAAAAAAATTAACACCCTCCCAAAACTAGAATTTGAATTTCAAAAGATAATATTGTACCATGGCCATATACATGAATATGTGCAATGTACATGGGACGTTCATTATATATATACATAGAACATAGGAATCTCGAAACACGAAAAACCTTTACAACTTCTTTGTTCAGGTACGAAACCTGTTATTACTTTTGAGTTAAAGGTTTCGACATAAGGAAGAGAGATACAAATTCTTTCAATTCATCTGCCTACCCCCAACACCTGTGGTACCCTCCACAGAAGTCTCCGAGAGCAAGCGAAAGCCAACTGTCTTCTCCCGAGGCAGGTCTCATATCAACTCGTCCTGTGTCTCGTCTCAACTGACTGACTTTTTTCAAAATCTCCCAAAATCCTCCGCGCGCTTCCTTTGCGTGACGTCATTCACACTTGCTAGCCTCCGTTTCCCATCTCCGGCTATTGTGACTTCTCTGAGAGACACGTCCGTTCTGCGCTCGCGCTCGTGCGTGAACACCTGCGCTAATGTTGCACCTAAGTACCCCATGCACTGAGCCGAAAGGTTCTCGGCCTAACTATATATATATATCATGTCACTCTAACAGCGTTGATATTCCTGACTTTCTCTCTTCATCCTTCCGTTAGATCCAACTCTGCTACCAAGTCTTCCAAATGACATCCTGTGTCCGCACAGAGCTGATGTATATAAGTTCTTGTTAGTCCGCCAACACTGGTGCGTCTGTATATGAGGATTCATTAAAGAATGTGTCTTATGAGTTCGTCCTTGCTTCTGCAACAGTGTCTCGCATGTCTTGCTCGTCTTACTTGGATGGTTTTAGAGATGGGAAATAAGTAGCCGTATATCTGTTGTTTCGTTGGGTGCTGGTTCTAGGATTTTTTCAAAATGCCTTTTTAAATTCATGTCTAGTTTTCATTTACTTTTTCTCTACGCTTTTTGCTAGCGCCTATGTGGTGCATCCCTACAGTAGTACCCACCTGTCGAGATGCTCGTGGTGTCAGTTAAGGTGCTATGGTGTAATGACCAATTATTATATACATTGTATATTTTTTCAAAACGAAACACATATTACTAAATATTAACCATCTAGATTAACTCTTATATATCCTAATTAACTCCCAGGAACAAATTACTTCCAGTCAATCTATTCCAACAAGTACTGTAATAAAAATGTCACTTCAGGCGAAACCTTAACTACCAGCTTTAGCCTCGATTTCACTACTAACTCTAAAATGTTGTAAATTTTAACTTTAAGAATAAAAAAAATTAAAACAAGAAAGTAAACTAGAATTAGAATTCAAAATATCATTGCTGTGTAGGCTGGGGTTGTTGAATACACCAACTGCATCTCTGCAGAGAGGTAAGAGGCTCACAACAAGTATCCTTGATATGACATTATGCTTTCTGACCGCCCAGTTGGCTGGGGCTATAGACTGCACTAACTACATCTCTGCAGAGGAGTTAGGCTCACCTTACAAATATCCTGGATTTTGACACTAAATAATCTTATGGTCGGGGCCCAGTATTGCTGGAGCTTTGGGGAATGCAGAGTTACTCTTCATTGATCCTGTTCCAGTTCCACTCTAACCCAGAGCGGTAGCAACAAGCAAGACCCTATCTATGTCTTAAAAAGAATTGTTTGACGTTTAAACTGTATGCATACAAATTGAATTGTTAGAAATAGAACTGGTTGATTATTTAACTCTGTAAACAAATGACTGTTTAATCAAATTGTTAGTGATACATAGCAATACATAAGACTTAAGCTAAATTATTAGAAATAGATATGTTTGGCTCTTTAACTGCGTGTATCTACAAAATGTGTCTACAAATCATATATTTGATATAAGTATATAAAAAGGATTTGGTATTAAATGACCAGCAGTGTTTGATATGCTATGAAATAAAGCTAGACACTCAACATCTTATTACGAACTCTCTACTACTTCTAGAAAAGCCTGTCTCTTGCTTATTTACTTGTTATACTTTTCAATATTTTTCTTGTTTGGTTGGTTGGTTGATTGGTTGGGTTTTATGGCATATCAACCTTTGTAGGTTATTTAACGCCAAATCAATTTTTATGTAAATAATCTGTTCTATTTAAAACAATTAGGTTTAGCATAAGTACACAGTTTAATTGTCAAAAACATTTCTATTTCAAACTATTCAAGCAGTTATATGTAACAATTCAGTTAAGTGTAAATACACTTGTAATGTCAAAAAACAGTTCTATTTCAAATAATTCAGTTTAAATGTAAGTACAGTTTAATTGTCAAAAACATTTCTATTTCAAGCTATTCAGTTTACTCAAACAATTCAGTTTAGCATAAGTATGCTGTTAGTTCTATTTAACCCATAGATAGGGCCCTTATCAGGTGCTACCACTCCAGGCCAGAGTGGACCTGGGAGCGATGGTAATAAAGGAGTACTCCGCATTCCCCAAAGCTCCAGCATTGCTGGAACCACACTATAAGATTGTTTAGTGTCATATCCAGGACACTCGTTGGAATGGGGTCTTACCTCTCTGCAGAGAAGCAGTCGGTGTACTCTACAGCCCCAGCCGACTGGGCAAAATATTTTTCTGATCACTTATCAAATATCATCATCAAAATAAGGATCAAACAAAACTGCACTAAAATGTAGAAGAAAAAATACCTCATGTAAGATACATCACATTCCAAGGAATATTTTCTACTACTTTATTTAAGAATTCTGAACATTGTAATTAAATTGTCACCTATAAAAATGCACACACCCAACAATTTTTAAAATGAAATATCAATTAGATGTAAAAAAAAAAGATTAGCAACTATCTGTCCATACGGTCCCAGGAGGTCCATATAAAATTGTTTTTGAGTTCACACAAGCCAAATAGTTTTGAATGCTGAACATTATAAAAAAATTGCACGGTAACCTACAACCTCAGTTTAGCAACCAGCTTAAATCAAATATTGCTCTTGTATGATACTTCCTTTGAAATAATCTCTGTCGACGGGGCGTAAAAAATCACGACTGTATCCGCTGCAGAGTGTAAGATTCCAGTCACCTTAGAGAAGTGACATGGTTACGGCAGTAAGCTATATCCGATATTGGGGAATCAGTTCCGGAGAATTATTTCCCGGATAAATAGTGCCAGACCCGGAGTGATTGTACCTGTTGATGTTCCATCTCTGAGTCAAATAGAGAGTTTATACGTCAAAAACAATTCTATTTTAAACAATTCAGTTTAACGTAAGTACACAGTTTAAATGTCAAATGCAGTTCTATTTTCGATGATTCAGTTTAGCTTGTGAACACAATGTAAATGTCAAAAACGGTTCTATTTCTAAAAATTCAGTTTAGCATAAGTACAGTTTCTTGTTTACACACAATTAAATGAAAAAAAAGTTATATTTCAAACAGTTCAGTTTAACATAAGTACACTGTTTAGTTCTATTTAACCCAAAGATAGGACCATATCAGGTGCTACCTCATCGAGTCCTAGTGGACATGGAAGAGATGGCAATAAAGAGGTACTCCGCATTCCCCAAAACTCCAGCATTACTGGAGCGTCCCCACCAGTTGGTTAATGTCATATCGAGGACACTCGTTGGTGGTGGTGGTGGTGGGGGGCTTACCTTTTTGCAGAGATGCAGTCGGTGTATTGTGTAGCCTAAGCCGACTTAACCAGTTCCAAATTTTACTTTCAGCTTTTTTTTTCGCAAGATTCTAGTATATCTCTTCTCTTTCTTTTATTCTCAATGTAGTCCACCATAAATTAAAAATCTACTGGATGGCAAGATATTTCTTTCTTTCAAACTCTCGACTTTGGGTGTAATGTAAAGTTAGTAACCTTAGTCGAGAGTGACCCGAAGGCTGCCCTTTTTTTATAGCTACCACACCGAGGTTTAGTGGAGGGTGCTACTCCATTCCCTGGACTGCATTA
The DNA here is from genome assembly GCA_963585895.1 of Sepioteuthis lessoniana. Taxonomy (NCBI): domain Eukaryota; kingdom Metazoa; phylum Mollusca; class Cephalopoda; order Myopsida; family Loliginidae; genus Sepioteuthis; species Sepioteuthis lessoniana. The sequence goes on along the minus strand of OY757930.1, from coordinate 26,223,172 downwards.
CTTTACTCTGGAGCCTTACCTTATAATATTGACTGTTAAGCAAGGCGGGATCAAGTAACATTTTTTGAGTCTTCGAGCCCCGGTCTCCGGGACCATTGGTGAACACTCTACTCATTAGGCCAATGACTTTGATTGAACAATACACCAACTGCACCAATGCAGCAGAGTAAGACTCTCCACCCGCCAAACAGCGACTGTCCACTGAGATTTTGATCGGTAGTACTTGAATGGGTAAAATATATTTTTAGACCGTTTACTAAGGATTATTATAATTAGTTTATTGAAGCCAGGCTCTCGATCATATGGAAGTCGGACCTAACTGATAAAATGAAACGCAGTTTCTTCCAGGCAGCGGTTGTGTCGATACTGCTATATGGATGCACCACATGGACGCTAACGAAGCGGCTGGAGAGAAAACTAGACGGAAATTACACAAGAATGTTGAGAGCAGTATTAAACAAGTCCTGGCGACAACACCCCAAGAGACTCCAACTATACGGACACTTGACCCCCATCACGAAAACTATACAAGTCAGACGAACCAGACACGCGGGACACTGCTGAAGAAGCCAGGACGAGCTCATAAGCGATGTACTCCTGTGGACCCCCACATATGGATGTGCAAAAGTAGGACGACCAACACGAACTTACATACAGCAACTATGTGAGGACACAGGATGTAACCCTGAAGACCTGCCGGAGGCGATGAATGATAGGGAGAAATGGCGAGAGAGGGTCAGGGATATCCGCGCTGGCGGCGCGACATGATGATGATGATTTATATTACGTAAAAATTCTTAATGAATAGAATCATTCGTGTTAAATAGCAATACTTGAAACCATTTAACTGCATGCTAACAAATGATTAATATTTAATAGAATTATAAGTGTTAGATTGGAATTGCTGAGACCTTTAACTGCGTGCAAAAAATGAGCTATAACAACTGGTAAGAAATAAAGTTACCTATAAAATATTGGATAACAAATCATATATATATATATATATATAAACAGGGTTGATGTGTCATAAATCTCCAAGCAACAAACCAAAAGAAAACAATAAACCAAAAAATCAAACAACCAAACAACTTTTTCTTGTTTATTGACAGTATGTCTCGTTGTCTAGCTGAGATTTGTCGTCAGTTTGTATCTCAAAATCCTTGAAAACTTTATGCGTATCATTCTCTCGTGGAGACTTTGATGTATGCTTACATAATATATATGGTCTGAGCACATGGTCAAATTTTAATCTCTTGCACAATTATCAAAGGATCATTTTCCCTAACTGGTCATGTCTAATCTTGTACCTCTTTTGTGTTTATTTGTTGCATTCGCTTATAACTACTTTAACCATTTCATTTCTGTTTCCACATAACTTTGGATTGTTTTTCTTTTGAGTCTTATTGATTTTTGTTATAACATAATTGGTCCTCTTGGCATTGTTTTGTGTGGCTCTTAGAAGAGATTTAGTTTGTCTCTTGAAGTGTTCCTTTCTAAACTATGCCCAGGTTTTCTAATGGGTAGTCTCATCAGTTTGTCACTTAAAATATATGTTCTTTCCCATTTTTTGTTTTTCTGTTTTCTCTTTTATTGCCGTTGCTTTTACTGACTTCTTCCGTTAGTCTTTCTTTGCTCTTTTTAAGGAATTCCTCAACTCTTTGCATTAATGCATCGACACAATCCTCAATGCTGGCGAGTACTCTTCCTTCTCCTTTTCATGGCACATATAATAGGTATCTTATTTTGTGGTAGTAAGGCCTTGTACATACTCATCAATATACTAGTCCTTAAGTCCATTTCGTTGACGTCCACCGTTGTCCATTTTAAGAATTGTCTTGAGTATCTTACAAGTATATTTTTGCTGCAGAGCTTGGTTTCGGGAAGCTTTCTTGTTCTTCACTAGTACTCTTTTCTTGTTTTTAAACATCTGTGTCTGTTGATTGTGTTATCCTTCAGCATTTCCAAGGCTTTACAATTTTCCATTATTATTATTATTTACGAGTTTTTTCCCACCGGCGTAAGCTGATGGTCGTTAGCTGTAGTTTGAGTGGCAGCAGGTCTCCTCAAGTCTCCAGGACTCTTCGCAGTATTCTGGTCGTTCTTAACAATGCTGGAGTTCTGATAGTTTCCACTCGTCCTCTTATTTCTAAATTATCCTGTCCCTTTACCGATACTTTGACAACTGCAACAATAGCACCAATTACAATTGGTATCACAGTCACTTTCATGTTCCACAGTTTTTAATTATCTAGTAGGGTCGAAGTACTTATCCTTCTTTTCGCTTTCTATCAATTTTACTCTGTGGTCAGCCGGGACAGCAAACTCCACAATTTTGTAAATTTTTCACACTAGCGTAAGTTGATGGTCTATCGCTGTAATCTGAGCGACAGCAAATCCCCGCAAGTCTCCAGGACTCTTCTTAGTATTTTGGCTGATCTCACGAATGCTGTAGTTTGCATGGTCTCTGCTGATTTCTAACTCTTCCTACCCCTTCATTAAGCTTTTGAGGGTTGTTCTGAGGGCACTGATTACAAATAGTATCACCGTCACTTTCATGTTCCATAGGTTTTTTTAGTTCATTGGCGATGTCTAAGTACTTGTCTCTCTTTCCGTTTTCTTTTTCTTTTGGAAACTTCTATCTTTCTCTTCGAATAAATTTTAACTTTTTATTAAAATGTTTAAGTTCCACTTATTTAAGGGTGATGCAAAATGTTTATTAACACCGATCTTTTGTTGTTAACCATCCGGTGATAACTTGTTATGTAATGTCCTTTAATCTTTTCCTATGTGGAACATCGATATTGTCATGGGCCACTGACCGACCTTTTGTTATTAACCATCCGGTGATAACTTATGTAATGTCCTTTAATCTTTTCCTATGTGGAACATCGATATTGTCATGGGCCACTGATACAATGGAGGTCCAAATGTTTCATGGATTCTCTAGCTTTAAATCATTTCATCAATCATACACACACAAAAAAACATTATGATATTTTCTGAGTCTAGAAATTATAGACTTACTTTTGAGTCTAGAAATAAATGTTCCTTCTGAGTTAAGTCAATTCTGTGAACGCTTCTCGCGTCTAGAACGAAATATAAGTTACTGCTGAGTCTAGGAAATAATGTACGTTTCTTCTGAGTCTAGAAAATGATATAATATTCTCTTGTGTCTAGAAAATCATAAAATGATCTTCTGAGTCTAAAAAATAATATAAGGTCTAATGAATGCCAGAAAACAATAAAAAGTTTTTTTGAGTCAAGAAAATAATCCAAGTTTTCTCATTATCAAGGAAATATCAAAACTTTCTTCTAAGTTTAAAATATAAGATAAATACCTAGAAAAAATATAAATATTTTCCCAGTGGAGAAAATAATATACTTTTCTTCTGAGTTTGATAAAATCTATTTCTTTTAAGTCTAAAATAAAATAAGCCTAGTAAATAATACTAACGTCCTCAGACGCTTGGAAATAACATGTTTGAGCCTAGTATATCATATAATTCATTTTCCAGTCTAGAAAATAGTATAATTTTCTGCTAAGTTGATAAAATATTTTTTTTATGATATAACCCTCTTTGAGCCTAGAAAATAATTCTAGTTTGTTTTGACAATAGATAATGATATATGTTTTTTTTAATCTCGAAAAAATGTTTCTTTTAGATCCAGAAAACAGTATACGTGTATTTTAACTCTAGTTAATACAACGTTTTTTTTAATCTAGAAAACAATAAAAGTTTCTTTCAAATCGGGAAAAGAATATAAGTTTATCTAGAGTCTACATGATAATTATGTACGTTTCTTCTATGACTTAAAAGATGAGATCCCCGTAAGCTAAGAAAAGATGCTGCGTCGTTTGATACTGAGTATGATACATGGAAATGAGCCAAAAATCCATATTCATTATCTTTTGTTAAAAAATGCCAAGAATAAAACTCCTCTATACATTCTCATTATTTTTTTCTGTTGTGTGACTTTTTTTCTGTAGTGTGACTTTAAAAATAAAGAGAAAAGCGAAAATATTTACAATGTCCTTCCGTGAACCTTCTGCGTGCGAATTAATCGATCCTCCACAAATGTTTTTTTTTTTTTTTTGATATTCAATGATGCAAGGAGAAAATTACCCATTCTAATTTTCTCAGCTGAAAAAATGCTGTAATCACGGTAGCTGTTGACAAAAAGCTTTCACCATCCATCCCTCCTCACACAAAACGTTCATCATTATCAGAAGTATTATTGACATCTTCACAGCGGTAATCTACTTTTTCGTCGTCAGATTGGTGGATTGGTTGTTTTTATGGCATGTTAACCCTTTATAGTACGTTTAATGCTAAATACATTCTTTTTTGCTGATAACGGTTTCAATTGAAGAATATAAATCATTTATTAACAATTTCGTTGCTCTATCGGTTGTGGGGAGGTTAGAAAGGGTTGATTTTAACCAAATCAATAAATATTTGCACCTTTTTATTAGTGTCGTGATGTTGTTCAATAGATTCTTTTCTATATTATTTCTAGAATAATGTATTTTGAATCTGTTATGATCGTGACCGTTTGAGCGGAACTGTTTTTTCTGAATTCATTTGTTTGTTGAATTTCACAGATATTATTCTGTGCGTGTATATATATATATATATATATATATATATATATATATATATATATATATATATATATATATATATATATATATATATAGTATTCTTTGGTCCAGTAAAACCGGAGTTGGGAGTAATTCCATCAGGACAAGAAATTATTCATGAGTGAATATTTAAATTTTCCTGGTAAAGAGCTCAATGTAACAATAATACAGAGCAATAAATTCTTTAAGAAAAACAACAAAACCGGTCACATAGGATTATAAATTTATTTCCATCCTGTTACGCATTTTTGAAATTTCCAAAAACACGAAAAAAAAATTAACAGGACTTCTTCAGATCTTTTAGATAAAAAACTAGAATAGACACAGAAAAGTGGGAGGGGATAGAAGAGGGGTGAAGAGTTATCTCTTCATTAAGCCAACTTCCGTTTTAAATTTAAATTTTAGTTAGAAATGTAGTAAATTTATTTTAAACAAATTTAAAAAATTTTTTTTTTCAATTACATTTTGACCTAAATTACAAATTTTTTATTGAATTAGATTTAAACTTTAATTAATAACCTTACGTAATGATGCAGTAATAGATATTATAAACCAAAACAAATATTGAATTAAACCAAAACAAATAGTGAATTAATAGCTAGGTGTAGACATAGGGCTAAATTTAAGCTATAGATATTTAACAAAAAAAAAAATTTAAAAAAAGCATAGAGTTAAATTGAGAATTAATGTAAATGAATAAATAAAATAAAATGTTAGATAGAAAACTGTGAAAAAGAATATAATACATACATACTACTCATAAAAAGTGTAACTGATTAATGGTTTTCTAAATAGTTTTAAAATCTTAAAATATTTCAAATAAATGAAATATTTGTTTTGGTTTAAGATATATATTGTTATTTGTATCATGCTACGTATATGAACCTCATCCAACATCGCAGTTCGAAGCGGCTATCTATCTACCTACAAGGCATATCACGCAAACCTTTGTGCATGTGGCTTCTGCAATACAGAAATAATACAGTGAATACAGTTTTTAGATCGTAGTAGGATTGCGTAGTGAGTCGGGACATAGATAACCGTACGTAATTCATTTTAGTGCCGCCAGGATATAACACACCACCACACTAACATTAAGATAACTCAAGATTCAATGATATGTTAATATATATTAAAGATTTTCATAGCCTGATGGATTGCGAGCATCTTAAATGTGTTAGTGTTTTTGAGGAAAAATACTCTCACTCGATAAAGCTCCCTAACTTGGTGCGAAATTCTCAATCAACTGCTTGTACCAGGTGGCGAGTAACGATAAGATGACAAACAAAAAAACTATGAAAAACGATAGTAAAAAGCATGAGCAAAGAAAACATCCTTTAGAAAAAGAAAGAAGATATCTGATATGAAAATTAATTGACATAAAGAGATTGGATGTTCTTATCATTGCAGCGCCCCCTCCCATGCAAGAAGATATTATAACTCATGCATGTCATATCAAAATACTGGAAACAGGTGGTCCCTGTGGTGCAATGGCTAACGTGCTGGTTTGTGACATCTTAGTGTGTAAGTTCGAACTGCAGTTGCGTTATTACGTTCAGTTTTGGACTGACTTTCTTGGGAAAAGTATAAACCCTTTATTCCTCCATCTATGAATTAAGCGTACACACACACTCTCACACACGCATATATATATATATATATATATATATATATATATATATATATATATATATATATATATGTGTGTGTGTGTGTGTGTGGAGTTAAGAATATTACTGTAGAAATTTAAAATAAAAAATAAAAGAAATTGTTGAAAATATTTTTTGTCGTACGTACTTTTCAAAGCTTCATGAGAAGCTACCAATTCATATTGGTTTGGTTTCCTTGTTTAATGGCATATCAACCTACCTGAATATTTTAAATGCCAAAGTCATCCTTCTAAAGGAATAACAGTGATACTATTTAAGATAAGGGAGTTCCAAACTTTCTAAAGGATTTTAGACCGAAAATGAACGTAATAGCGTAACTGGTGTTCGAACTTGTTTAGTACAATGTCGCAGTCCGGTAGATTAACCACAAAGTCACAGGAGCTTCCCTTTTTATAGCAGATATTTGCTTTCTACATTTAACGTAATAACGATTTAACAATGTCAGATTAGAGGTAAATTACGAAGGGCATGCGATAAGTTTCCAGACTATTTTAGTATTGGCAATTATAATTGCCGTAGACTCTTGAAAATTGAGTATGTTATTGCTATACATCTTATGCGATGACTGACCAATTTTTATGATTTCAGTTTTAAATGAACAGCTACAGCAGCAATTGGAATACAACCTACTAAAGCCTGATTGTCACTGCTGGTGAATTTCAGAAATGCAACCTGACACTTTCGATGAATGATATGCAATAAAATTCTGTTTTAAACTTGGAAAAAAGGCCATAGAAACGTATGGAATGCTTCAGACTACTTTTTGACCATCTTGCATGAATCGAGCATCAGTTTTTGAGTGGCATAAGAGATTCAAGGAAGGCAGGGAGTCTGTGAGGGATGATGAGAGGTGTGCGAGGAGTAAGGAAGTCATACACTAGAGAGTTGATTGGCCAAAAGGTTAGGGTTACTATGTTGAGGTTTTAAGGGAGTTCAGGAAGAGATTCCGTCGGAAGAGGCCAGCAATTTTCAAATCGGGTCAGTGGCATTTCCACCAGGACAATACACTAGTCCACAACTCCATCTTTGTCGCAGACTATTAGACAAAGCTGGGCATCAAGACAATTCCTCAGCCTCCCTATATTCCAGGCCTAGCTGCCTGTGACTTTTGGTTATTCCCTAAGCTCAGAAGTTGTCGTTATGAGACAATGGAGGAGATGAAAGAGGCTGTGACGAAGGTCATTGACACGCTCACACAAGAGGACTTCTATGGGGCCTTCCAGAATTTGTTGGAATGGTACAACAAGTGCATTGCAGCCGGAGGAGATTACTTCGAATGAGACTAGAGTTTCATGTATGTACTATCAATAAAAGTGCCCATACGAAAAAAAATTGGAAACTTATCGCATGTACCTCGTACTTACTACATATAATTAAATTAATCAAATTGAATAAATTAATTAAATTAAAATTTCACTCCTCGTGAGTTTTTCAAACCCGAATGAGCTAGTGGTCTTTCAAGTGAACGTAATAGCGTGATTGGAAATCGAATTCGTTTACACCGATGTCAGAGTCCAGTACATTTGCCACTATGTCATGCAGACTACCTCCTCACAACCTTTGCATATGGGAAATAAATGAAATGTGAAAATCAATTTGGTGTAGTGTTTATATATTTATCATGAAATCTGGCCCAGTTTAAGTTTTTTCACGTTATGATCTGGAAATAAGTTGTTTTTTTTTTCAATAATGATGAAACATACCAGAGAACGTTACAAATATCTATGAGGTTATCATAGCAATGCAATTTGATATACCGATCGTTATTAAACTTGCTTCACTTTTCTTTGTTTATTGGCTTATCAGTTTGTGTATATTATTTAATAGAAAAACCAACATTGTAGATCTGCAATGATGCAATTTAACTCATAGCTGGGGGGACAAAGGGGTTCATGCCTTTCCAAAGGGTGTAAGTTCGAAAAATCAAAGTAATACCGCGGCTGGAGTTCGAACTCACTCACTTCGAGGCCACAGTCTAGAAATTTAGCTATTACGCCACTGGGTCTCCCTCTTAAATGATATTAAAATCCCAACAAAATGGATTGTGTCTTTATCATACATCAAATTTATATATCTAAATCTGCGTTTCATTTCTTGTGACTTGCGGTAACAGCACTTATATAATTTTTTCTAAAAGTTCCTACAACCTGATGAAGCTGTGAAAAGTGCAACATGTCATACAAAGAAATTGTTAGTTTAATATATTTGGTTTTAATTTTACTGTAATGGTATTCTTAAACATATTGAAAGTTATCATTATGAAAAATATTTATCATATATACATAGTTTTATCACACACACACACACACACGTACTCAAACACTCATGCATATAGCACCGCAAAAAAGAACAACACCATTTGAATATTTTAGAGCCTGTTGTAGTCGACACACTACGTCCGGCTTTGTTTTAGGTCGAGGTAAGTCACCCTTGAACTCTATTTTATGGAGAAAATTTTTCTCCTTCTTTTCCTTTCTTTTAAGATTACAAACCTCATTCGTTCAATTAATTACTGACGTTTGCTTTTGAAAAGCGTCGGTTGAAAGGCGCCTCAGGTTTTATTTTCGGATTTATTTTAGTCGATTTCTTATTAAAATCATGACTCTATTCATTTTAGTACACACACACACACACACACACACACACACACACACGTGTGTGTGTGTGTTTCTATACATGTGTGTACATATGTTTTATGCGTATGCATATGTATGTGTCTTTATATATATATATATATAAGTGTATATATATGTGTGTTCGTCTTAAAATATATGTCTATATATTATATATATATATATATATATATATATATATATATATGAGAGTATATGTGTGTGTGTGTAACGTGACAATCCCACTAGAGTATATATATATATATATATATATATATTCCAGTTGGAGTGTCACGTGTACTTAAATCGTGCCGCGTGACTATATATCATTAGCATCATCATCTCGTCACGTTGACAGCGCAGAGTTCTCTGACCCCCTCTCTCTCTCTCTCTCTCTCTCTCTCTCTCTCTCTCTCTCTCTCTCTCTCTCAGTCAGTGTGATCCATCACTACTGCTGGGTAGGTCCGCCAAACTGTATCAAGTGTCCGCTCTTAAATATGAATATTTTGATTAATAAAATGAATCGCTTCCTTTAAAATAGTGGACTTAACATTCAGCAAATTTATTCCTCGAAGTTTTCCTCTGGTCGAAGTATCTTTTTGATTTGTGGCGTAGATCTGAGGTGTAAAATATTTTAGCTTCCTCTGTGTCTACAAATTTTAACTCTCTATGAAAATATTGTAAATCAACATTGTAAATGAAGGAAAGATGCAAGACATGAATATATATGGAGACCAAATTTTAAATATTCCCACGCACACATGTAAAAAAAGGAACGAGCTCTGTTAAGTCTGAACCGCCGGTTTAAGTATTTGAAAATCAGCTAGAGGAGGCAAACCCCAACTAAAATTACTTAGAAGTAAAAAGCATTTTCAAAATAATGACATTCAAAATTAGGATTTTAAATATAGTAAACTGGTTATTTAAAAGACTAATATGAAAACAGCAGCAACACACATACCAATTTAATATAACGTCATAGGAAGAGTTCCATAGGAGTCAATACCAGCGAGAGAAAAACAATTCAGCAAAGAAACATTCTTAATGATTAAAAAAATACAAATGCACATTAAGTTAAGAAAGCCCAGAAAATTAACACATGACCCAGAGAACAACTACGATATATTTAAGGCCAAATAAATATAATCAGAAGCTCGGTTGGAGATAGACAATCGCGATTAGCAAAGCAAACAGTAAATTAAATGAGCACCTTGAAAGCAAACGTAAAAGATGCCAGCCAAGAAGAAAGACTTCAGAAATGGAAAGAACATTTCAAGAATCTGCTCGGAAATCCTTCTGAAATCACTGATAAGCCAATCCAAGTATTGTTAATACACAACTAAAAATCACAGAAGGAGAAAGAAATTGACGAAGTCATAAAAAAATAAAAGTAGAAAACCTGCAAGCCTCAACGAAACTGCTACTGAAGTATGAGAGATAAGAGTATTTGACGATATATTTCTTCATTAATGCAATGCTGTCTATAAACAAAGCACAACAGAGGAAAAGACAAAAGGCTGCATCCTACTCTTCTATAAGAAAGCTAGCCTCCGTATCACTCATAACTACGATGGGAGAACTCTTTTAGCCATAGCTTCTAATCTTTAAAATACCCTGTTTCTCAATTGGAATGAAAAAAAAAATCATAATTATTTTCGAAGGAATTGATTCATAACCTCAAAGATCCCGGCAATCTGTCTATTTATCGAAACAATACGTACAAAAAAAACCTCGAGTTAACATTAGTATTTGTATACACAGAAAAATGATGAAGCAAATACAACAAGCAAAGAAATACCTCAGAGAAACTGTTAAATCTATAATAATGCTCTACAAAGTCACGAAAGTAATGGTTCGCTCACCTGAAGGCGACACTAACTTCTTCGACATGGTCACTGGAATTTCGCAAGGAGATTCATTACTACCGTAAAAGTTTATAATCTGCCTATACACTTCAAACGTCAACAGATCTCAACAAAAAATACTTTTGCTCTAAACAAATCCATAAAAAGACGTAATTCCGCAAAAAGTATGATGGACGCAGACTACGCTGGTGATCTTGCTCTTCTTGCAAGTACCCATGCTCAAGTCGAACATCTGCTGCATGGACATGAACAAGCTGCAACAAGCATCGACTTCAACGTAACGAAGTTAATATGTCAAGGTGCTTTTTGATAAAAAAAATATATATATATGAATGGGTCGCATTTTAAAAGTGAGTATATATATATATATATATATATATATATATATATATATACTCACTTTTGACCTTCAAATTTAACAACACATTCTACAAACAAAAATATGGCCTCCCCATGGGAAATCCACTTAGCAGAATATTAGCCTGTCCATTTCTAGAATTTTTAGAATCCGGCCCTTTTCAATTCAGACTACCAAGCAACACCACACATTTCAGATACATCGATAATATACTTATTTTCCTACCACAAAACATCGAAATTCAAGAGACCGCAGAAAAACTAAACAACGTTGAATCCTCCATCAATTTCATCTATGAAAAATAATCTAATAACACCATACTCTTCCTGAACATCATAATAATTAAATCTCAAAACAATTAAACTTGTAAAGTCTACCGCAAACCCACAAACAGAAACGATTACATACATTTCTACTCCCACCACAACAACATAATCAAAACAGACTTTATAATAGGCTTTTACCTTAGAGCATTCAGAATATGTAGTCCACAATACCTTTCAGAATAATTTGAATACATCGAACATTCCCTCAAAAGCCTAAAATACCCAAAATTTTTCATATTAAATGCTAGAAAAAAGCTACGCTCATCAAATAAACTAAAGAAAACCAAACCAACTATTCCCATCACCCGTAGACCGATTTCTCTACCTACAAATACACATAACATAACCCTCTATGACAAACTAACCAAGTTAGGAAAGCCAATCATACAAAGCACCTGATAAACTATTAAAAACCTCACAAACGTCACAAAACGGACCATCAACGAAACTACCTCTGACTCAGGCACATACTCCATCCCCTACAAAGATTTCATCAAAAACTATATCGGCGAAATCCAACGGAATCTTGAGAAAATAATTTACAAACAAAAACGATCAATTAAAACAAAAGATGATCGGAACGACTTTTTCTTCCATATGTTTGAGCTAAAATACACATTTGATTTTTCCCAAGCTATCCTTATCAAACCCATAAACTCCAAAACATTCTACTACTAGAATCTACGGTTATCTCCGAAATTAACCATATAACGCAACGTCCACGTTTTTACTAAACTTCACCACTCCTGGAAAACATCATACCGAAAGAAAACAAAATCAAAATAGAAGACGGATAGAAGAAAAAATATTCTTTACTCAGTCCCACCATATTTTTAAACATCCTTTCTGCTTTTTCCTGATCATTTACCTATTTGACCTTCCCCTCCCCAATTAAAACCCAGACACCATAATATAGATAATTTTCTGCGACATCGCATTATAGTCAATATCTTTTCTACGAAAACAAGTTATGTCAAAAACCCCTTTCACACAAACCCTTGTCTACTTCTTTCTTATCAACTCCTTAATATCTATCACTACTTTCAAAACAAAAAAAATATTTAATGAAACCTGATAAATTTGACTTTATATCCCTCCCAACCTTTTCTGCTAAAACTATACCAACTCCACACTCCTCACATGCTTTAAAATAGAAAAACTCAGAAAACAGTCTCAGTCTTGAAGAAGTTTGTGAAGATGAAATAAAGCCCGAACGAAATGTCACACATTTAAATTTGAGTTAAGTGTTTGCTTTATCAAATTTTACACACATTTCTATCATACTGTCTTTTCAACACACACACACACATATATATATATATATATATATATATATATATATATATATATATATATATATATGTAAAATCTCTCTTTGTTTCATGTTATATTTTTTCCTGGAGATTCTTGTGAGAAAATCTCGACTCTGTCGTCTTCTGTATTTCGAATCAGCGCCCATGGAATTCGTTAAAGCCGAACCTGTTGCAAATATAAAAGCTATTCTGCTTTGTAAATAAGCAGATAATCAAATTGCTTTGACAAAAGCACCCAACCGAAATAATTGCTGATTGCTTGAATATTCGATGCCTCATATTTAGAGACAGGGAAGCCGTTCGCTTCGCATCACACAACAGCTTCCTTACTAATTATACACCAACTTATTCAGCATAATCTCTTACTAACGAAATTATTTATGAAAAAAGACGATTGGTCGGCTCATTCTTTGGCAGATTTTTACTTCCAACACGCTAGACTGAAAAGGGAAACTTTAAACAACACTAGATGAGTCATGAATATTCTGTATTCTAGTTTTAACAGAGGTTCATGATTATATAGTTGCATCTATTGAGAATAAAGTGAAACAATTTCCTTAGATTATTTGTTAGATGATATGCCAGTCATACCACTTTTTAAGACAGTCTTACTCTTCTATAAGGGAGACAGCCAACATATACTTCGCCTTTGAAGAGATCACTTGGTGAAATATTTTCTATAAGAATTTGCTTGTCATAACGACGTTATGCTGCCTTGACGAATGAGGTTCACCATTTTCATTCTTGGCGGAGCAGAGAGATGTCTGTATGAGTAAAGGTTATCAGTACGGTGACTTTAGTTCTAATCCTGGGTGAGGCTTTTGGTGTTTTATTTTAAACTCAAGCTCTTTGAAAAATTATGAGCCATTTTTTTCTGCTCCCAGTTATGGTTAAATAGTGTGGCAGTTTGGGTTCTTTAGCCTTGGTTAGGGAAGGAAAACCTTGAATTCAAACAGTGTTCACTCAGTTTATAAAATGAACCTTGACTGATATCCTGACTGTTTTTTTTAAATTCTTATATACATACTTACATACATATATGCATACATACGTACACACACACACACACACACACACACACACACATACACACACATATATATATATATATAGTTGTGTGTAAGTTTTCACCAGATTATATTTTAATCTATAAAATCTAATTTTAAATAAGAACTGTTCAAAAAACTAATTATTATTTCTAGAAAAATTACCACTTATGGTTATGTAATTACCATATAGTAATTAAATTTCCGAAAAAATATAGAGGGCTTTTTGCATAAAATTCATGAATTATTCAAATTAAATATGTGTAAAAGTTTTCACCAAAATCAAATTCATTACAAAAAAATAATAATCAATTCGGTCTTCTTTAGCCTTCAACAAGGCTTTATTCCCCTTGGGCATTGTTTAATCTATTTTTTAATGATAATATCATTTTTTAGTCTAGACTAAGCTTTTATTGTTTCAATAGTTACGAGTTTTGCGTCGGCTACTTGTCTGCCATAAATTCTGAATTGGAAGAATATTACATCAATTTCATTCCTTTTGTACAAAATGATTTGCAAGGAGCATTATCTTGCTAAGAATAAACCCACCCATATTATTACTGATAACGGATATCTTTACTTTTGGTTGGAACATCATCAGAAGGTTTTCAAAATGTTATCGTGATAGAGTTTTCCGTCATTTCCATAAGGTGACTCAATCTTTGACATATCAGTGCATATGACTTTTTTTCCAGTCTTCAATGGACAAATTCTGAGTTGACGTGCCCACTGCATACTTTTCTTTTTCAAAGCACCCGTTTCATGGATTTTTGGCTTAATCTTGGCTCAATTACGAAATCTGTTTACAATGCACCGAACAGAATAATCATCGAAGACAAAATATTGTTTGATCTCATTTGTTAATTCTTTGCTTATTAAATCATACGGACCTTTGATTTTCTAAGCATTTGGTGCCACCCGGAAAATTTTTTGTTGGTGTCTTATGGCTACAGTATTTCACGTTATTAATTCAGCAAACTTTCCACCTGGAAAATTGAATTTCAACCTAATTTATTTTGACTTCATTCCTCTTTGATTGACGGAAAACAAATTTCCATCAGCGTAACCAGCAACATTTTCAATGGACATGTATCAAATATATTGCTTTTCAAATTAATTTGAATTCCAAAATTTATAAGAAGCCTATAGACTGTCCTAAATTGAATAAGACACTTCTAGAAACAGGTTAAAACTAGTCCTTTTTTATTGTAAACCATTATTTAATTTAAAAAATTCTTATAAATAAATATTATTTCATTTAGAAAGCGGTATACAAATAATAATAAATATAGAATGGGGAAAATTTATCTTTAACCTTAATTTACATGTGTTTTTAATAAATTAAGAAAAAGTATTAAAAATATAATTCTTACTATGCCAATTAATTTCTGCCTTTAATGTGTTCTAATACAAGCAAATATTTATTAATTTCGGTCGAAAAAAACAAAAAAAAAATACGTTGTTTAGAATATGGTGAACACGTTTGCAGTGAATACATACGTTAAAAATGTTGTATGATAAATAGGACAGTGTATAAAAATGTATGTAGTTCATATATATGTTAAAAAGGTAGCATAATAAATGGGACGATGTTTAAAAAAATATGCAATGTATGCATATGTTAAAAAGGTAGCATGACATTTAGCACGGTGTATAAAAACGTATGCAATACATACATATGTTAAAAAGGTAGCATAATAAATGGGACGATGTTTAAAAAAATATGCAATGTATGCATATGTTAAAAAGGTAGCATGATAATTGGGACGGTGTATAAAAATATGCAATGTATGCTTATGTTAAAAAGGTAGCATGATAAATGGGACGGTGTATAAAAACGTATGCAATGCATACATATGTTAAAAAGGTAGCATAATAAATAAGACGGTGTATAAAAACGTATGCAGTGCATATATATGCTAAAAAGGTAGCATTATAATTGGGACGGTGTATAAAAACCTATGCAATGCATATATATGTTAGAAAGGTAGCATAATAAATGGGATACTGTTTAAAAAATATGCAATGTATGCATATGTTAAAAAGGTAGCATGATAATTGGGACGGTGTATAAAAACGTATGCAGTGCATATATATATATATATATATATATATATATATATGTGTGTGTGTGTGTGTGTGTGTGTGTGTGTGTGTGTTAAAAAGGTTGATGATAAATCTGACTGTGTATAAAAATTAAATAAAACCAAAGTATTTTGTATTCTTTCTGTCATGACATCAATCTAAATTCTTTTTGGGAACTAAGCTGATAACCATAGCACCATTTGCAGATATATTAGATCCCTTTACTCTACAATCGACCAGCGCTCTTCACTTCACTTGTTCGTCATGTGAGTCACTCTGTGTGTATTTCCTGTCACCCTGTTTGTTCTTGTTCGTTGTCTTCTGCCGCCATCTCCCATTGTCATAAAATCTTCTTCTCTAGAATGAAGAATAACGCTGTGACCACATTTTCACGTGGACATGACTTATTTATTGTTTTGACCATAATTCACTTTCATCACTTTTTTGCAGTTTATGAGGAATCAGTGAGTCAAGATGGAGCATTTTAACCACTCCAGTCGAGCGTTTCTCACTAACTTACAGATCAGTCGGCGGGGGCCGTAAAATACACCAACTTTAGCTCTGCAGGAGAGGTAAGACCCCTCCAACGAGTGTCCTGAATATATGACACTATACAATCTGACGGTGGGGCTCCAGAAATGGTGTAGCTTTAGGAAATGCGAGTACTCCTTCTTTGCCATCGCACCCAGGCCAACTATGTCCCAGATTGGTAGCCCCTGATAGGGTCCTATCTATGGGTCAAATAGAACTGTTTAACATTTAAACTGAAATCAAACAAATGACTTTTGCTAAACTGAACTGTTTGAAGTAGAACTGTTTGATCATTCAACTGTTTGTAAACAAAGAACTGATATTGAATTGAAATGTTAATGATACGAAGCAATATTTGGAACAATTGAACTTTGGCTTATGCTAAATTAGAGTGTTTGAAATAGAACAGTTTGATTGTTTAACTGTGTGTTTAGAAATTTCATATTTAATCTATATGTAAAAACAGGATTTGCCATTAAATAACCAATAATACTTTATATGCCATAAAACCAAACCGAAACGAACCGAATCAATCACTAAGTTATTTCTAATTTGTGGAATCGTTTTGGTTACCTGATTAGAACCATTCAAAGTCATGTTCTCAGAGTGTACCAGAGTTCACTAGCTTTCGATCATACTGATTTATCCGCCGTATTGTTCCATGTGTTTAACGGCTGAAGACTTAATTTCAATGCTACACTTCATGTCAATAACGATCTTATAAAAAATCATGTTACAAATATCACCAAATATGAAAAAGATCATTCTTATAATGAAATGTCATTTCTGTCTTAATTCAGTACTTTATAAATGCCCCCGAAGGTGCCCGTGGTGTAATTGTTATCGTCCCAGGAAATGAACATGGCGACACGAGTTCAAATCCTGGACGAGACTGATTGCATTTCACATTGCACTAATACCCTTGGGAAAGGTATGAATCCAATTATTCTCCCTCCAGCTATGGGTAAATAGTAGGATAGATTAGGTTCTTCAGCCTTGGTTAGGCAACTAGTCTAGGAGAAGGAAAACTCTGAATTCAAACCTGTTAAACTCCGCCTAAAAATTGACCTTGTGTCATATCCTGCCCGAGCGGAGGGTTTGGTAAATAGGATAAATGCCTCCGAATATGATCACGTCAGTACTTTTAGTTTAGACCCAAAAAGCAAAAATATTTTTTTCTTTTTCCTTTTCATTTTCCATTCGAAACTAGACTTGGTAACATGGCATCAATTTTTCCGAAACACTTTGCATATAAGAAGATGGCATTACCTTATCTTTCCTTACCCTCTCTCAAACTATCCAAGTAGGACGGTCAAAACACGCTGGGCACTCTTGAGGAAGTAAAAACGACCTTGTCAGTCACGTTCTCCCATCGACTCCAGTACACAGACACCTAAATGTAGGACAACATAAGCCTTTATTTTCCAGTGAATGACATACGTATATATATATATATATATATATATATATATAAGAGAGAATTACAATGTGTTTCCAAACATGCTGTTAAAATTGAGTTCATTTGAATGATAATTGATCAAGTGATTAGATAACGAAATTATACGAATTTTCTGAAACATATATGAATTTTTCGTCTGTATACATACATTATCACTGAAAAGAAGTGTCGAAACAAGCGGAATTTTTGACGGGTACCATACTTCTAAAAATAAAATCAAAGTAGGCTTGTGTATAATGTATAATCGTTATTTCGTTTTATTTATTATTTTTTTTTTTGTTTTGTTTTTTCTCCAATCAACAGGTCAGGAGTCTTCGAGGCAGATGAACAAAATGTCAGCAGCCATTTTCTCTCTACGAATGAAATAGTTCGTCTAAAATAGGGTTTCAATAGAGAAAATTACCTGCATTTTTTTTCCTTTACTTGTTCTCTCTTTTCTATCTTTCTACTTATATTTATGTGGGGGTTTATTTTGTAATAGTTTTCGTTTTTATTTTTATTTATTTATTTTTATTCAGCTTCCTTCAGTCTCTCTGTTTCTTTGCATAGTGCAAAACAGCTGTTTGTTTGTTTGTTTGCTTGTTATCTATTTGTATTTTTTTGTTAGTTACTATATTTTTCTAGCGTTCTTTTTTGGTTACCTCTCTCTTTCCATTGTTTTTCAGCGACTTCATTAATGTCACATGTTTTCTTTTCTTTTATTCTTTTCGTCTTTCATTGCTTTTAGTGGACGCAGTTCATTTTTCTTGATTACTAATTTCTCTTTTATTTAAGTGTCTTTTTTAAAAATTTGTTTTGATTTTTTTTAATAGTATTTCTTACATTATTTCCAAATCTCTTACAAGACAAATTGATTTTTGCTATTTTAGCCGGAGACTTTAAAAATTATTCTTTCTTTCTTTCTTTCAGCTGAAAACGCTTGCTGCTTTCATTTAAGGTAGAATTGCGGCATTTTTCTTCCTTTCAATAGATCAAATGTCGTCCAACCGGATAGAGAAACGTCGGCAATCGTTTTCATTCCCTAAATGAAAACTTTTCGCCTTAAGTTGTGTGTTTTAATAGAGAGAGAAAAAAAAACAGCAACTTTATATCTTGTGCTGTACTGAAGCTGTGTTATTAGAGCTTTTGGAACATTGAATGATGTTATTTAAGATTCAATGTCTGTCTGGATGTTCCAAACTAAAAAAATAAGTGTTGTTCGATATCCATATTAGTCATATTGTACGTTTAATGAAAAACGAACATAGTAGTAGCTTGACTTCAACCTTTATGGAAATAAAACACAAATGTAGTCACTTCATATGGATTTTTAAAAAATATACTTATCAGTGGCTGTTGCAGGGGCAGATAACTATTATTAACTCCACCACAGAACGTCTTCGTCGTTTCTTACACATTTATCGTTAAGTTAGTATATTGACGTAAAAGTTTTTTTTTTTTTTTCATTTCTGGGCAGAGACATTAATTCAGATCGATTAGCAGCATTGATAATACGTCATTAATATGTTTACTTGATATTTTCAAAACCTAAATTTACTTCTTGGTTACATTGTATTATTTTTAATCAATTGAATATTGTAATTTTGATTCAGGCCAGTCAATTTCAACAACAACAAAAACTAAACAGAGCATTTGTATTTATCTTTAGAAAATTAGTTTTTTTACCACTTTTACACTTTTTCTTCATATTTACCAGATATATATGATAATTATCGAAAAGAGATGGGCCATAGTTATATATATATATATATATATATATATATATATATATATTTATATTTATATATTATAACAGTGTTGGTTGCCACTAAATCACTTTGTGGGTTTGTGTCGACCCAAGTGCAATATAATATGGAGAGTACTCAATATCTAGGATAGAGCTATTATATAATAATAATAGATAAATAAATAAATATACATTAGATATATATATTTAATTCATGGCATTTAAACTGCGACCCCTGGGTTTCATGGAGGTTTTACAAAACGACAATCATCAGGTAGTTAACAAAATGAAATGAATCGAAAATGGAAACAATACTGTCAAAAAACTGTTGGTATTTTGTAGGAATCTTTTCGTGTCATTGTAAGTGTGTGTGTCTGTGTGTGTGTGTGTGTTAGAGTGTGTGTTTGTGTGGGTTATAGTTGCGTATTATTATGTGTATGTGTGGGTGGCATGAAGTGTATGTGAAGGTACGAACGCAGCGCCTTGTTTTAACCGGATATAAATTCGTCGGGGTATCTTATTTTTGATATATTATTTTATTTCTGTATGTGCAAGTGATTAGCTAAGGAACAAGACATCATCATTGCATATATATATATATATATATATACTTGTGTGTGTGTGTGTTGGTTGGTTAGTTGGTTGGTTGTTTTGTTTTACAGCGTATTAACCATTTTCTGGTCATTAATCACGGATTTAATATTCAAACATTTTGGTTTAGTATAAATATAGTTTTTTGTTTACACATTGTTAAACGTCAAAATTTCAAATGATTTAGTTTAAGTACGCAATTAAAATGTCAAAACAGTGCTATTTCAAACAATTCAGTTTAACATGAGTACACAGTTTAGTTATATCTGTCTCATAGATCGGACTTAATCAAGTGCAACCCCTCCGGGCCAGGGTGGACCTGGTAGCGATGGTAATGAAAGGGGTAATCTGCATTACCTAAAGCTCCAGCATCGATCCTCACCATCATATTGTTTAGTATCATATTTAGGACACTTGTTGGGGTGTCTTACCCCTCTGCAGAGAAGCAGTCGGTGTATTCTAAAGCCCCAGCCGACTTGGCAAGAGTGTGTGTGTGTGTGTGTGTGTGTGTGTGTGTGATCGCATGGTTTGTTTAAATTTACTGTAACCGATTCGTGAGTGATAAGGATAATGGGAGAGAGACAGGCACAGTCGCAGTGTCTGCTGCAAAAAGTTTCATCAGAGATTGCTGGCATAGTGTAATGATTCATTTTCCTACACCTATTTTCTTGAAGGTGGTTCTGTGGGTGTTTTCAAATGGGACAACCTGGTTGATGGTGAAACGGCTGACGTATCGGTTCTCAGCTACAGTCAAACATCAGCGATGCTCGATGTATCAGACACCAAGGAATTTTGTCAAACTTACAGTGTATCGCTTCCTTATTACCCCGCAATCCCGAGGATCAGTGGATTTTTGGCAGGCAAAGATTAATCACCATGGAGACGTGTCCTGCGCAGCATAGCTGGAATTTTAGTAGCAAAGCCTCGGTTCTGTTGATCTTCGTCCGTTCAAATATTGCAATATTAGTGACGAAGTCACTTCAGCGATTCTTGATGATGGTGTGGATGCATCACGAGTAGAGCCACTCGAAGAGTCGTAAGTAGTGATGATAAGTGGCTAACGGTTGATCCATATAGGAAGGTGGCTAGAACTATGGCTCTATATAAGTAAAGTTGGCGACCGTAGTCAAGGGTGACCAGAAGGCTCCATTTTCAATAGCTACAACACCGAGGTGTAGAGGAAGGCGCTACTTCTTTCCCGGGATTGCTCCATTTTACCTTGATACGTAACTTATATTGCCGAGTGTTAAGCAAGTAGGTATCAAGTACCACTTTTAAAGTCTTTGGTATGACGTGACCTGGGATTGAATCAAGGACTCCTGGACCATAGGCTAACACTCTACCGACTAGACCAATTACATGGCTCTATATAAACTGATCTAAATGTCTTTCTTCAGGTGTTTGTTGTGCCAAAGAGACCGTCGCATCTATAATGATGCTATATAAAAACACAAAAGTAATAGTCCACTCATCAGATGGAGATACAGGCTATTTTGACATTGTATCATACGTGCTAGAAGGAGACACATTAGCCCAATACCTGTTTATTATCTGCCGTAACAACGTGTTTATAACGTCATTGGATTTAATCAAAGAAGACGGTTTCAAGCTGACAATGGAAAGAAGCAGAAGATACCCCACATACACTATTAAGGAGACGGACTATGCCGATGACATAAGCCTTCTAGCAAATACACTGGCCCTAGCTAAATCCCTGCAATATAGTCTGGAACGAGCAGCGGGTGACATAGGCCTCCATATCAACACACACAAGACGGAATACATGTGCTTTAATCAAAAAGGCGACATTTCCACACTAAAGACTGGGCCTTTGAAACTAGTAAACAAGTTCACTTTACTCGGAAGCAGTGTCTCATCAAACGAAAAAAAACATGAACATGCAACTAGCAAAGGTATGGACATCTCTCGATCAGCTATTGGTCCTTACTGATAAAACAAAATGCGGTTTTTTCAAAGTAGCGGTCACGTCACTAATGCTATATGGATGCACTACATGAACGCTAACTAAATGTATGGAGAAAAGGCTGGACGGTAATTACATAAGAATGCTGTAAGCTGTATTATACAAATACTGAAGGTAACGCCCCACAAAAGAACACATGTATGGCTACCGACTACCCATCACAAAAGCTTTCCAAGTTAAAGGAACCTAACATGCGGGACACTGCTGGATAAGTAAGGATGATCTCATAAGTGATTTGCTCCTGTGGAACCCTTCACATGACGAGCAAAAGTTGGACGACCAGCTAGAACCTATATACAACCGCAATGTGCAGATCCAGGATGTTGCCCTGAAGACCTCCAGGGAACGATGGACGACAGAGACAGGTGACGAGAGAGGGTTAGGGAGATCGTGCTAGCAGTGTGACATGATGATGAAGATGATGATCTAAAAGGAAAGGAAAAAAAGAAAAAAAATACAAAAGAAAATAGAAAAAAGAAATTCAAGAAAAAATGTTCTTAATATGGTAGTATTGAGTGTAAAAATGTCGTAATTATTGCAAAAAAAAGCATTTCTCTATTTTGATATTATTTTCATGTGACATAATGTCAGTTAAACAGGGTGAAATCTGATATATGAGGTTTGTTTGCCGATTCTAACAATATATGGGATTTTCTTGCCACGTATAGGTTTGATTAGATTGGCTTGGGAAAAAATATAGGTCTGTTTGCAATCTAACATTTTGAAGAAAGGGTATTTCGGTTATCATTTGATTTTAATTGATAGTTTGTATTCGTTGATTTTTCCAGGATTCCGTTGGGTTTCACAAATATAATGTTATTAATAATCTTTGCGTGGAATAGAATATATGTCTGTGGTAGAAGAGGTTACAATGTTGGTTCGTTTCGAGATGTCATTTTTACCGTCAATATTACCATATCAAAATATTTTTCAGGAACTTCTTTTTTTTATTTGTCTTCTTCTTACTTTTTCCTTTCTGTTTAGATACTTTATTATAGTCAATGTCTTTGATGAAACGGAATACGCCTGAACCATGGCCACCCTCCCTTTCTTCTATCTTTTTTCTCTCTTTTCTAAATAAACTTCTTCCCCTTCATTTTCGCCTCTTTCTCAATGAAATTAATACCCCTCTATCGGGTCAAATCTCCGTTAAAACCTGATAAACTTTGGTGGCACCTAGACACGGCCATCTACCCAGACGGTCACAGTCAAAAAACAAACTAACTCCTACCACGACTCGAAGCTATATCTATTCTCCTTGACTTCCCTTAATTATCTTTTGTATTTAGACATTTTATCTCCCTAAATACCTTTTAAAATTCTCGATTAGTTTATTTTTTCATGTGCTAAAATCTACAAAAGCGCAGAAATATTTAGTCTGATAAAAATTTTCCGTTAATAAAGAACGAAAATTTACCACAGCACCCGTTGTAAGTGTTTGACTCACCCACTTTTACAGATATTTTTATCATAGTATATATATATATATATATATATTATGTATATAAATATATTATATACATCATACACTAATTGTATACATATATATATATATATATATATATATTGTCATAAAGAGATTGACTTTCAGTGTGGCTAGGGACGTAAGACGCTTCAAGGATCAAAGCTAGACTAACATTACATCTTTCAGATATCTTACCCATGACCGATCAGGATTCTCAACGTAAGCGAAGGAAATTTTCAGTAATCTATTGACATATATGCTATCGGCTACCGCAGGGTTCAGTTCATGAGGAGAGCTTTGCATTTACGCGTTTGTGGAAGCCGGCAATTCTTCACTGAAGAGCTCAACTCACAGGGATGTGCACACACATAGAAACACACACACACACACACGCATACGCCTGTTTGCGAACCTCAAAAGAATATTCCAGGTAGAGAATTTTGACTCCATTGACA
Organism: Sepioteuthis lessoniana; assembly: GCA_963585895.1. NCBI lineage: Eukaryota > Metazoa > Mollusca > Cephalopoda > Myopsida > Loliginidae > Sepioteuthis > Sepioteuthis lessoniana. The sequence goes on along the minus strand of OY757930.1, from coordinate 26,199,044 downwards.
AAGTGATATTATATATATATATATATATATGTGTGTGTGTGTTTTGTAATCTACAGACAGACTGTTTCGTTGTGTCATAACTCTTCATCGTGGCTAGACACGCAGGATACTTCAAGCTGGGATCGAAACCCACTTAACTTTACGTTAGACTTAATAACTTACCGCTCACCCATTTACATGACTGATGCCAGCTCAGGAATTTTAACGCCTTTTGTATTAGCTTTGTTTTTTTAAAAATATTTTTGTTCCACCTGATACCGGAGAGCTCATTTTGTTAGTATAGTTTTGCATTATACAGGTGGCAAGAATTATTTGCTTCATTATAGTGTGCAACTCCCGGGAAGAGAGCATGTATATTGTCATTCACAGGCAGAATGTTTCATTGTATCACAACTCTTCAGTGTGGCTAGACCTGCAGGACGCTTCAAGCTGGGATCGAAACCTGCCCAGCTCAGCAATTTAAGCAACCTACATCAGCTTAGGAATTATAACACACTTTGTATTAGTTTTCGTTAGTTTTCATTTTTATGAATGCTTGTATCGTTACAGTCAATTTCGTCGGAAGTGACTGTGCCAAGCCATATCGAAAATCTTTACGACGCTGTTTGAGTTTTGTGAAAAGCTTGAATCGATGCAGTCTTTCCTACATAGCACAGGATAAATGATTGGAAATGCTATACGCTTTATATTTTGCATAACAAACTTTGAGCAGCTGTACTTAGCAGTAAATTTTTCTAATGGCTGCATCCTTGTTTGTTGGAGTAAATACATCATCCGTGCTGCTGTTTATATTTATGCCTGTTACTTGACGCAGCGATTCAATGCCGTCGCATCTTTAATTCTTTTCTGAAAAGTAAACATCTTGGTTTATATAGTGCCACCTGTCATCAGATGACCCTGTCTGGCATTTCATTAAATGGGTTGCTTACTAAGATCACCCAAGCTTGAAAATGAAAGTGAACGTGTTTAAAGAACGTCTATAGACAATAGTTCTGTATTTGACTTTTGAGTAACATGGATTCGAATTTGTTTTCCTTGCTTTTGCTTTTATTAACTCCACTTAAGCGATTGTGGCATTGGCGACCAAAGGTTTCACTGTTCTTGGAAACCGACCTTCTTTCCACAGGAGAATCCTGTCAGATGTGCACTGCAGGGATAAAATCAAGACAAATCTCCCGTTTCTAATAATTACTTTTCTTTCTTTACGCCTTTTAGGAAGAAAGAGAAACCCACACGAACACCACTCGTTCATTGACAGTGTCCTATTCCCAATGGCTGAACATACCAAGCCATTCGCTCCTAAATCACCGCTGCTATAGATGTCACCACTGCTATACAAAACTGCTTGACAGTTTGTGTGGTTATTGCTTGAGCTTCTGTTTACAATCCTCCCTTCTCTCGGTAATTCAACACGTGAGTGTTGAATCAACGAGCAGCAGATACCCTTTAGTTATCCCAAGGTTGTTTTTCCCACGTGAGACCAAGATTTTTAATGAGAGGTCAGGAATCTTGCTTGCTTCTAGTATCATATTACCCAGTTATAGACTGCCACAGGTTATTTTGAGAGGGGGAAATTTATCTCCTTTTCCATGTGTGATACATAATCAAGACGGGTAGACAGCACAGTTTCCTTTAGCATTCCCTCATTATCAGTGTCTATCAGCACTTGTTCGTGGAAGGTCATCTCCAGTCCAAACAGATATTACAAATATGAGTTTTCTCTTGTTGACCGACTGTGTTGTGTCTCTATGAAGGAGTCTATAACGGAACATCACTTATGTGTTTGTCACCAGTTGTACATATATTGCTCATCTTTCTTGAGCTGGGAGGTAAGTGGCCATGTTGCTTCCAGTATTTCTTAAACAACTCACAACATCCTTGCATAGTTTTATATAGCTGTTTCGTAAAAATTCAAGATGTGCAACCATAGTGATAAAGCTGCAGGTTGGAAGAATTACTTGTCAATTTTATCAGAGATCATATTTTCCTATAGTTGTTAGCCTGTCAATAAACATCTATGCGTTACCTATATATATGTATTGGTATCGCTTTCAGTAGATGATATATTACTACCGTGATAGCTTACACCATTAATAGTTACTGTGGGATATCGTCCGTTTCTTGATTATTTTTTTAATTTGAAACCATTTCTTACATTAGATTTATTGACCTTTGTAGTACGTAATCTAGGCTGGCTATGAATTTCTATATACCAATGTATCTCTGCAAAAGACTCCAGTGACAATAACAAAGGAAGAAGTGGCACCCTCACGTGAACGGACCATAGCCTTTGTGTTTTTATAAAGTATCGCTACAGGGGCAACAATTTCTTTGTGGGCGGATCATATATTTAAAGTATTTCCTTCAATTTAGTTTGCCCAGTCGGCTGGGGTTGTAGAATACACCGACAGCGCCTCTGCGGAGGGGTAAGACCCTCCCAACGAATGTCCTGGATATGACACAAAGTAATCTGATGGTAAGGTTCCAGTAATGCTGGGAATGCGGATTACTCTTTCATTGCCATCACGCCTCGGACAGCTCTGGCCTGGAGTGGTAGCACCTGATAGGGTCCTCTCTATAGGTCAAATAGAACTAAACTGCGTACCTATTCTAAACTGAACTGTTTGAAATAGAACTGTTTTTGATGTTGAAACTCTGCTTACGTTAAACTGATTTGTTTGAAATAGTAGTGGTTTGATATTTAACTGCGCGTGGAGAAAAACTATACTTATACTAAACTTAATTGTTTGAAATAAAACTGTTTGATTAAACTAAATAGCTTGAAATAGAAATATTTTAGGCAATGAAACTGTGTACTCATGCTAAACTGAATCATTTGAAACAGAACTGATTATTTTCATAATTTGTTTGGCATTAAATAACCTACAAAGGTTGATGTGCAATAAAATCCAGCCAACCAACCAACCAACCAATCAACCAACCAACCAACCAACCAACCAGCCAACTCTCCAATTTAGTGTGGAGATATCTCCTCTTCGATTTTGAGCGAATTATATGTACTCTGCATTTTTCTGCATTGACATGGAGGCCAATGCCACTTGCTGTCTTCTTCAGTCAATGCAGTAGGGATTCAGCCTGGGTGGGTGTATTTTACAGAAGCGCTATATCGTCAGCAGAGTCTGCGTCTGAGGTAGTTCTGCTTTTTGCCTTTCCCAGTATGAAGCCATTTTCTTTCATTAAATCTATCGACATTCAAGGTAAGTAATCTTGACAAATTATGAACAGATATGGAGCTAGTGTTTCCCCTTGAAGAACACCTGCAACAATGTCAAAAAATTTGTGTCAGCGTCCGAAATCCTGGTAGCAATATCCTACAAAACAGCTGCTGTACAGCCACGTACCTCCCATCTCTAAAACCAACCAAATCAGACGAACAATCATGCGGAACACTGCTGGAGGAGTAGTGACGTTCTGCTGTGGACGCCATCACACGGAGGGGCAGGCGTTGAACAACCAGCTAGAACCTCTCTTCAACATCTCTGTAAGAATGTTGTCGAGAGGACCTGCCGAATGTGATGGACGATTGAGACAAATGGTGAGAGAGAGTCAGGGAAATCCGTGCCAGCGTCACGACATGATGATGATGATTTTCTCCATCTTTCTTCGATGTATGGTATGAAATGCATAAAAACAAATCTAAAAACGAGTATTGTCTTGAGATTTAAATCTTCAGAATACGTAATCGGGATGGCAGATTAGCATTCTTTATCTGACCAAAAATTTCACGGGAAATTCAAAACATAGCTCGCCTATGCTCAACAAATTATTCCCAAATACAGAGATCAGTGCCAGGTGTTTACGATAACAGAGATCAAATAATGTTCAGTTGAGGACACATGGATGCCAAAAAATAATTTGTATTCAACGAATGCATATGATACCTTGTCAGTTCCTTTTTCGTATCTTTTTTTGTAGCATATTAACTTTTGAAAAATCTTCGTTCAAGAAACATTTCTAATGACGATGACCTAAAAGAAAAACCTGATGAAAATATTTTTAAAATAACTAAAAAGAAAGATTCTTATTTATTTTACTATTTTTCAACTCTCTCTCCCTCTCTCTCTCTCTCTCTCTCTCTCTCTCTCTCTCTCTCCTTCACACACTCACATAGACCCACCCACGCACATTCAGTTTCTCTCTCTGTCTCTCTGTCTCTCTCTCTGTGTCTCTCTGTCTCTTTCTCTCTCTCTCTCTGTCTCTCTCTCTCTCTCTCTCTATATATATATATATATATATATATATATATTGATTAGAATTCATGTCGAAATAATTAAAAGTATGTTTAATTTATTAATAATCCAATAAAAGTTAAATAAATAAGAATATATATCCCTTATTTATATTTCTTTTATTATACATTAAAAAATACAATATATCTATCTATCTATCTATATTTATATATATATATGTATATATATATATATATATATATATATTAAAGACACCATAATGTTGCGTACTGTCCACCGCACAAGTTTTTTCTTGCGGTGCTCATATAAGATCATCAGACGAATAAATGTACTGATTTGGGCCTCAGACAATTGTAGACATTTTTAAACAAAGCATAAATGATGCAAAGTGGTAGGGGGGGAAGAAAGAAAGAAAGAAAGAGAGAAAGAAAGGCATATTTTTTCCTTATCATCATCCCCCTCCTCCATCCTCTTCAATCTTTTTTTCTTGTTTCTTGATTTCAATACTCTATTTTCCTGTTAATTACTCTAATTAGTCCCAGGGTAATTGATGCTACTGGAATTTGTTTAATCGTCATCATTTTGATATGAGGTCTGCGTTACTAGGATACAGAAATGCATAATCTTTCTTCAAATCATAGGCAGCATCCTTTCTTAACTCCTTTTAGTTTAGATGATACTTCATCTTCCGTAAAGTCTGTAAATCTTTGACTTGAAAATACACATAGCAGTACAGACAACCCCGCAAAAGAAATGATTATAATAAGTACAACAATCATCCATCTGTTTGCATCTCATTTCTGTCTCAAAGTTTACTAAACTACAGCTGACTTGAAAAGTCATCGTAAAAGACAGCCAAAAAGAAAGCGTCTACAAATATGAGGCAGGAGAATCGAGAGACAGTAATTGTTTGGGAAGATAGAGCAATTATCATTAGACATAGTGACTTATCGTCGACCAAATAACCCCAGACAAATGGTAGAAAGCATCATCATATTAAATAATAAAGCAATCTTTGAAAAACCTACGATAAAATCCTCTAAATTTTGCCAAATATGTAATATTACGAACAAATAATGCTAAAACACCACCAGTCAACGAACTTCACAACAAAAGGCTTTTAAAATTTACGAGTAAAATTGAAAAAGGCAAAAACAATACACTGGATTATCAGGTTGGTTGTTTTTTTTTATTTTATGGCATATCAACCTTTGTAGGTAATTTAACGCCAAATCCATTTTTATGCAAATAGCCAGTTCTATTTCAAACAATTCAGTTTAGCATGAGTACACCGCTGAATTGTCAAAAAAATTCTTTTTGAAGCTATTTATTCAAACGGTTCTAATTCAGCTAATTTTAGTATAAGTACAGATTTTGTTTGCACACAGTTAAATGTCAAAATAATTACATTTCAAACAATTTAGTTTAGCATAAGCATGCAGTTTAAATGTAAGAACAGTTTAGTTGTCAAAAAATTTTCTATTTCAAGCTATTCAGTTTAGTCAAACAGTTCTATTTCAAGCAGTTCAGTTTAGCATAAATATGCAATTAGTTGTATTCAACCACGTGAAGCCATTAGCTGTGAAGTAAATTTTAAACAGTTATGAATCACAATTACAATTGTTTACATAGATCTGTTCAATGGCTACCGAGACCTCAATTCATATATGAAGAGGTTTGCCATATACGCTAATGGCAACACGATTACTTCTTCGCTACAGAACTCAGCCCTACGTGGGTAGGGGAGTATATATCTCTATAGTTATTCACAGACAGATCTGTTTCGTTCTATCAGATCTGTTTCGTTCTATATATATATATATATATATATATATATATATATATATATATATATATATTCTTTTCTTCCAGGCAGCGGTCACATCGATACTGCTATATGGCTGCCCTACATGGACGCTAACAAAACGGCTGGAGAAGAAGCTAGACGGCAATTACACAAGAATGCTGCGTGCAATCTTGAACAAGTCCTGGCGGCAACACCCCATAAGACACCAACTGTACGGCCACCTGCCTCCTATCACGAAAACTATTCAAGTTAGACGAACCAGACATGCAGGACACTGCTGGAGAAGCAGGGACGATCTCATAAGAGATGTACTCTTATGGACCCCCACACATTTCCGTGCAAAAGCAGGACGACCAGCACGAACATACATTCAGCAGCTATGTGAGGATACGGGATATTGCCCTGAAGACCTTACTGGGGCGATTAGCGATAGGGAGGAGTGGCGAGAGAGGGTCAGGGATATCCGTGCTACCAGCGAGACATGAAGATGAATGTATATATATATATTTACATACATCCGTTCAATAGCTACAGAGACCTCAATTCAAATACGAAGAGGCTTGCAATAAACGCTAATGGCAACACGATTACTTCTTCGTCAGAAAACTTAACCCTACGGGGGTAGGGGAGTATATATCTCTATAGTTATCTACAGATAGATCTGTTTCGTTCTATCAGATCGGTTTCCTTCTATATATATATATATATATATATGTAAAAGAATCATCATTGATATTGAGCACCATTTGATAATACTGCCGTAGTTCTGTCTCCATTAAGTAACCAAGTGTGCTAGTGAGAGTTATAAACATTTACAACACACACAGACACACACGTACACACACACACACACACACTATATATATATATATATATATAGTGTGTGTGTGTTTGTGTGTGTGTAGAAAAGGTAGGAACTCACTTATCCTAACAGGCATAAGTAAACTATTACTGTCCTTCTTCAAAGATAGATTTGGCATTAACTAGGGAACTTTGGTATACAACTCGATAATAAAACCAAGTTCATTATATATGTGTAATTATATATATATATATATATATATATATATATATATATATTGTCATCCACAGATGCAGTGCTTGGTTGTTTCACAACTCATGGAATGTATAATGCCACTCATGCCTTACGAGACACATGAGATACTTCAAGCTGGGATTGTAACCCGACAGACTTTACTCCAGTTCGATAACTTACCGCACAATGGATCTTAGCACATATGTATCTTTTTTCCTTAGTTTACATAATCGCTTAACGGCAACTGAGAACTCAGTTAATAAGAGCTTTGCATTACGAGGGTGGCAAACGGTAATTCCTTCAAGAGAAAGCTCAATCCTGAAGGAAGGTAGTATATATAAGTAATGAAAACTTAGTGACGTTAGTCGAGAGCGACCCGACGGCTCCCAATTCAATAGCTACTACACCGAGATGTAGATCGCGTTTTAAGTCAGTATGCTATCTTTTAACCGTTGTTTCCGACGGAGAAGAGTCTGAATAACGCTTATCAAGTCATTGCTTTGCTGGAACTGTATTTTGCATCAGGAAATGCTTTATTAACGTACGAGATTCAGATTTTTCCATTATTTTGAAAATGTGCAATCGTCGAGGGAGACCCACGGGCTACTTTTTCAATTGCTACCACACTGAGGTGTACAGGAGGGCGTTACTTCATTCCATGGATTGCTGCACCCTTAATGCTTACCTTATAATGCTGAGTTTTAAGCAAGGTGCATCAAGTACCATTTTGGAGTTTTTGTTATGACGCGACCTGGGATTGAACACCGGTCTCTGGACCATTGGTGAACACTCTGCTCATTAGATCAATGGATTAATGATTTTGTTTCATAACTGATTCCAATTTCTTGAATCTTTGCAAATATTTTTCCCTTTTATTGTTACCCTTTTTTTGTTTTGAAATTTTATCAATTTTTGATTCAGGACAGAACTCATCTTTTACCTATTGAGACATAAGTTAAACACGAATAGAATTTTTAGTGCCACTCATGACTTGCTTCTTCCTAATAAACACACATGTTTTATATATTACCCATTTTCTGAAAATGGATGTCATGGTGGCGATATCTTAAAATTGTCGGTGGCTCGCGGGCGAAAATACAAACTGCACAAAATCAAGAGATAGAGCCTGTATCTTAAGAATATATATCATTAATAAGATACGAAAGATAGTTAGTAACATTTTCATCGAAGTAGTAGTAGCCATATTTAGACGGTGGCAAGTGTGTAATTATAAGTAAGTAATGTTGGCGACCGTATTGGGGGGCAACCCTAAGGCTCTCATTTCAATAGCTTCAACACAGAGGTGTAGGGGAGGGAGCAACTTCTTTTCTTGGATTGCTCCACTTTACCCTTGATACGTACCTTATAATGCTGAGTGTTAAGCAAGGGGGTATCAAGTACTATTTTTAAAGTCTTAGGTATGACGCAACCTGGGATTGAAACCTTGTCTCCCTGCCCATTGGCGAACACTCTACCTACTTGGCCAGGTGTGTCATAAAATAAAATCAAAAAATACAAGGTTCTACAGATATTAAAACCATGCGAAATAAGAATGATACCAGTGGTAATGTACTAAGCATTTTTTTTTTTTTTTTTGCTTAGATGTAGGACAAGGCCGCATGAATTGGTCTCTCAATGAGAATCAAACTCACTCGTGTAGGTTTGCTAGTCTACCGTGCTAACCATTACACCACCCGAGGTGCCCTAAGAATGATACCAGTGTGGTGAAGTAATATCTGGATCAAATAGCTATATATTACAACAAAAGCTCCACCCTTAAGTGACTGCAGTTGTGTTATATTTCAATAAGGTTTCAAGTTCAGCTATTATTTCATTCATTTTTCATTCCAACCCGTTTAGGTTGAACTTAATCTAGAACACAAAGCATGAAAAAAACCATTGAATAAGCAAGGCACCACTACATTAACAATAAATAATAGACAAAGAGTAAAATAGGGTAAAAATTACTAAAACATCCGATATACATGAATTACTACATTTAGTACGAATCACTTATTGCATTTACCGAATTCATAGATCAAATAAATAACTAAGCAATAAATAAATCAATTATTTTGTCTCTATTTAAAAAAATAAAAATGGCTGTACTCCTCACTCCAAAAGTCGCGTACCGGGGAGAGGGTTTTTCAAAGAAACGAGACATAAAATAATTATTTCTACTGCATGTTCATTGTTTTGTTGCCTTCAATATCTTTTAGAGACTTTTTTTTTTTTCTGTCATTGATCCGCAGACATGTCTGTGAGAAAATGAATTTCTCATGAGAAAAAAGCTTTGATCATCCGACCGTATGATTTAATTTTACACGAAAGAAACGGCAATACAAATCGGTTAATATTTATTAAACTCTCATCTTTTTAGATGTTAGTTGCAATCTAATCGAATGTTCAACTTTTGTTTAAACCACTTCCCGACAGACGGAAATTATTTGTAAACTTTTACCGGATTTATAATAAGTAGTAAAGTAAGTAAAGTTAGCGACCATAGTCGAGGGTGACCCGAAGGCTCCCTTTTCGATAGCTACTACACCAGGTGTAGGGGAGGGCGCTACTCCATTCCCTGGATTGCTCCACTTTACCCTTGAACCGAACTTTATAATGCTGAGTGTTAAGCAAGGTGGTATCAAGTTCCATTTTTGAAGTCTTTGGTATGACTCGACCTGGGATTGAACCCAGGTCTCCCGGGCCATTAGCGAACACTCTAACCGCTGGGCCAAATAATTGAAATATAATTTGAACAAAAGATTTTTAAACAACTTTCTAAACAAATTTTAGACAACAGTCAGTCGGAGGGGCTTGTTTTAACCCCACCTCTCTCACACACACACACAAACGCAAAAAAAGAGACTTCCTGCATCTAATAGTTAGACTCAACTTCTGGATATTTGAGGAATGTCAAATACTCCATCATTTATATTGTTTCCTGGTTCTATCTGACCCGAAAAGGTTTTAGCTATAAGGGTCCCAGCTGTGGATCAAATAGATTTGTTCAAAAAACATTCATATTTGACAGAGGTTTAATGGTTAAAGCGCTGGAATGCGGAATCGTAGTAAGCGAGTTCGAACTCCAGTCGTGCTATTACGAATCCCTTTCAGACAACTACACTTGAGAAAGGGAAGAACCCCCCCTTCTCCTCCAAGCTATGGATTAAATAGCATCACTGCCGTTCTTCTAGAAGGATGGCTTTGTCATTAAATAACCCACGAATGTTGATATGCAATTAAACAAAGAAACCAAGCAACCAATAATATTTGACAGAAATGTGTGCAATGGAAACCACACACATCCTAACAACTCATAGACACAAAAAGTAAGTGAAGTTGGCGACCGTAGTCGAGGGTGACAAGATTGCTCCCTTCTCAATAGCTACTATACAGAGGTGTAGGGGGCGCTACTCCTTTCCCTTGATTGCTCCATTTTACCCTCGATACGTACCTTATAGTGCTGAGTGTTAAGTAAGGAGATACCAAGTACTATTTTAAAAGTCTTTGGTATGACACGACCTGGGATTGAAACCAGGTCTCCCGGACCATTGGCGAAGACTCCACCCACTAGACAAATGAGCCAGTTCATAAATATGAAGACCAATATAAAATGAAGCCGAATTCTTAAATTATTGCATAAAATAACTCAAGGCAGATTTATATACCATTAAAATCAATCAAATTTGAAGGATAATTTACATAGCGTATATCTCTCAGCGAGTAACCGTGACGAATGATTTGCTTTGTAAAAAAACACATGTCTGACTTCTGTTTGAAAATTGTTTTAGATTTAATTATTATTAACAAAAAGATACGTTAATCAGTTATGAACACAGTCTATGATGATAATGTATATCATATTAAGGAAGAGGTATATTGATTCCGATATTACTCAATATTATGTGGGCACCTCCGGTGGTGTAACGGTTAGCACGCTAGACTAGCAAACCTACACGAGTGAGTTCAATTCTCATTGGGTGCCCAATTCATTCGGCCTTGTGCCACATCGAAGCAAAGAGCTTTGTAAATTACTATTACTCAATATTATGTTGACATTTGGATGATTAAAGCCGGTTATTCTGAAAGAATGTAAATCTACAACATGATCAATTACTTGCAAGTGGAATCAGAATCTTAGTTGTAATATTTTAAGTTTATTGCCCCAATGAAAATATGTAATGTTTTTGTTCGGTTACAGACACATGTGTTGCATAGTCACAACCATGATACATATACATGCAGAAGCATAGTCAACACAATAATGACGAACGAACACACTTCTTTAGAAAAATATACTTCTCACATTTTATTCGAAATAGTTGCGAAAGGGTTACGAAATGGTTATATGTGAGACGTGATTTGGAGACTGAACAAACTGCAACATATTGACCCCCAGTTCCTTTGTCTTTAGCAGCACTTCTTTCTCGTTATGCTGGGCTGCTCAATCGGGGTTCCTGAGGGCCCATAGCCCTCTGTTGGGTACTGGTTCTCTCTACAGCTTCTAATCTCCAACTGACTGACTCCAAACTAAGTGAACCTCTTGTCGCACCGGGTTATATCATTGTTTTACATCCACCTGCTTCCTGCGAGCGTCGCATCTGCACCCAATTCAACCCGTCCATAGTCAAGGTTATACACTGTCAATATGTTACACGTGCTCTCTCTCTCTCTCTCTCTCTCTCCCTCCCTCTCTCTCACTTGCTCTTTCACACACACACACACACACACACACAGATACATGCATATATATGTATATAAGTGGATTTATGAACACAAACAATCCCTCTTAAAAAACGACACTATCTATGCCCTAGTCCTAGATAAAAACTAAGAAAAACAGAATTGATCTGATGGGAGCAAAATTATAAAATATGTGCCCAATAAAAAAAAACCGATTAGCCATAGAATTGGCAGTTATTTTTCTTACAGAAACAATAATACAGAGATCAGGAAAATTTTAATTATCTCCAGCTTTGGTTCAGTTGATTATCACAGAACATAACTTTAACAAGAATTTATGTCAAATCAAACACAAAAGCAATACTGTTACCAACAACAACAACAACAACTTAAAAACAAACATTTCTGTTTCACACTTACTGTTGAAAATGGAATGTAATATAGCGAAACCTGTTGGGTAAAAAATAAACATCATTTACGAAATTTTTTTTCCAATTTGTCATGAATACAACACAAGATATATATATATATATACATATATATATGTTGTATAGCCATGACCATGACTAACTATACAAATACATAAAACATATACATCTACATAAGAATGCAGAACACAACGACTCAATGAAGACGAGCGACACAGTTCTTAGAAAAACATACCTCTCATTTTATATGAAAAGGTTGTGTGTGAGAGGGAGTTGGAGACCGAACAGAACTGCAAAATATTGACCCCCACTCTTATGCCCATCAGCATTTCTTTCCCGTTCTCCAGGGCTGCTCAACCGGGGTCTTGGGGCCCATCCTCTCTGGGTGCTGTTTTTTTATAATAAATTGCTCATTCAATAACCCTTTTTTTTAAAACCTTATCTCTGCCTCTCTCTGTCTTTACCTTAATTCAATAACTATAGGTTCGCTTCCCCGTTTATTCAATTTCAACCCATAATATCATACATTAAGCCTGGTTTATAATAAAACTTTCTCAATAGCTTACGAGTACCCCTCTTTTTTTTCTTGCACAAAATATCCCGGGTGTTCTTTCTTAAACAACCCAAACTTTTATCAATTTGGCCAACATTTCCCAATTCAAAACAATTCCAAATCCGGCTCTGCGAATTTCCGCTACAAAATTCCGTCAAAATTCTGCGCATATCTTAATTATCTCCAAAACCCTGTTTCAAAATTCAAAAATAACGTTCTCAAAACCAAAAATCGAACCCCATTCAAGGGGAAATTCCACTTAACCAGTCAGTACTACAATACCACAGGATTCTCAAATCCATTCTTTGGGGAATTTACAAAATATCCAGTACGCCAAATTTTCTCGAATATTCTCAACCCCTACCCGGGGGAGACATTCACAACATGGTATGGCTTCTACCAGTAGCCAAAATCTATTATCCCAACTTCACAAATATGCAAAAGTATATGCGCATTCTTCAGACAAACCACCGATGTGCGAAATTTCCGGACAACTCCATTGAAGCTTCCGAAATTCCATCTCTCAGATTAAAATTCTAATTTCCAATCACCACTTGCCCGGACCACTTACAAGTTACAACAAAATTTTTCTCACAAAATCCTAGTCTACAATAAAATTCATTTATGAACATATTGTTTACAATAAAATCTCATTCATAAAAATATTGTTTACTATAAAGTGTCACTCCCCAAAACGGACAGTAACTGTCCCATAGTCACCTTTCTTTCCCTTCTTTTCCTGCCTGCATATTTTCCTCCCTCACTACGATACACATAGCAGTAATGATAATTTTTATCTAGGGATCACACATATTTTTTTTGAATTATTTCCAATTTTATCCTTCTAGAAAGGCCCTTGTCATTTAAACTAATGATTTCACCATTATAATCTATTTAAATTCTTTTTTCATGAACCCAAATATTAACTGACAGCAGAGATAGAAGTTATACAATGAGCGATTTACTTACAGAATCTATGGCGTTTCTCTTTCTTTTTTTCTTCTTTTCTCTTTTTCCTTCTTTCCATCCAGCATTTTGCAGTTTTTTCCTTTGTTCTTTCTTTTCTTTTTTTTCTGTTCTTTTTCGTCGGTCTGTTCCTTTTCCTTCTTTTTTCGCTGGGATTTTTCCAAATTTTCTCTCTCTCGCCTCCTAAGTGGCCGTATTCTTCTGTCTTTGGCCGCTTCGTGGATCGTCTAACCAGGTTCGAGTCACGCATGTGGCGTGAAAACTGGCATCAGACACCAAATTAATATAATGTTGTATACTCAGATGTAGAGGCATGCATAAACATAACAACACAATAATAACGAGCGACACAGTTGTTAGAAAAATATACCTCTCACTTTATCTGAAGGGTTGTGTTAGAGGGAGTTAGAGACCAAACAGAACTGCAACATATTGACCCCCAGTCTTATGGCCATCAACGTTTCTTTCCCGTTCTCCTGGGCTGCTCAACCGGGGTCCTGGGGCCCAGCCTTTCTGGGTGCTGTTTTTCTCTACCGCATCTTATCTCTAACTGGTCTGGTCTCCAGACTAACTGACTTCCTGTCTTCACCGAGTTATATAATAGTTCAACGACCACCCTCTTCTTGTGGGCGTCACAATTTTGCACTCATTCAACCTGTCCACGGTCAAGGCTATAATATCCTGATTATTCCTCGACCGGATGCACCTGTTATTTACATAGGTGCATTTCCTATTTTGACATCCTGGCCTGTTCGTAGGTCAATATACAACATATATATATATATATATATATATATATTGTCTTCTGACAGTAAGTTTCATTTACGTGGAAAAACAAAGACTCCTATACAATTTAAGATTATATTCTTTATTAATGTTTAATGTTAAGGTTGCATTTAAAAAAAAAAAAGGAAACATATAGTTGGGGGACTGACGTGAGTAGATGGGAGACAATGTGGTTTATTATAGGGTTTTCCTGTTCTTCTAGACAATATTTCAAGATTTAAAAAATTCATTACAATTTGATAATTTCACTAACTGTGTGTGTGTGTGTATCTTTATGTATATTTGGAAAACACACACATATATATATATATAATGGGAATTTTATTAATATACGGATTAATTGATATTTAATATATTCATTTTTATATTTGGATTTTATATTTTAAACACACAAATTATATATATTGACTTTCTTTCTTTTATTTTTAATTTGTTTTATTTTTAATTTCCTTTTGGGGGACGTTCTTTATGTGTATTTTTAAAAATGATCACGGATATTAGTAAGATATGTATTAAAACTATTTTATGAATAGAATAATTCCATAAGTAATCGTCAAAATTATCGAGCATTGAGAAGCGATTTGTTTTGGATTTTTTAATGCATTGTACAAAGAATGTGAGCCAAAATTTGCTAAAGAAGTTTTTGATTAAATTTTGAGAAAATTTCGAAGATAAAATCAAATAAATTTTCAAGGACTAATACTGCTGTTAAGAGTTTCATTAATTTGATTTTCAGTGAAAGATTCTCCCAAGACTGCCTTGTTTCGTTGTCAGTAATATAGCGTTGATATTTATCATAAACTTTGCTTGTTCCAATATGGGCTTTTACCCTTTTCCTTGTCGTGTTGTTGTCGACTGCATCTGTTGCCGAAGAACAGAAATCAATAAAAGAGAAAAATGTTGCTGTCCTGTGTATGATATTGAACAACAAGAGTGCTGAGGCACGACTTCAGGTGACCCGGAGAGTTTGAAGTCTCCCTTTCTTTGTCTTTACTCCCAATTCCACTCTGGATCGGTGTAGGAGTTTACGTATATTGGTCAGCTACATTTACATTTGGTAAACCGTCAATAATCTCTAAATTACAAATATTTCCGTCTTCTTCTTCTTCTTCTTCTTCTTCTTCTTCTTCTTCTTCTTCTTCTTCATTTGCATCTTGTTAGTTTTTCACAACAACGTTTGCGATGGTCTTTCGCTCAGTGAGAGCAAGTCCCTTCAGGTCCTTCGAACTCTTCGCAGTATTCGTGCCAATCTTAACAATTTTCTAGTCTGAATGACATCGATCCTTCCTCTGATTTCTCATTTTCCCAGTCGGTTTTCTAATTCTTTTTGGGACCATTCCAAGTGCACTAAGTACAACTGGTAACACTGTCACCCTCAAATCTCAGAGTTTTTTTTTTTCCAGTTCTCTGGCAAGGTCCAAGAATTTGTTCATCTTTTCATTATCGTTTTCTCATATTATGATCCGCCGTAAAGTTCTATTTTTTGTTCATCATCCCCTAATTTGTTATTCTAGCCAGGATGGGGAGATAATAGTATCGCGAAATCCCAGAGAATTTTAAAAGTCTCATTCTCGATGAAAGATTCTGTTTTGTATTCCTGGCATTTCTTACATTTGGTTGTGTGGTCAAATTTAATTTTCTTGCACAATTTCCAGTGGATCCCTTTCCTTATCCAATGATATATTGTTTTATACTTCCATTTGCTACATTCACTTATTATGTGGTTTATGATTTGGTTTCGTTTGGTTTCTTTGTTTAATGGCATATCAACATTTGTAGATTATTCAATGCCAAATTTATTCTCTCAGAACAGCAGTAGTGGTATTATTTAGCCCATAGCTGGGAGGATGAGGGGGTTCATGCCTTTTCCAAGATTATTTGTCCGAAAGTAAACGTAATTGAGCGACTGGATTACGAACTCGCTTACTACAATTCCGCAGTCCATGCGGTTTATGACTTCGTCTCTGTCACTGTATAATCCACACTTGCTTTTCTATTGCGTGTTACCGATTTTCGTTTTTAATATCATCATCATCATCATATCGTGCTGGCAGCACGGATATCCCTGACCCTCTCTCGCCACTCCTCCCTATCGTTCATCGCCCTAGGCAGGTCTTCAGGACAGCAACCTGTATCCTCACATAGCTGCTGAATGTACGTTCGTGCTGGTCGTCCTGCTTTTGCGCGGCCATGTGTGGGGATCCACAAGAGTACATCTCTTATGAGCTCGTTGTCTTGCGCTCCTATTAGAAAATATTTAGTTTCTCTCTTGAGTTTTCAATTTTGTAACCATTTCCAAGTCTTCTTGTATGAGATTTCGCCATTTTGTCGCTTGAAACAGAATTGTTTCTCATACCATTTCCATAACACTATTATTGTTGTTCTGTTTTTAATAATGTTGTCATTAATCTTATCGGCCACTGTAATTATTGCTTATTTTTAATGTTATCTTCGTGTGATCACATTGATGCATCCACGCTATCTTCAATTCTGGTGAGTCCTCTCCCCCATTCTTTTCTCGACACATAAGTTTTGTCTATGTCATCTCTCGGGTGAAAGAACTGGAGCATCGTCAGCAAAATCCTTGTACTCTGGTCTATTTGTCTGAGTTCGTCCCCAGTCCATTTTAGGGATGATCCAAAGTTTCTTACAAGGAGGACCATCAAAGTGTTTATTACTGTGATGAAATTTGTGCTGAGGGGCTTTAGTTTCCAAAAGTTTCCACTTCGTCAAAAGATTTTTTTCGTATATTTTCTTTTATATCCTCATGTTTGATGATGTACACTTTCAATATTCTCAAGTATTGGTAATTTTCCTTATCTTCAAGTCTTCTGATTCTTTCTTGATTTGACCGTTCGATTCTTTCCACTATGTGTTTTTCCCATTTTTCATTACGAGCATGGCTCATTTTCCTATGTCAAATTCCATTCCTATATATTTATTCTTATTGTTTGTATCAGAGTCTCCAATTCTTTTTCATTTTTTTTGGAAATAACGTGATGTCGTCCATGTTTATATAGTGATTAATATATTCTTGTATTTTCTTTTATTCGTAGCGACAGAGCATTTTTAACTATGTTGTTGGATGAGTTTTTGGGTTTTGTGGCAAATCAACCTTTGTAGGTTATTTAATACCAAATCCATTTTTATACAAATAATCAGTTCTATTTCAAAATAATTTAGTTTAGCATGAGTACACAGTTTAATTGTCAAAAACATTTCTATTTCAAGGTATTCAGTTTAGTAAAACAGTTCTAATTCAAAAAAGTTCAGGTAAGTATAAGAATAGATTTTGTTTACATACAGCTAAATGTCAAAACAGTTCTATTTTTAAAAAAATCATTTTAAGGTAAGCACAATTTCACTGTCAAAAATAGTTCAATTTCAAACAATTCATTTTAGCATAAGTACGCAGTTTAAATGTAAGTTCACGGTATAATTTCAATTTCAAGTAGTTCATTTGAGTCAAAAAGTTCTAATTCAAACAATTCAGTTTAGCGTAATTTCCATGTCAAAACAGTTCTATTTCAAACAATTCATTTTAGAATAAGTACGCAGTTTAAATATCAAAACAATTCTATTTGAAGTAATTTATTTTAGCATAAGTACGCAGATTCGTTCTGTTTAACGCATATATATGGCCCTATCAGGTGATACCACTCCGGACAAGAGTGGACCCGAGAGCAATGGCCATGTAGGGATGCTTCACATTCCTCAAAACCCTAGCATCACTGAAACCTCACCATCAGATTTTTAATGTCATATCTCGGACAATAGTTAGGGGGATGGTCATACCCCTTTGCAGAGGTGTAGTCGATGTATTCTACTGTCCCAGCCAACTGGGCAAATTTTTAAGTATATTACTGAGTAGTTTCATTGCTAGTAATGGTGGTATTAAATCTAGTAGACTTTTGTCTTCATATAGGATTGCTCATAAAATAACCGTTAAATACATGTTTGTTGTCTTCCCTAGCCCATTTTTTGTTAATATCTCTGTTGAATGGTTGCTTTGATCGCAGTATGTATATCTTAAATTAGACCATTCGCAGGGCGCTACCGGTTCCTCACATATTAGCTATCAAGGGAGCACTTGTCGATCATGATACCATGACATCAGGTCTGGGTTCCATGTTGAATTAGGTTTGGATTTCTCCTTTTAAATGAGCAGTATGTGATTGCTATACCAGACCCAATGTTAGTTCATTTCTGTGCTCCTATTACAGATCTGATAAGGTACTCTCACAAGAAAGAGGACTCTATAGTGGGCCAGAGAAAAACGTTGTAAATTTACTAAGTTTTATCTTTGTAAATGTTCATCCTTTGCCTTTTTTCTAAACCTATTCGCTTTTCTATCTTTATTCGTTACTTAAACTGCAACATAGAGCGTTGGTTGGTTCATACCTAATTCTGATTAGTTGTTTAAACCCACTCAATTTCTTAATATTATTCTTCCCTCCATATTTCCTTTGCCTTTCAAGTATTTCTAAATCAGTTATACCATCACTTTCCACCACTTTTTTGTCCATCGGTTTTTGTCAAAAGAATTTGTCACGTGATATGGGAATTGAACGCAGACTCTGCTTGTTATTATGTTCGTTTTGCTACATTTATTTTCTTCGTCTTGTCTTCTCCCTCCCATGCATATTTAAAGATTAAAATTTAAATTCGAAAGGAAAGCATTAAATATTGCTTCGATACTTCGGCAGAAAGTTAGGAAATATTTACAAACAGGTTAATGAGAGCGTTCATATCAACAAAGATTCATAAAAAAAGGTCTAGTGAGCTTAACTTTGTGTTTTTTTTTCTAACCCATTCTCTATCTTCATTTCTAAGTGACTGAATATTTCTAATGTTTTTTTTTTTTTTTTTTGTCAAAGAGCTCTTATCACGTGACCTGCAAATTGAAAGAAGATCTTGCTTTGTTCATTTTCCCTCTTTTTCTCCCCCTCATTTATAACCACATATCGATTTCAAAGAATTAAATTTTTGAAAAACAAGCAAAACATTAAATATCATTTCAGTATTACTGTAAGTAATTAGAAGATATTTACAAGCAATTTTCAGCATATTATTATGAACATAATTATTACTCCTCGCGAGTTTTTCACACAGCACGTTTGCTTCTTGTCTTTCAATGGAATCTAAAAGAGAACAAGTCTTCTGAAGTCTCCAAAACAATATTCTGGGCTATGTCAACCATGTTATAATTTAGATAGTGTCATCTTGACCTCCAATCTCTATTTCTTCCTGCCTCTTTACCAAGCATATGGAGATCGTTCCGAGGACATTAATTACAGTTGGTATCATCATCAATCTCGTGATCCATAGCTTTTCTAGTTCTTTGGTAAGGTCTAAGTATTCATCTCATTTTCCGTTTTCTTTGAAATCCTCGTTTGTGGTCTGCCGGGACGGCAAATTTTAGAAGGTGGTAGGTTTTCTTTTTTTGTTAACTATTATTGATCTGGTCTTCTAGTCAGGATTGGGAGATCTGATTGCGTCTAAAAATCCCTGATGATTTTTTGTGTCTCTTACTCTAGGACGGATTCTGGTTTATGCATATACCATTTGGTATTATGGTCAAATTTCAATTTCTAGTACAGTTCCTATTATTAGGATTATTCTTTTTTTTTTACTCTCATGAGAGATTTTCACACCAGCTTTAGCTGATTATTTTCCACTGGAGTCTGAGTGACTACAAGTCTCCTAAAGTTTCCAGAACTCTTCTTAGAATTCTGTCCAATCTAAACAATGCCATTGTTTGGATGGTATCCACTTTTCTTCTTATTTCTAAGTCATCCAATCTCTATACCAATCGTTTGGCGACTGTTTCGAATCAACCTAATAAAATTGGTATCACAGTCACTTTCATATTCTTTGTTTTTTTCAGTTCTTTAGCAAGGTCTCGGTACTTATCTCTCTTATCACTTTTCTTTAGTTTTACCAGGTGGTCAGCTGAAACAGCCAAGTCCACAATTCGTTAGGTTCTCTTTTTTATTGGTTATCACTAGGTCTGCTCGTCTGTATTTCCGTTTGTATCATAAAATTCTGAAGAATTTTGAGCATATCATTTTCTAAGATGGATTCTGTGTTGGGCATATATCATTTGTTCGTATGATGAAATTTACATTTTTTTTTCACAATTCCTAGGAGATTAACTTCCCCACCCAGTCATGTCAAGTATTGTACTCTTTTCGCGCTAAATTGCTGAATTCGATTGATCGTTTCGTCTCTATTACCACATTTTCTACATTTGCTATTTTGTTGCGTCTTGTCTATTCTTGCATTGACATAGTCCTTATAGCATTGTTTTGTGCTGCTATCAAACGAGATTCAGTTTCTCTCTTAATTCTTCTCATTCTCGGCCATTTTGATGTTTTCTCGTCTGAGGTTTCTCTCTTGAAATGTACATAGAGTCATTTTCCTTACCATTTGTGTTTTTTGGCTATTTTTGTTCCGTTGATTCTTGTGTTGTCTGTATTTTTCTGATTGCAATAATCAGTCTTCTCGGCGCTTTTTTTTATATAATCTTCTAGTCGTTGTATCGATGTAATGACGCTATCTTGAATGCTGGTAAGTCCTCTTCCTCCCTTTCTTTTTACTCATATAATCTGTCTCCATCATGTCTTGGATGAAAAGTCCTTTGCATCATCATTAATTTTCTTTTTTTCTGTTCGATTTGTTGAAGTTCTTCTCTCGTCGACTTGGTTCTGAGAATGGTTCTGAGAATGGTTCTGAGTATCTTTCGAGAGTGACAAACCAGGTATTTTATCCCTTTGATAAGATTTCTGCTTTTTAGTTTGGTTTTGAGTAGATTTCTCGTTCTCCAGAGGAATTCTTTTTAATTTCTTTTATTTAATCTCTGGATGTTTAGTGATGTCCGCTTCGAATATTCCAACGTATTAGTAAGATTTATTTTTTTCCGAACGTCCTGATTTTGTCTACATGTGGTTGTTCTATTCATTCTATCATTAGTTGTTTTCAAAATCTCTCATTTTTCTTGGACATATTCAATCTGTATATCCTCACTGCTTGTATAAGATTTTCCAATTTTTTTTCTTTTTGACAATATTCGTTTTCGTGCAATCCTTCCTTTTTTTCACCCTAGACCTAGACCGAAGAAAGATTGTAATTTCACATAATATATTTATGTTTTCTGCCACATTAATTTAATCCTTTGAGAGTTTTTCACACCAGCACCAGCGGATGATTTTTTTTACTAGAGTTTGGGTGGCAGCAACTCAAGTCTCAAGGATTCTTCTCAGTGTTCAAGCTGATCTCAACAGTGCTCTCGTATGGGTGGTCTCCATATGTCTTCGTATTTCTAATTCTTCCTGGTCCTTTACAAATCCTTTGGTGACAGTGCCGAGAGCACCGAATACAATTGGTATTCTCGTCACTTTCATGGTCCATAATTTTTTTCAGTTCCCAAACAAGGTCCTTATCTCTTATCACTTTCCTTCAATTTTACATTGTGGTCTGCCCGGACGGCAAAGTAAAAAATTCGGCAAGTTCTCTGGGGTTTTTTTTTGTTTTTTTTTTATGTCACTCACTAGATCTGGTCGACTCGATGAGATTTAGTGATCCATTTGTATATCAAAATCTCAGAGAATTGATTATTATTATTATTATTATAATTAATCTGAAGAAGCAAAAGGTACCCCGCAAAAACAATCACGGACGCCGACTACGCTGATGACTTGGCGTTACTGGCGAATACGCCTAATCAAGCAGAGACACTACTGCATAGTCTGGAACAAGCCGCAGCTGGCATTGGCCTCCATGTCAATGCACGCAAAACTGAATATATGTGTTACAACCAAACGGGCAACATTGCCACACTAGACGGAGCCTCTCTGAAACTAGTAGACAAATTCACCTTCCTAGGAAGTAGCGTCTCATCAACCGAAAAAGACATCGACACACGACTGACGAAGGCATGAACAGTTATCGATAGGCTCTCGATCATATGGAAGTCGGTCCTAACCGATAAAATGAAACGCAGTTTCTTCCAGGCAGCGGTCAGATCGATACTGCTATATGGATGCACAACATGGACGCTAACTAAGCGACTGGAGAGGAAACTAGACGGAAATTACACAAGAATGTTGAGAGCAGTATTGAACAAGTCCTGGCGACAACACCCCATGAGACACCAACTATACGGACACTTGCCCCCCATCACGAAAACTATACAAGTTAGACGAACTAGACACGCGGGACACTGCTGGAGAAGCAAGGACGAGCTCATAAGCGATGTACTCCTGCGGACCCCCACATATGGATGTGCAAAAGCAGGACGACCAGCACGAACTTACATACAGCAACTATGTGAGGACACAGGATGTAACCCTGAAGACCCTCCGGAGGCGATGAATGATAGGGAGAAGTGGCGAGAGAGAGTCAGGGATATCCGTGCTGGCAGCATGACATGATGATGATGATGATTAATCTGAAGACTCCGGTTCGAATATCTTCAAAGAGATACTGTACTGAGGCATTATTTCAGATGAAGCTCAAAGCTTCAGAAACTGCACGAATGAAATAAAACAATATCTATTTTTATGACAGCAACTTGTTAAAACATTTTCAAGAGTGATGATTAGTACCTCGAAATATTGGCAAATAGTTGATTATTATGCCTTACGTCACAATGTATCACTCAAAGACATTCAGATGAATAGGGATCATCGACGGATACCAAATGTATATAATCTTATAAGCTTTAAAAGAAGCGTTATATTTTTGGATGTATTAAAAGGTTAACTCTTGTTGCTGGGTGACTAAAGAATTCAATATACATATTTATATGATACTGGGTGGAGTTCAATATCTTTACCATATTTTGCAAGCTTATTTGCTTCATTCTTCAAGCTACAGCAAAAGACGCCTTGCATAAAAAATAGAAAACATCGTGTTGTACCATCTGAAGCTAAGTTCCTGTTAGTTCTTTCATCCCATGTTCATACAAGGTCTTGTTATGAGAGACAAAGAACTTTACTGAAATTCCACCTCCTCTTTTTTATTGAAGCATTATGAGAGTGAGGAGTGAGTATATGGATTGGAACACAATATCTTCCTTGAGAGGAAATTCAGATCATAGGTTCCTTGCAAACATCCACTCGCTTGTGTTCATGAGCTGAGATCGAATAGTAGAACAATTTGTCACCTCTAGAGGCCTTTGCTAAAGTCGTGAAAGTGACGAAGCACTTTGTATTGTGAGATGTCGAATTTACATATTTTGTTGCAGTGCGACACATTGGATTTGCCTCAAGAGCTTGAAGTGGCGCATCAATATCTGCAGTTTTAGGCCTACCTGACCGACGAGGTTATTGAAACCCGGGCAAACTTTCTTCAACAATCTAGTCCCGGTCCTGTGATCAACTACACTTTTACACACATTTTGAGCAATAAATGTTTGTTTTTGTTTCTTCCTCGGTGTTAGAACCTACGTCGATCTCATAAAGTATAAGATCCAGAATTTTACTACGCTAGAGCTTTATCTGTTTGACTTTAAGATCACAAAGTAAAAAATGCACAAAGTGGCAGCGCACCAACAACCATCATACTAACAATCATAGAGGCTCCCCCCATGGCTTGTATTGTTTCAGTCACGCGATATGCATGCCACAAATGAACAAGTATGCAGAACATTTGACTCAAACTCGTTTTCTAATTCACAAAGGTTTATTAGAAGTTCACTAAAATGGGACTTCCTAATGTTAAGATCCTAATAAATCATATGCATCTGCTTTGGTTTGGTTTGATTTTTTATCATATCAACAATTGTCATTTATTTAATGCCAAATTCTGTCTTTACATATATATTAAATATATTATGTGTAAAACATATGTTGTTGACACACACAGTTAAAACACGGGGTGTCCTCGTGGTGTAATGGTTAAATGGTTAATGGTTAATGGACTGCGGAATCGTAGTTAGCGAGTTCGTACTCCAGTCGCTCTATTACGTTCACTTTCAGGCAAATACCTTTGAGAAAGGGGTGAAACCCCTTATCCTCCCTGCAATGGGTTAAATACTACCACTACTGTTCTTCTAGGAGAATAGCTTTGGCATTAAATAACCTACAAAGGTCGATATGCTATTAAACAAAGAAACCAAACCAAACAGTTAAAACATCGAGCAATTCAATTTAGCGTAAGTAAAATTTAAATGAATTGTTATGTATCACTAACAATTCAGTTAAATATTGCATACACACAATTAAATGATCAAGCAGTTCTATTTCAAACAAGTCAGTTTAACAGAAGTCGTTTGCTTGCGCACTTTAAATTTCAAGCAGTTCTATTAAACCCAAAGATAGGGCCCTATCAGATGCTACCACTCCCGGCCACAATTAACCAAGGAGTGATGTCAATGAGGATATACTCCACATTCCCCAAAGCTCCAGCATTATTGGGGTCCCACTATCAGATTGTTCATTGTCAAATCCATGACAACCGTTTCGGGGTGGGATTACTCCTCAGCGGAAATGAAGTCGGTGTCTTCTACAGCATCAGCCGACTGGGCAGCTGTCTGTTTCAGTTGCTCGACTGAAACAACAAAAACACCAAAAAAAAAAAAAAAAATAATAATAATAATACATGAATATTTCCTATTTCCATCACGTGACAATCGAACTAGTCAATCAGAACTCAGACACTCATCGGCAATTCTAAATGTCGATCCTTCCATTCCTACATCGGATCTCATTTATACCCACCGCCTTTTAGTCATCATTAAACTTTAATTGTTTGACTCAGGTGTAACGAAGCTAAACGATTAAATGTTACAATCGTTACTTGTTGTTGAGAATATCGTTGATATGATTTTTTTCACATCTGTTTACATTGGGTAAATGGGAAGAATCAGACTGTTTTAATTTTCCCATAGAGCAAGTTGATTCTTGGGAAGCCACAGCTGTGACCCCGTGTAGCGAGAGGTCAGTCTATGCTGCTGATTTTGAAGCTGGTTAGAGGTGACAGCCAGATATGGATTGAAAACATTGGATATTGTTTTGGGTTAGTGAGTGCGGCCACAGTATGAAATGTAATTCTTCTTGGCAAAGGAACAGACCATTTGAACATAAATTGAACAACAGCCGATTTGAGATGTATTCTAAGCGTTGGAATAGCTTTGAATTATAATGAGATATGCATATAATCGTTGGATATTGACGTCACACGTTAGTTGGTGCGTGGGCCGCGGAGCGAACGGAACGACTCATATAGAAAGAGCAACAGAGCAACCCGCAATTTTGATAGTTGTCGGCGAAGATGTAACCCTTTATAAGCATATTAGCATTAGCCAGCTAACTTATCTACTCACTCATGAATAATTGAATCAAGCATTTCATAACACAGTCGAAGTTACAACAAGGACTGGCCCAGTCGGCTGGGTTAGAGAATACAACGACTGCATCTTTGCAGAAAGGTAAGATTTCCCCAATGAGTGTCCACGATATGACAGTAAACAATCTGATAGGGAGGCTCCAATAATGTTACAGCTTGAAGAATGAGGGGTACCATCATTGCCCTCGCTCTACCAGGTCAACTCTGGCCCCAACTTGTATCACCTGATCGGGTCCTATCTATGGGTCAAGTAGAATTGTTTCACATTTAATCCGTGTACTTACGGAAAAACCAAATTTTTAAAAATAGAACTGTTTGATCATTTAACTGTGTCTACATAAATGACTGAGGTTTAATTAAATTGTTAGTGATACATAGCAATACTTGAAACTATTTAACTTTTGTTTTACATACTAAACTGAATTGTTTGAAATTGAACAGTTTGGTTATTTAACAGTGTGTAAAGAAATGTTTGATGTTTAATTGGTTAGAGTGTTAGCAAATGGCCCAGGAGACCTGGGTTCAATCCCTGGTCGAGTCATACTAAAGACTCAAAAATGGTACTTGATGTCTCCTTGCTTAACACTCAGCAATATAAGGTAGGGATCAAGGATAAAATGAAGTAATCCATGATTAAACTATAAGACTCAGAACAGTTAGGAAATACCAGGCAAGATGATCAACGTTTGAAGTTATACTGTCCCTGACAGTTTCGAATTATAGAAACTGGACCATACCGACAGCTGTGCAGAGATTGACATTCTGAAACGGGGTCTAAACTTAGATACGCATTTGGGAGAAATACAACTAGATCAGGAGGCCTAAACGACGAGTGTGGAGTAATAATTATGCTATATTTGCAGTATACCGTATATGTGGCCCCAGATGGGTTTTATTTATACAGGGTTAAAAATCTTATTCAACGTTTAACTATTTAAAACACTCAATCCATCTTGGCACGAACAAGATTTGATTCAAGGTCTATTTTTAAACAGAGTTTTACTGGTTAAAATACAATTTTTTCTTCTCTTTAATTGGTCTCCATTTCACGGTTAAAAGGCCCAGTCTACCAAATGAATTATTAACGGCTGGAGGGAGAATAATTTTATTCAAACCTTTCTATTTGGTATTATAGATATGTGAAATACTAACAGTCTCGTTCAGGATTTGAAATCGGGTCGGCATGTCCATTTCCTACGATGATTAACGTTGCACTAGGAGTTCCTCCACTATTTTAAAGATAAAATTGATTAAAAAGCATTGATACATTTGACAGACACGAGTAATTATTATCTGTTTGTGGTCACAATGTTCATGTGGAATGCCTGCTTATCACTCGCAAAACTATGATTAAAGAATGAGATATTGATGATGACAGATACACAGATTGATAGTGATTTTATGCAATTTTCCATTATGACTTACAAAAACCATACTAATCTCAAATTGTAAAAATAGCAAATTACATTATCTAGTCAAGAGTATATGGTGTTGACTATTATTAAAATAAATACATAAATAATCACGTCCAATTATCCGCTGAGAAATTTGTGTCGAATAACAATTCAATATATTGTCTGTAAATGTGATATAATCTTTGCTCACAATGATAAAAAAAAATTAACGAAGAAATATTGAGTAGACTGCATTAAGTATAAAATTGAGGCTTCGTAAAAACAGACATATGTTATATTGAACAACTTCATGTAGTGCACGACCACTAATTTTTAACCACAAAAAGCGCTTTATTATACATAGCGTGTAATGAAGGATGTCTGACTTTTGACCAACCCAGTCGATTGGGGCTATAGAATACACAGACTGCATCTCTGAAGCGAGGTAAGACCCCCTTATGAGTGTCCAGGAAATGACGCTAAACAACCTGATGGTGAAGCTCCATTAATGCTGGAGCTTTTTAGGAATGGGGAGTACCTTTTCATTGCTATTGCTCCCCAGTCCACTTTGACCAAGAGGGTAGCACCTGATAGGGTCCTATTTGTGGGACAAATAGGACTGTTTCATATCTAAACTGTATGCAAACAAATGACATGTTAGAATGACTTGTTTGAAACAGAACTTTTTAATCATTAAATGTGGGTAAATAAATGACTGATGTTTAATTTAATGGAGGTGCCCGTGGTGTAATGGTTATCGTCGTAGGAAATGGACACAGCAACGCGAGTTCAAATCCTGGGCGAGACTGATTGCATTTCACATAGCACTAATACCCTTGGGAAACGTATGAATCCAATTATTCTCCCTCCAGCTATGGGTAAATAGTAGGGCAGACTAGGTTCTTCAGCCTTGGTGAGACAACTAGTCTAGGAGAAGAAAAACCCTGAATTCAAACCTGTTAAACTCCGCTTAAAAATTGACCTTGTGTCATATCCTCCCCGAGCGGAGGGGGATGGTAAATGTGGATGTTTAATTGGATTGTTGGTGTTAAACAGTAATACTTAAAAACATTTGTGTGCAAACAAAGGATTATAGTAAATAGAATTGGTCGTATTCGATAGAATTAAGTGAAATCATTCAAGGGCGCCAAAAAATGAGGTCAGGCCCGTTTAAAAATGTTATCAATAAAATGCGTTTACAAATCATATATTCAATATCTAATTAGAAAGAGGATTTGGCTTTAAATAACCTAAAAGGGTTAATATGCCATCAAACCAAACCAAACCATCTTACTTTTGGTAATGCTAGCCTAATAAAATGTGTTGTCAATATTTCTTATTTTTGATGGAAATATTTGCTCCAAAAGCGATTCATTACAGAAATATATAGCCTGGTGTTCGCATATATGTACATGTAAATATATCTGTATGAAATGTAGAAATCATTTTTTTTTATCAGTATAAGCCCATAAAACCTAACGCCATAAATAAAATTGTATTACATGTATTAACATACTTCAACAATAGCGTAACCGTAGTCATCATCATCATCATCTTGTCGTGCCACTAGCACGGATATCCCTGACCCTCTCCCACCACTTCTCCCTGTTGTTCATCGCTTCTGGACGGTCCTCAGGGCTACACCCCGTATCCTCACTGCTGCTGTATGTAGGTTCGAGCCGATCTCCCTGCTCTTCCTTGGTCATGTGAGAGGGCCCATAGGAGAACATCACTTATGAGCTCGTTCCCGCTTTTCCAGCAGTGTCCTGTATGTCTGGTTCGTCTAACTTAGATATTTTCGTGAGTGGAGGTAGGTGGCCGTACAGTTGCTGCTTTGTGGGTTGTTGCCTCCTGGACTTGTTCAAAATTGCTCTCAGCATTCTTGTGTAGTTGCTCTCAAGCTTTTTCTCCATCCGTTTTGTCAGCGTCCATGTAGTGCATCCATATAGCAGTATCGACACAGCCGCTGCTCGGAAGCGGAGTAGGATTTTAATATTTCTTTTGATATTAATCAGCCGCCAGTTAGCAGTACGTACTCGTTACGTGTTCCTTAAGAGGAAAGCGAAACACCGACAGTGATTGTCTTGTAGTGTGTAGGTCGGAAAGAGGAGACAAATGCCCTGTTAACGTTTTGTCATCTATCTATCTTACGTGATATTACAGTAACGTGTGACCCAGTGACAGCGTACTTATCACTCCATAGTCATATTTTCAAGTTCCTTTCCTGTAAGGCACTCCCCCACCCAGAAAAAAAGATTGACCTTGGGTAACTTTCAGCTCGTGCGGTGGGGTTAGATAAACACAAACCTCCAGATAATATATCTTGGAACATGATCTTTGTTCAAACTTTTGGGCAGGTGTAGATCACATATGCGCATGTCTGCAAATATTTTAGGCCGACTGATACTACGAAAAGTCCTTAGATATCGCCGCTTGGTATTCCGCGTCGTCTTCAATAATATTACCAATTGCTTTCTTCTCTAGGTCAAGCTGACACGCAGATCCCACCTGCACATTCAAATCTCACTTTTACATCCAGATCACGCCTTCACATCCGGGGTCATGAGTTTGACTCCAAGCATCCGCTTGTCTACCGGTAACTCACCTCGTTACAGAGGCAGGTTCTATTTATTTATTTTAGAAGTTACCCGTTTCTTGACAAAATTATATCAGCAACGAGAAATCTAAGAAATCTAGTGATTTCATTTCTCAGATATCTTTCACTACCATATATATATATATATATATATATACGTGGTGCATTCAATAAGTTTCCAGACAGGCATTTAAAATTGTCGCAGACTTATGAAAATTCAGTATGTTATTGCTATACATCTTATGAGATGACTGAGGAATTTTTATGATTACAGGTTCAAATGAACACTAACAGCAGCATTTGGAATACACCCTACTAAAGCCTGATTGTCATAGTTGATTAATTTCAAAAAGGCAATCTGGACGTTAGGACATTTTAGAAGAACGATATGCAATAAAATGCTGTTTTAAACTTGGAAAAATATCACAGAAACGTATGAATGCTTCAGAGTGATTTTTGACCATCTTGCATGAATCGAACATCAGTCTTTTGAGTGGCATAAGAGATTCAAGGAAGGCAGGTAGTCTGTGAGGGATGATGAGAGGTGTGCTAGGAGTAAGGAAATCAGAACACCAGAGTTGATTGGCCAAAGAATTAGGGTTAGGGTTACTATGTTGACGTTTTAAGGAAGTTCAGGAAGAGATTCCGTCGGAAAAAGCCAGTACTCTTCAAATCGGGTCAGAGGCATTTCCGCCAGGACAATGTACCAGTCCACAACTCCATCCTTGTCACAGACTATTTGACTAAGATGGGCATCAAGACAGTTACCCCATCTCCCTATTGTCCAGAACTTGCTCCCTGTGACATTTGGTTTTTCCCTAAGCTCAGAGGCTGTCGTTATGAAACAATTGAGATGAAAGAGGCTGTGACGAAGGTAATTGACACGCTCACACAATAGGACTTCGATGAGGCCTTGCAGAAGTTGTTGGAACGGTACAGAAGTGCATTGCAGCCGGAGGAGATTACTTCGAAGAGGACTAGAGTTTCATGCGTGTACTATCCAAAAAAGTGCCCATACGAAAAAATCCTCGAATATATATATATATATATATATATATATATATATATATATATATATTATGATATCCAGTCAGAAGCCGTGGACAGTTGGGTCGAATTATTCTTTTATAGAATATATGAGGAATATATAAATTTATGTGAGTGCTCGATGTAAGGCATTTATTAATCCCTTATTCCTTCGCAGGGACATAACAATATTCATATTCAGAGCGTATATAGTGTAATTGGATGGAAACTCAAACCGGGTTAACTAATATTATTTAAGGGTCGTCCAATCATTTTAGAAAGAATATAGCCGTTAAAGCAGAATTAATCTCTCTCTCTCTATATATATATATATATACATATAGTAATCGGATGGAAACTGAAACCTGGTTAACTATCCATAATAAATTTATGTCGGTGGAGAATATTACTATACTCTCCGTCTCGTCAGATGACTTTTTACATGCTCTACTTGAAGTTGCAGAAGAGCAAACCTCCATTATAGCATGTAAAAAGTCATCTGACGAGACGGAGAGTATAGTAATTATTCTCCACCGAAATAAATTTATTATGATAACTTAACCAGGTTTCAGTTTCCATCCGATTACTATATATATATATATATAGATAGATAAATAGATTAATTCTGCTTTAACGGCTATATTCTTTATAAAATGATTTGACGACCCTTAAATAATATTAGATGAGATACACTAATTCTTTTTTTGTAAAAGCCATGAATCAATATTTTTTTCCACTTGCTATGAGTTAAATCGTAGGGCGGACTAGGTTCTTTAGCCTTGGTAAAGCAACTGGCTTACGGAAGGTGTTGGATTGTTTTCGTGGTATTAACAAAAAAAAAAAAAAGAACTTCCTGTCTGAAATAAATAATTATTGGCGTTGTATTTTGGCGAAGTGGATTATTTTTTAACTATAAAACCTGACACGTCTAAGCCATTTTAAGCAGCATATTGAGCAGTAAAAGAAAGAATATGCTGATGTTTCGTCTACCATTTGCTTTTACTTTTCCCTTTTTGGATTTAATACGTACCCTGATTATTTTATTTCTTTTCACTCGGAACGTGACACCAATCATTTCTGAGTAAACTGGAACTACATTCTTTTCTTAAATTTCTTCAATGTTACATCTTTCACCGAAAGGAAAAATTAAATCAAATCAGCTGTACTCCCCTGAAAACTTGGATTTGTGTCACACCTTTCTTGTTTTTTTTTTTTTTTTTTTTGTTTAATGGCATATCAACATTTGTAGGTTATCTAATTTCAAAGCTATTCTCCTAGAAGAACAGTAGTGGTACTATTTAACCCATAGTTGTGAGGATAAGGGGATTCATACCTTTCCCAAAGGTATTTGCCTGAAAGTGAACGTAATAGAGCGACTGGAGTTCGAACTCGCTTACTACGATTCCGCAGTCCATCACTTTAACCATTACACCAGGAAGTCACCCCTACACACCCTTCTGTGATTTTCAAGAAATATTTTAAAAATGCACAAATATTGGATAATGGAATACAGAATGATTTACACCCTCAAACACGCATTAAAAAACCGTATAACATTTTCATATGCAAACATGGTTGTAGAGCATGTTAATTAGCAAGGGCTTATTTAAGGGGTCTACACCAACTGATAGACACAAAGTTGGCTCCTTGGTTTAAGAACATTGGTCTTATAAGTAAACTTGGCGATTGTTGTCGAGAGTGACCCTAAGGCTCCCTTTGCAATAACTACAACACCAGTGCGTAGGGGAGGAAGCTACTCCATTCTCTGGATTGTTTCACTTTACCCTTGATCAAGACATTATGATGCTTAGTATTAAGCAAGGAAGCATCAAGTACCATTTTTTGAGTATTTACTTTGACTCGACCTCGGACTGGACCACAGTCAACAAAACCATCGGCGGACTCTCTAACCATTATGCCAATGGCACAGTTTTGTTGATATAAAAAAAGGTAAAATGGTCTATATTTTCTACCAGACATTGCTTCGGCAAAAACATATTTTACATCCTATGTAAGCAGTTTAATGATGCTATCCGCTTATCTATTTAGTCATTCATTCAAAATCACTATAAAATTGGAGCGTGCTCATCAAGTAGTTGATCATGTGCCTAACTAGGATATTGGAGTAAGCGAATTCGAAAATCATTCGTGCTATTATGTTCCCTTTTGGACTAATATCATTGCAAAACGTATGGAATCCCTTATCCCTCCAGCTATGGGTTAAATAGCACTACTACTGTCCCTTTAAAAGGATGGCATTGCCATTAAATAACCTGAAAAGATTAATATTCCGTTAAACAGAGAATAACGAGCAATAAGCTAGGAAAGATAACCACAGTTAGCAAATGTTTAAAATGACATGCTGGGTGTTAGAAAAGAGTATTGGAATAAGAAAAAGAAGAAATACAAACTAAGAAAGATAAAGACATACATTAAACATGGACTTAAAAAGTCCAAGGTTGTAGCCTTGAGGAAGATACTAATGAGGGAGTTTCATGCGCAAAAATTCTAGGAAAGAAGCTGCTAGAATGGAACATGTTCGGTGTTGGTAAAGATTTAGACATAACTGATGCTGCAGGCTTGATTGATTAAAACAAAATATTATTGCAGACACTCAAATGTGTGTAACTTATAAATGGATTTCAACTCACTATTTTCCATAAAACTGTTTTGACTGAAGAGTAACAAAATGACTACATTCCTGCAATGACTGAATTAACGAAAGTCGGTCTTTCTTTCATCAGTCCGTACAACTCGTTCTTCATGATATTCAAAGTAGACAAAATAAGCTGAAAAGAATCTGCCTTGGTTATCAGCCAATTTCCTTGCCAGTCGAATCTAAATTGTGTGTACATACAAAGAAGTATCAGCAAATAGACTCTGTGTTTGGTTGGTTTGATTTGTTTGGGTTTTTATGCCAAATCCATTTTTATACAAACAGTTCTATTTCAAACATTTCAGTTTAACATAAGTATACAGTTTAGTTCTATTTGATAGATAGAGAAAGGACCCGATCAGATGCTACCACTCCGTGCCAGAGTGGACCTGGGATTGATGGCAATGAAGGGGTACTCCACATTCCCCAAACTTCCAGCATCACTGAAACCTCACCATCAGATTGTTTTGCGCAATATCCAGGACACTCGTTTGTGGGGAGGGTCTTACCCATCTGCAGAGAAGCAGTCGGTGTATTCTACAGCCCCAGCAAACTGGACAACTCCGTGTTCGATTTGCTGTGTCATTTTTACTAGTCCGGTTGCAAATGTCCTACTTGGAATCAGGAGTAAATTTGAGACCTAACAGTACATTGAATATTCGAAGCGGTAGTCAGTACTTAAGGAGAGATAACAAGAGGTAGAATGCTGTGACAGTTAGGTTCGCATGCCATCCACTACGGTTAGACACAAGAACATGATCATTAGAGTTAGTAATTAGGTTTTAAAAACAGAAAATTTACTAGGTGACCGTCTATCAGCCGTCCGCTCGAGTTGAATTTTTACTTGACTTAGGCTTAAAATTTAAACGTTATACATGCCGAACCATACTTGGATCTAGCTAGATTATGATGAATGAAGATGAAAATCCTTTGTATTCAGGAATTTGGTTTTGATTCTTTTTTTCTTAAGTGAAGCTGACTCGTGGCTTATCAAAACCCCGAGTCCGATTGTTTTCTTTTTCAAAGAAACACATTGTGGTGGTGTGAGATATCGACCGGCTGTCAAAGTTATGCTGGTGGCTGACTGTTACTATCATGAATTTTCGAATATTTAGGGGAAATCACCGATCCGATAATTCATTCACAAATGGGACAAGAAATATCATGTTTATATGAATATAAATTTCTTAGGAAACCATTAGTATCCTTTAAAATGTTTTGCGTTTGTACTAGTTACCTACGTAACACACAAAAATAAACAAAGATGGTAAGTTAGAAGATATAAATTCTGAATCATTTGGGCTGTTGGACCTTCACAAGTATAAGATCTACGGATGGTCTTCATTCCTATAACTGAACACTCCTGTCAGCAGCAAATTCTTCCGATAAAAATCGACCAATCAGAGACGAAAATTGAAAGTATTTAAAATCATTTGACACTATCCTGAAATACTTATACTTAATTGGATGACTTTTCTGACAGAAAGACGTATCATTTGGATTATCAACATTGGATTCCTGGAGCAAAAGATCAAAATGGTGACTAGGATTCTATCAATGGCCCCATCTATAGGTCGAATACAGAGGAATTGAAATTATTTGTATTGGATGGGAATATCTTATATCATACAACAGAGAGTAGAAACCTAAAAAAAATGACATATAGTTAATTTGAACATACTATGTTCGCAATCACTACATATTTTCTCATAGACAGGCTGACTTGTTAAAAACAAGCAATATATCATTCAAATAACAAGTCACAGTTTCTTCGCAAAATGATTAGGGATTCTTTTAACAGTGAGTTGTTTCCTAGCGAGATTTACAAATCGACCACGGGATGGTGGAGAGGAAATAAATATATATGCGAAAGATAACTGGGGCAAGCAAAAAGACAAAAAGAGAGAAAGGATATAAAGGAGAAACAAATGGGAAGGTCTAGGTCGGGATAGCAGCGGACACACGGGTTAAAAATAAAAATGTATCAGCCGCAAATCGGCGACGAATTCTGGTTGGCTGGAAGAAATTCAAACTGAGAAGCCATTAGGAGGGATGCAGGATATAAAAGAGTAAAAGACAGTCACTTGTGTTCGAGAGGAGCCAATGGGAAGATGGACGAAAATTACGGCACCCATTTTGGTTGAACTCCGCGAAGGAACTTCACACCCATCACGAAGCCGTGAAGACAGAAATAGTGAGCAAGTATGTGCGAGAACTTCAACCGAAAACAAGAAAGATTAAATCCAGGCCCGTGTCTGCTCTTTCTGTACTCATTACATTTTATTTTTGTCTTTCTAGCTAAAACGGTTGACTAATTTTTCATACTTCTTCTCGACGACGACTAAGAAGTGTAGTAGCAAATAAACCTTTGTATTAGAAAACGAAGACGGTATTTTGTGTATCCGTCACTTTTCATTACGGTGGAGTTTACCACGCCGTCTGACTGACTATAAAGGCGTAGTGCTACATCCATAGACCCGTTAGAACCGTGGTGCTACAAATGTCTATGTGGTGTAGTAGAATTATCAACGCCTATTTGAGAGCTGTAAGATTACATCTTTACAGAAAGGAGGAGTTTCCGTTGTGTAGTGTCTAATGCGCAGGACTGCGATACTGTAGGAGGTGAGTTCAAACTCTTATCGTGCTATAACGTTCACATTCGGACTTATACACTGAATAAAGGCATAAAGGCCTTTATATCCTAGTAAAAGGTTAAATAGTACTGTTACTATACTTCTACAAAACACACATTGTAGCATGGTCACTAATGACAACTTTGTCAGCGATGGCTAATCGTCTGACGGGGAAGGAAGAAAAACTCTTTTATTCTCTTCATTAGTTTCCGAGACTGTCGAAGTATGCGAAAATGGATTTAAAAAACGCGTGCGGTAGTTTCTCCGTTTTTGTTCTCGTTGAAACTGATTTTTCGTCTGTCTTTGAAAAGCTTAATTACACTTCGTATCGGAGAACGGTTGTTTTCTCGTACCTCAGGCACCAAAAGTGAGCGTGAATGGAGAAATTTTATGGTATTTTATTGATTTTCAAAGAACATGCATCCATTGCTTCTTCTACATGTGGGCAACACCATCCAAGTAGACCCTGTCATCACTCAGATAGCTGTTCGAATATGGTGACCTCACTAAGTCTTGCTTAACAGATTAAAAAAAAAATTATCCGGGGTTCAACATCAAGCATACTTTGTAATACCTAGCCTGCCGGACGAGAGGCTTAACTTTGTTAATTCACTCATCCGACGTTTAGCCATCACCGACATGGAAGTCGTCTGTAACATTATGTAGTTTGACACAAATTCAGAAATATAAAGCAGAATATGGGAGTCAAACTCACGAACAATGGTCAGCCAGATAAGCTTTCTGAAAATAATACACGTAAGAAGCTCAATTTACCATAAGAAAAAATATTTTTCTCTTCTGCCTTCTCTCTTTTTCACTCGAAGCAGAAGCCAAAAATTATGTCAAACACATTTTTCTTATTTGTCTTTAATTGGAATCATTTTGAGATGAGGCTTCTTAATCTTAGAATTAATTTTTATTTATTTATTTATTTATCTTTTTTATTTATTGCAGACAACAACAATGAAAGGCAGTAATTACTGGGGATACGGTTACAAGACTCAGCATTTTAATCCGAGCTCGCAGTAAAAATCACCTGAAGAAGCCCAGAGGTGAAATTTGGCCGAAACGTAGTGCAAGAAGAAACAACACAAAAACTACCAAGATGAGAAAAAAAAAGTCTGCAATAAATAAATTAAAAAAAAAAAAAAAAAAAAAAAAAAATTAATTCTCAGATTAAGAAGCCTCATCTGAAAATGATTCCAATTAAAGACAATTAAAAATTCGGTACGGACCCGAATATGGAAGACCAGATAAGGAGAACAAATAATTGGATTTATAAGACAAAAAAAAAATCTATCCTTGATCGTCCGTCGGGGTCCGTGGCGCAGCGGATAGAGGTGTTGAGTCTCTACCGGTCCAGTTGAGCATTGTCAGAAAATAGCGGTTTCAAATCCTACCCAAGCTGGTCAGAGGTCGCGGTAAAAATCAACTGAAGAAGGCCAGAGGTGAAATGTGGCCGAAACGTAGTGAAAGAAGAAACAACACAAAAACTACTAAAATGAGGACAAAAATTCAGCATTAAAAAATTAATTCTCACATTTTTCTTATTTTAAAATTTTACGAGACAATAGTCTCCCTTGCTTGGTGGCTGAAGAGCTGGAATACGCTTCGTAGCAAGTGAGTTCGAACTACAGTCACTCTATTCAGTTCTTTTTCTGATTAATACTATTGAAAAGAAGGCTTTGTCATTAAATGATTCACGAAGGTTGATAGGACAATTGAATAAAGGATCTAAACCAAACTAATTTTGGCTACAGAAAATAGGATGCCGTCACCATTTCCAGAGGTGTATATAGTGCATGAAAAAGACCGGAGAATGTATCAGTTGAAACGTCGAGTGAACGAGGAATATTACTTCTAATTGTGGTGAATTTAGTGCTTTTAAAGAATAATTGATACAGTCAAAATCATTGTTCATTTTTAAAAATTTTTTTACATGATTTTACAACCGGTACAGTTTTTAAATTTGCTTTAGTTATATTAGCTTACTTGACTTAATTTAGCACAACGTCCACATTATGGGGCAGCTAGTGAGAATCAAACCTGCAATCAATGTTTTCTGGATATAACATTACGGGAGGGTCCCCGGCCTCCGTAAGAAAACGGATACATTATTTTCCTTTTTTCTTTTCACAACCACGAGCAGGATATCAGCGTTAGAAGCGCTTGTGATTTAATGGTTGATATTGTAGTAAATGGACAGTGACCCGAGTTCAAATCCTGTACCAGTATGCATTTCACATAGTGCATATAATCTTGGGAAAAGTATGAATTTAAGTATATTCCTCCAGCTATGGGTAAATTGTAGGGCAGACTGAGCTCTTTAATCTAGGTTTGGCAAAGTTCTAGGAGAAGGAAAACTTTGATTTTAAACTTTTTAACTCTCTTAAAATTGACCTTTTGTCGCATCCTGTCCTTGAGGAGTGGTTTGTAAATACATTCCAGGGCATGGCAGTCTTTCCTTATAGATATAATTATGATAGCCAAAGGAGAAGGTCTGAAAGATCCGTGGAAAAAAAGAAATATTTTAACTGTCCAAATAATTCTTCGCATGTTAAATTTTAGAACCCAGAGACACCGATGACATTAGAGATCTCCACCCAGGGCTCCAAACTTGAATAATCACATCGGATATAAAATAAGGTCCATTGTATCACCATTTTACAGACTTAAATAAGGGATTACACTATTCTATAGACAATTTTAAATGTATCAAAAAGAAATAAAATTACTACACTTTATTGGTAGTAACAATTATGAAGGAGGTAATCAACGGCTAAAATTCCCGCAGCCCGAGTTTATGCATTTTTACATAAAGGTACAGATACTGGTCGCTTCGGGAAACTATCAGCCTCTTTAGTGAGGTCTAGAATATATCTATATCATCTAACTAAATGAGGATCACCAACTTCAAAAAAGGGAGTGTGTTCGGAATGACACTAAACAGAATCGGATAGTGAGGCTCCCTTTCTCTTCGTGTTTTTAAGCGGTGGGGTATGTAATCGTTTTGTGGGATTCGATAAAAAATGAAAAAAAAAAAAAAAGGAAACCTTTAAAAGAAAAATATTCAAAATTTTATATATGAATATTCGGTGAACGTGATTCTTTAAAGCTTAGGCATTAAATAACCCTACACAGGTTGATATGCCGTTAGAACTACAAAACTGTAAAGAATTAAAATTTCAAGAAAGAATGAAGTTGTTTTTCCTGTTGTAGAATGAATGATAAATTTAGTTTGGTTTGGTTTGGTTTTATGGCATGTCAACCATTGTCGGTTATTTAATGCCAAATCCTCTTTATACATATGTATTAGATATATATGACAAGGTTGTGTTGGATTTTATGGCATACTAACCATTGTAGGTTATTTAATGCCAAATCCTCTTAATACGTATTAAATATATATAACTTGCTATGCTTTGGTTTTATGGCATATCAACCAATGTAGGTTATTTAATGCTAAATCAATTTATATAAATATAAGCAGTTCTATTTCAGACAACACAGTTTAGCATAAGTACGCAGATTAAATGTCAAACAGTTCTATTTAAAAAAAAAAAAAAAAAAAAAAAACTCTTTTCAACGTAAGTACACAGTTTAATTCTATTTGACCTATAGATAGGACCCTATCAGTTACTACCACTACGGGCCAGAATGGACCGGGACCGATGACAATAACGGTGTACTCTACATTCCCCAAACTTCCTGCATTACTGTAGCCTCACGATCAGATTGTTTAGTGT
Source organism: Sepioteuthis lessoniana (assembly GCA_963585895.1). Lineage (NCBI taxonomy): Eukaryota > Metazoa > Mollusca > Cephalopoda > Myopsida > Loliginidae > Sepioteuthis > Sepioteuthis lessoniana. The sequence goes on along the minus strand of OY757930.1, from coordinate 26,159,174 downwards.
CATATATAGGACACTTGTTGGGGCCGTTTTACCCCTCTGTAGAAATGCATGAATTCTGCTGCCCCAGCAGATTGGGCTAGTTCTTTTACTTTTATGGCTTACTAAATCATGACTCGGTGGCAAGCCTTCTGCTTGACAAAATGAAGCCCCATAAATATCTACCATAATTAATTGAAAATGCTGTTTCTTATTTGTTTTAGACATTCAGCAAACACAGCTGATAAAAACGTGTGTCGTTGAGCGAGTTAGACTATATAACGTGGAAAAATCTGACCACCTGCAAGAGGTGAAAGTCGTAGGGAGACTATTTTAAGACTGTTGGTTGGCTGTTGTTTGTTTGGGTTTTATGGCAAATCTACCTTTGTGGGTTATTTAATGTCAAGTCCATTTTTATACGAATTATCATTGCTATTTCAAACAATTCAGTTTAGCTTGAGTACACTGTCGAATTATCAAAAACATTTCTATTTCAAGCTATTCAGTTCCTTCGAAACAGTTCTAATTCAACCAATTCAGTTTAGTATAAGTATAGATTTTGTTTACACACATTTAAATGTCAAAACAGTTCTATATTAAACAATAGAGTTTAGCGTAAGAACAGTTACAATGTCAAAAACAGTCCCATTTCAAACATTTCATTTTACCATAAGTACGCATTTTAAATGTAAGTACGCAGTTTAATTGTCAAAAACATTTCTATTTCAAGCTATTCGGTTTAGTCAAACAGTTCTAATTATAATAATTCAGTTTAGCATAAGTACGCAGTTTAGTTCTATTTAACCCATAGATAGGGCCCTATCAGGTGCTTCCACTCTAAGCCAGAGTGGACATGGGAGCGATGGCAATCAAGGGGTGCTCCGCATTCCCCAAAGCACCTGATTCCCTAGAACCTCACAATAAGATTGTTTTGCGTCATATCCTCGACACTTGTTAAAGAGGATCTTACCCCTCTGCAGAGGTGCAGTCGGTGTATTCTGTAGCCCCAGCTTACTGGGCAAGTTGAAGACTTTTACATTTAATACAACTGATGTAAACAAACAATATGGCGGTATTATAGAAATTATAAAAGGAATGTAATAATAGAGAGAAATTTAACGCTTTACTGCTTAGTTTTCGGTGTCGAATCAGGAGGTTGATTTAATCTCATCCCACATTTTTCTGTTGTGCCTCAGTCATAGAACACAATAGCCAGTTAGTTGGGTGGTTTGATATATTCTACAGAATATCAACTCTCGTAGATTATTTAAGTCTAAATCTTGTTTGTACGCACACACACACACACACATATATACATATATATAATTTGTAAACAAATAGTTTGTTGAAAGATCACTTTTAAACGAAGCAGTACTTATTTGTTTGAACACAGTTAAATGGTTTCCAATGTTATCTAAGCTTAGAGTTTCATCCGTACACAGTTGAATGCTTTCAAGTATTGCTATCTTTCGCTAATAGTTTTACTAGCTGGTAGTTAAATGGATTTAAACATTGCTATCTAACTCTTATAGTTTTATCTATATACAGTTAAATAGTCTTGTGTTTTGCAATCTATCGCTAATAAATTTTTTGCGTGCCCTTGAATAATTTCAAGTGTTATTATCCAACACAAATAATTCTATTGGTGTTGTACTCCCAATATAATGGACTCGCCCTCCTCCATAAATTTACGTCGACGAGAGCGTCAGGGAGTTAACCAAATCAGCGTCGGGCACCTCTGGTGGTGTAACGGTTAGCAAGCTAGACAAGCAGACCTACACGAGTGAGTTCGAGTCTCATTGGGCGCCCCGTTCATTCGGCCTTGTGCCACATCAAAGCAAAGCGCTTTGTAAATTACATAACCAAATCAGCGTGACAAAATCATGTTTGATACCATCTGCGTAGAGTACAGAGGTCACAATCCCACTGGGGTCTCAGCTTCCTCTTAACTAACTATTATTTAACCAGGTTCACTTGTATCTTGTTTCTGATGCTTGAATATATGTTTTTCTATCAACCATTTTGCGTTCCCCGTATTTTTCTTTTGTCAGCATCACAACAATTGGTACAGAGGTAATTTTTTTCAAGTATTACTATTTAACATTAGTAATTCTAAACAACATAATTCAGTTCTAGTAAATGAATAAAAAGTTCTCTTTAACCCATAGATGAAACCATAGCAGACCTTACCGGACCTGATCGAAGGTGCACCAAAAAGTAATGGTATTAAAGAGGTAATCTACATTCCATAAAGCTCCAGGTTTGGTTTGGTTTGGTTTCCTTGTTTAATGGCATATCAACCTTTGTAGGTTATTTAATGCAAAAGCCATTCTCCTAGATAACAGTTACACCATTATTTAACCCATAGCTGGCGGGGTAAGGGAGTTCATACCTTTCCCAAGGGTATTTGTACGAAAGTGAACGTAATAGCGCGACTGGAGTACGAACTCGCTTACTACCATTCTGCAGTCTATCTCTTTAACCATTACACCACGAGAACACCCCCATAAGGCTCCAGGTCTTAAGTCTTACCATCAGATGATTCATTGTCATATCTAGGACACTCGTTGCGAAGGGGTCTTAACCCTCTACAGAGATGCTATACGTGCATGCTACAGCCCCAGCCGATTTGGCTAGGACCGTTTTTGAGTTTGAAAACCCTGAATTAGTTAATAAATTTACATTGTTTAAAAAATGTAATATTTTAAAACTTTCCAAAAGAAAATGAATTATACTTCCTTCACTGCATGTAATTTTTTTCTTTTTTTTTTGTATAATTTTTGATAATACACAAACGGAGGTCATTAAAGGGTTAAAGAAAGTTCCGTCCGTATGGAAATGAATTTTAGAGTCTTTGAAAGCTAAAAGCAGATTGTCTATTTTCTATAGGTTTATGGTTCCAATCGACTCCAATCATAAAAGGTGATATTTTTGGTTTTCGCCTTCTGCCTAACCTTTTACGTCCGGCAATAAATTCAATACG
>OY757930.1:26133715-26151215 GCA_963585895.1 Sepioteuthis lessoniana | reverse complement strand
TTTACACAGAGCTGGAGAGAGAATTGTTAACTTTATACCTGTCCCTAAGGTTATGAGTGCTTGGTCAAATTGTGACATAATAGTACTAAATAGAACGTTGCCGAGTTACCGTTGTACCGTAACACACCAACTGTGCGGTTGTACTACCAAGTGCCCGAACGAGTTAATGCGTGTATCGCTACATCGAAAGCAGCAGTCGGACCCTTTTGTAATCTTGCCGTGGGAAAAGTTGACGAAGACACGAACTCTGTCTAAATTCACTAACACAAATGTTTATTCGCTTATACACATTTTTAAGTAGTGGTTGGGTGAAGAAACAGAGTAGGAAATCTGAGTAGGCCAGGTTAACTGGACAAAGAGAAACCACATGACATGAGAGAGAGAGAGAGAGAGAGAGAGAGAGGAAGAGAAATGCAGTTATTGAATGTTCTTCCCCGTTTCATCCTCTAGTTCTCAAAAGTGCTTCCCACGGGGTCTGTCCTCACCATTGTGCTTCTGGGCTTCACCTTTTGGACTATCTTCACTTAGTCCTGCCTAGTGTCCACTCGCATCTTTTCCACTTTGCGTCCGGCTGCTAACTAATTTTCAAACCCGAGTCATCTGCTGATTTCAGCCTGGTTTCAGATGAAGAGCATACGCATTTCCGGTGGTTCCATACCTGTGCAGATGATTTAGGAACTCCGTTTTTCTAATCATTTGTAATTACCGTTATCATTTAGCCTTGACATAATGACCTTCATCCAGTGACTTGGTCTCAGTCACTCAGATGTTAGCTTGCTGTTTCTGTTGACTTTCTGTCTGCTTTTCCACCTTATTTGTTCTTCTTTCTCTCTCTATCTCTCTCTCTCCTTCTCAAGAAATTAGCCGCTTGATTTCTTAATCACTTAGACGTTACAAACTTCAGGCAATCTGCTCCGGACAGCACCCAGTGTCCGCATGGATTCGATTAATATAAGCTTTGGCTGGTCCCCAAACACTTGCATAAGCATGTGTAGGAGTCCACTAGAGAGATTCACTAATGAGTTCGTCCTCGCTTCTTAAATAGTGTTGCTCGTCTCATTTGGATAGTTTGTTAGATAGAAGATAAGTGGCCGTAAAGCATCTATTTTACGGGGTACTGCTTAAAGGATGTATTTAAAACAACATGCAGCGTCTTTGTGTTGTTAACAACTAGATTTTTTCCAGGCGTTTTGTTAGTGTTTTAGTTTGGTTTGGTTTGGCTTGGTTTTATAGTATATCAACTATTACTAAATGCCAAATACATATACATTAACATTTTCTTGATAACATTTTTAAACGAGCCTGACTTCATTTTTTTCCCACAGTTAAATGGTTTAAAGTATTGCGATGTAAAATAATATTTTAACATCAGTCATTTGTTTGCACACATTTACACAGATTACATGATATGCAGGAGATTAGTTCGTTGGCATTTCATTTTTAAATGAGTTAGAACTAATGTATTTACCTACGAGCATTGCAATTGTTTCTATACAGTTAAATGGTTTCAAGTATTGCTATGTATCACTAACAATTCAATTAAACATCACTCAGATTACATCATTACACAGATTTAAATGATCAAACTGTTCTACTTCTAACTATTCAATTAATATGTCATTTGTTTGCGTATTTTTAAATGCGAAACAGTTCTGTTTGATCCATGGAGAGGACGCTATCAAGTGCTACTACTTCGAGTCAGAATGAACCGGTGTGAAATGACAATTATTGGAGCCTCACCTGTTTAATGTCATATCCGGACATTCTTAGGGGTCTTACCCTTTTGTAGATATTCAGTTGGTGTATTCTCTAGAGCAAGCCTGCATTGCTGGTTAAAGTCCAAGCGGAACAACCATAAATTAGTTCTCTCACAGATACAACTTAAAAGAATTCAAGTGTTATTTCATTAGAGCGATCAAATTTCCAGATAGTTTTAAACCTGTCAAGAGCATTAATTGCCTTTCCAATACATTTGTTGATATCTCATTCAGTAAATGAGATATTTCTTACTTTGCTTGAAGTTTTTGATCTGCCATTTCTCATCATCAAATTCTGTTGTTTTTTTTTCTTGAGGCTTACTGAAAAATATAAAGAAATAAAAATCTCAACAAAACAGTTAATGCTATTTCCAAAGATCAGCCTTCATTTTTTTTCATTATTCTATTCAATTAATATTCAATTAATATATTCTATTCAATTAATATATGTTTCATAATTAAATTTCCCACTTTTGCCTCCCTTGGGTTTTTAGCTTTGCATTCTACCAGGTGTCTTTCAGGACTACTTTTGTTGCAATCTTTATATATTCTTCTCGGTTGTTCATGTTAAAAGCACGGTAAAGACGCACTACATGGATGCTAACTAAACATAAGGGGAAAACACGCTTGATGACAATTACACAGGAATTCTGCGAGTTGTATTGAAAAAGTCCTGGAGGCAATACCCCACAAAACAACAACTTTCGGCCACCTACCACCAATCACGAAAACTATCCAAGTTAGACAAACCAGACATGCAGGACACTGGGAGAAGTAAGGACGAAATCATAAACGATATACTCCTGTGGACCCCTTCACAAAGACGAGCAAAGGCAGGACGACCAGCAAGAACCTATATACAATATCTCTGTGCCGATAGAGGATATAGCCTGGAGGATATAGCATGGGCAATAGAGACGGGTAGCGAGATAAGATCAGAAAGATCGGTGTTGGCAGCATGATATGATGATGATGATGATGAAGAAGAAGGATAACCTGATATTGGATATTTAGACTTTATTTTTCTGATGCAGGTATCATTGATGATTACTTTCCTTGTTCAACAATGTTAAATACACCGAATAGATAAGGTCTAAAAATATTTAGCCTTGGTTTACCCATACCACAGCTTTAACCTTACCTACATTTATTTGCTTTGGACATTTTCAACCCTTTGGCAAATGGTGATCCTTTCTTCAGTTCATCGTTTGGTTTTTGGGAAGTATTTATTTCTAAGGTGATGAATTTTCCTCTCTTTCTCCAAGCTTATATTATTTCTCTGGGGAATTCTTGACTAGGCATCATATTATTTCTTCGGGTTTATCTAATTAATACTCTATAATTTGCTGTTATATTCAATTTTTTATGAGACACCAACTGCATAAGAAGTCTACTCGGTCGACCCGAGTTCAATTCCCAGACGATCTGGTTCGCATTTCTCCTAGAGCTTATACCATTGGTAAATATGGGAATCCAATTATTTTTCTCCAGCCAGCTATGAGTAAATAGTAGGGTAGACTGACATTTCGAATGAGATAAATAAATTTCTGAATTCAACCCAGGTTTGCTCTGCTAAATATTGACCTTATGTCACCTCCTACCTTGAGAATAGGGTTTTGTAAGTACAAGGATTAACAATATGAAACAACTCTCACCCGTGTAAAGAAATTCATAATCTTTATTGATTATACTGGCTGTGTTCGCTCACCGTCCACTATGTTTGGTCACAAGAAAAAACATAGCAGAGTTTAGCGTTGGCTTTTAATCAGAGAGAAAACTGACCAAGTCTTCGTTTGTCATGCCCCAACCCCGCCATAGTTAGAGTCTGCTTGACTTAGGCAGAAGAGCTTAATGTTACGCCGCTCCATGGTTGGCTGAAGAAAAATTATCAGGAAAGAAAATGACAATTAGATTTTATTTTCGACATCATTTTATTTCGTTTCCTTTGTGAAACTGACGCGTGGCAAGAACGGTTTTGACAAAACACAGTGAACGAGATATCTTCTTTTAAAACAAGCACAATCCGGTGGGAAGAAACACAGCCAGCTTTTAAAAATTCCAGCACTTGATCATTAAGCCACCCCTCTATATTTATGTTTCTTAATATAAAGTATATAAATGATTTATTATATAAAGAAGGCACCGAAATTCATCTCCCTTCCTAGTCAAAACTATAGGGACGAGCTTATGAAGAATTAAATTTTATCCAGGAGAAGGTCTTTTAAAACATTACTGCAGGGGAGATTTTGGGTAAATATATAGTTTCGAGTGGCTTTTGTATAAATTTCACGATGGAAAATAATCAAGAGTTGGTAGGAGCGTTCTTATAAAAGAAACATTTTTTGCATTATGTTTTTCGTACGTAATCTGCAAGGGTGGTCTTCGCGGCGTAGCGGCTAAAGTGCTTGATTTTGACATGTTTATAAGCAGGTTTGAGCTCTTGTCGTACTAATACGCTTATTTTCGGACTGTTATCATTGAAACCCCCACAGCTATGGCCTAAATAGTACTACAACTACTTCTCTTCTTCAAGGTAATGTTTAGCATAAAATAACCCACGAAGGTTGATATGCAATTAAATATTGAAATCAAACCTCAAACCAAGCCTTAAAGGCCTATTCAGATCTTGGCCAAAAATTACGGGGAAATTAAGTAGAAATAAAACACACAAAGAAAAAAACTTCAAGATTATCTTGCTAAAGTTTTGGCATGATGAACGTATTCATTCTACTTTGTCGGTGCTAGGCAATGCTCCCTACATACCCAGCAGGTGGGTAAGAACCGCCAAAAATAGGTGTTGTGGTTACGACACTAAAATTCAGCGGGTGGTGCAGGTCCAGCTCAAGAATTCTGGGGAGTCAGGAGAACCCCTTCATTGGCATTAATCTCATGTCCACTGAGACCTAGAGTGGTATGACTAGTTATGGGCCAATTTATTTTGTCTAATTGTTCAGTTTGCTAATGGTGTTGGTTGGTTAGTTGGCTTTTATGTGATATCAACCTTTGTAGGTTATTTAACGCCAAATTCATTTTTATGCAAATAGTCAGTTCTATTCCATACAATTTAGTTTAGCATGAGTACACAGTTTAATAGTCAAAATTTTCTTATTTCAACCTAGTCAGTTTATTCAAACAGTTCTAATTCAAGCAATTCAGTTTAGTATAAGTATAGATTTTGTTTACACAGAGTTAAATGTCAAAACATTTCTATATTAAACAATTTATTTTAGTGTAAGTACAGTTCCATTTCAAACAATTCAGTTTAGCATGTGTGCACAGTTTAGTTCTATTTTACCCATAGATAGGGCCAGATCAGGTCATACCATTCCGGGTCTGAGTGGATCTGGGAACAATGGAAATAAAGAGGTACTCCACATTCTCCAAAGTTCCAGCATTCCTGGAACTTCACTATCAGAGTGTTTAGTGTCATATCTAGTACACTCATTGGGGGTCTTACCGCTCTGCAGAGGTGCAGTCGGTGTAGTCTGCTGCCCCAGTCGACTGGACAATGTTTGCTAATAATTAGTATTAGGTAGAAATAGTTAATATCGTATAACTCAGTGTAAAAGAATAAGATAAAAAATGTGTTCTAGATATAGAAATAAACTGCATCTGATGGTAAAACTCAAGTTTTGGAGATCTGGTGCAGAAGGAGGACCTCTTCATTTCAATTACTTCTTGGATATGTGCAAAAAAATCACAAAAAAAAATCAAAACTCATGAAACACTACTCAAAACTTTAAACATAAACGAACAATGAACGTGATTCTCTAACCACTTAGCATAAATTACCGTGGTGTAGTCGTTATCGTCGTAGGAAAAGGACACGGCGACACGAGTTCAAATCCTGGACGAGACTGATTGCATTTCACATAGCACTAATACCCTTGGGGAAGGTATGAATCCAATTATTCTCCCTCCAGCTATGGGTAAATAGTAGGACAGACTAGGTTCTTCAGCCTTGGTTAGGCAACTAGTCGAGGAGAAGGAAAAATCTGAATTCAAACCTGTTAAACTCCGCTTAAAAATTAACCTTGTGTCATATCCTGCCCGAGCGGAGGGGTTGGTAAATAGTACCTTTGACAAGTTTACGTACAATTAAAATTAATGAATCAGTTTTATACAAATAAGTAAATATAAACGGATAAGTTATCAAATTTTCTAAATTGTAGTTACAAAATTTGCCTCCCATCATTACAACCATCCAAGGAAGACGAACAAGATATGCGGGACATGTTCGAGAAGCCAGAACAAACTCATTAGTGATGTTCTCCTATGGACCCCTCCACATGGTCATACCTACAACAGTTCTGTGTACACACAGAATGTTGTATATTGACCTCCGACCCGGCCAAGCATGCTATTACAAAGGCGGCAGAAGGTGCATATACCTTTGGCCAATTATGGGAAGAGATTGCGTAGGCGAGCTTGACTGACAATATGGGACAAGGTTAAAATCCCACAGTGCAGTCACAAACTGATGCACCGGAAGAGGGTGACCTGTGAACTGCATGACAGTTATTTCTTGTCGATGATGGTCAAACATGCCATTTAAAGAGCGCGGAAGTCGCATATTCCGTTGGCCAGTTATGGGAAGAGATTGAGTGGGCGTAAAACAATAATATAACTCGGTGCACAGGAAGTTCGAGTCAGTTGGATATAAGATGGTGTAGAGAGAACCAGCACCCAGTAGAGAGGGCCCTCAGGACCCCCGATTGAGCGATTGGTGTTCAGAGATTGAAGTCAGTGTTCCAGTTCAAGCTGTGGGAACCAGCTCTCTGCTGAGAGCTGGGCCCCCAGGACCCCAGTTGAGCAGACCAGGAGAAAGGAAAGAAAGGCTGTGATAGCCAGAAGAGTTCGGGGGTCAATATGTTGCAATCTTTGATCGGTCTCCAACTACCTCTCACACACAACGCTTTCAATAAAGTGAGAGGTATATTTTTCTAAAGAAGTGTCTTCGCTCGTCCTGATTGTGTTGAATATGTTTCTGCATGTATGTGTGTATGTATAGTAGTCATGACAATACAAAAAGAATGCAGTTTAGAAGACCTGCCGGAGCGATAGACGGATAGAAAGAAAAAGAGTCAAGGAAACCCGTGCTAGCTGCTCTATATGATGATGATAATGATGAGGTAAAAAAATAACTCCAGAAAGACATGCCGTTAAAATCAGTCAGTCTCTGCATGAAGTCAAATATCATGAAAACTCACTGAGGATTTGTTACACAGATATAATGTTTTTTTTAAACCTCGATTACTAAATTTTACCTCATATTCAATTGATCGATGTAAAACAATTCATAGTTCTAAATTTATTCAAGAAAATCTTTATTCCTTCAGGCCAAAAAAAAAAGTTAACATGGAATTTGAAGAAGGTGGATTGTTTTTGCGAAATAATATGCAGCTCTATACGAGTCTATTTATTGTAACTTAAAAGCCTTTGGCAAAAAACGTAACAAAGAAACAAATCTCCCCACCCGTTTCAAATGTCTTAATACATTTATTAAAAATTCACCGATATTGTGTAAAAAGTCTTGACTTCTGCAGATCATTTTTCCCCTTTCTTCTGAGGAAGACTCTGAGGCATTGCGTAATTGAATATCATTCTGAGTGGGCCGTTGCAAGTGGAGAACGGTAAAGCGCAAAATTACCCCAGAGTTTAATATATTTAATCCCAACTCTCTTGAACGTCTCACAAAGCCAAAGGGGGCATTGCCATCTTGACCCGGGTTCACTACGGTTTAATCTACTTGCATGCAACATTTGAGAGTCCTAATGTCGTTGGATTACAATTGGGAAATCAATTTCGAGCCAGCAACGTAAGGAGTCAGCTTAAAAAAGAAATGGAATTTATAAATGGAAATAAGGAATGTGCACACGGACAGACACACATACGAATACAACTAAACACACAATTACACTCAACACTCACAAACACAGACAGATTTATTCATTTATGAATATGAACAAGTTAGACTTGAATATATAGGGCAATCGGTAACAACAGGAAGTAAATATGATTTAGAAAATAACTTATATAAAACTATTTTACTACTTATTTTAATATATATACAGGGCAGTCGGCTTGGGCTGTAGAATACATCAACCGAATCTCTGTAGAGAGGTAAGACCATCCTCCAAACCAGTGTCCTATATATGAAGCTAAACAATTTGATGATGAGGCGCCTGTAATGATGATGATTGGGGGAACGAGGAGTAACTCTTCAATGCCATCTCTTTCTGATCCACTCTGACCCGGAGTGGTTGCCACTGAAAGGTTTATATGGGTCATATTGAACAGTATAAAATTCAAACTGAGAGTAAATAAATGACTTATACAAAATTGAATTGTTGGAAATGGAACTGTTTGATCAGTGAACTGCATGTAAAGAGATGACTGATGTTTTATTGAATTGTTGGTGATACATAGCAATATTTGACCTACGCAAGTTTGTTGACTTACGTTTACAAATCAACGGCCACCTGCATCCTATGACGAAAACTATTCAAGTTAGACGAACCAGGCATGCAGGACACTGCTGGAGAAGCATGGACAAACTGATAAGTGATGAACTCTTGTGGACCCCCACACATGGCCATGCAAAAGCAGGACGACCAGCACGAACATACATTCAGCAACTATTTGAGGATACGGGATGTTGTCCAGAAGACCTGCCTGAGGCGATGAACGTTAGGGAAAAGTGGCGAGAGAGGGTCAGGGATATCCGTGCTACCAGCACGACATGATGATGATGTTATATATACATATATGGACATAATCCGGATTTGGCATTAAATAGCCTACAACGTCATAAAACCAAACACAACATAATATATATATATATATATATATATATATATATATATATATATATTCATATAGGGGTGTCGACATCACATATTCTACTTGCTTACTTTCGTTATTCATCCTTATCACTTAAGAGCACAGGAGAAATCTTCACAGAACTGATTAGTCGGCCACCACCCTATATATAGTTTTTAACTCTAGATTTAAGTTTTGGTTTTCTCTGAAGTCTAAGTGACCGCAAGTCTCATGACGTCTCCAGGACACTTCTCAGTATTCTGGACAATATCAACAATGATCTGGCCTTGACGGTCTCGATTCTTCACTTGTTTTTTCAAATCTTTTCTCTAATCCTTTAGGCACTGCTTCTCTTAGGACTTTCTCAATATTACCAACACCTGCTATAATCTAATGACTTAACGATTTTCATTTTAATATAAATGGACATTATGCTAGTATTTTGTGCTGCTATCAAAAGAGATCAAGCTTTTCTTTTGTTGTGTCATTTTTGTAGCTATGTACCTCATGTGCTCTCACTCCAGTTTGTTGCTTGAAATATTTGTAGAGTTATTATTCTTCCCATTTCTGTTTCCTAGTTTTGTTTCTCTATCAGGTCTTATCTTGCCAATGTTATTAAGGTTTGCTGTAATTCATCTTTGTTTACTCTTTTTAAAGTAATCGTCGAGTCCTTCTATTGATAAATCTATGCAATCCTCGATATTTGTGACTTCTATCATGCCATGTTTTCTCGACATAAATAGTTTGTCTCTATAATCTCTATAATGTAAAGCCTTGTGCATCGTTATTAACTTTTTTCTCCTTTCTTGCAATTGTGTTACTTAATCCCTAGTTTATTCCAAGAATTTGATTTGGTTTGGTTAACCATTATAGGCTATTTAATGCAAAATCAGTCTTTATACATATAAACAATTCCATTTCAAACAACTCAGTGTAGCATTACTGCGTGGTTTAAATGACAAAACAGTTCTCTTTCAAACAATTAATTTAACCAAGTACACTGTTTAAAAGTAAAAAAAAAACAGTTCTATGTCAAACAATTCACTGTAGCATAAGTACACAGTTTAGTTCTATTTGACCCATAGATGGGACCTTATCAGCAGCAAACACTCCAGGCAAGAGTGGACTCAGTTGCGAGAGCAATGAAGGGGTACTCCGTATTCTCTAAAGGTCCAGCATTACTGAAGCCTCATCATCAGATTGTTTAGTACCATATGAAGGACACTTGTTGGGGAAGTCTTGTCCCTCTGCCGAGACCGGGCCACCTTTCTATGAATGGTCTGGTCTTCCTTAAAATGCGAACTGTCCAGGTAATTACTATTTTGATGAGATTTCTGCTTTCTGTTTTCTAAAAATGTTCTTGTTCTCTGAAGTAATCTTTTTCTTAATTTTTCTTTCATATCCGAATTTGTATTCCAATGTTCCGATGTATTTGTAATTTTCCTTCTCTACAAGCATTCTCATGCTTTTTTTTTTTTGTAGTTCTATTCCATCAGCTTATTTCTCTTTTCCCATCTTTCATTATAAGCCAGACATTCTTTTCAATGACAAATTCTATTCCTATATCCTTACTGTATATTCTTATAGTTTGTATCTAGGTGTCAAGTTATTTTTCATTTTCTGCAAATACATTCATATCATTCATATATACATGAGGGGATCAATATTTACTTTTGGTTTTGTAAATTTTTAGCCTTTTGTCAGATCATAAATGGCACCATTGCTATAACGAAAAGAGGTGCCTGTGGTGTAATGGTTATCGTCGAAGGAAATGGACACGGTGACACGAGTTCAAATACTGGACGATTGCTTTTCACATAGCACTAATACCCTAGGGAAAGCTATGAATCCAATTATTCTCCCTCCAGCTATGAGTAAATAGTAGGACAGACTAGGTTCTTCAGCCTTGGTTAGGCAACTACTCTTGGAGAAGGAAAAATCTGAATTCAAACCTGTTAAACTCCGCTTAAAAATTGACCTTGTGTCATATCCTGCCCGAGCGGAGGGGTTGGTAAATAGGAACTGTTGTGCCCGTGGTGTAATGGTTATTGTTTACGGAAGTGTCCGTGGTGTAATGGTTATCGTCGTAGGAAATGGATTCGGCGATACGAGTTCAAAACTTGGACGAGACTGATTGCATTTCACATAGCACTAATACCCTTGGGAAAGGTATGAATCCAATTATCCTCCTTACAACTATGGGTAAATAGTTGGGCAGACTGAGTTCTTCAGCCTTAGTTAGGCTACTAGTCTAGGAGAAGGAAAACTCTGAATTCAAACCTGTTAAACTCCGCTTAAAATCATTGACCATGTGTCATATCCTGCCCGAGCGGAGGGGTTGGTAAATATGGTAAATATCATATGATAACGAAAGTGAGCCTTGCTGGAAGACGCCTCTTTTGATTTTGACCTCTTCAAGAGTTAATCTTACAGCTGTCAATTCCACCCTCCATCTTTCCTTGGTATTGTAGTCAAGATATTTTTGTAGTCAGATATTTTCAACATTTTCAGACACTTATCCAAATTTTCGGGGTTAAGTTATAGGCATTTTAATCGTCAATCTTCGCAATGGTTACATTTTCCCGCATCATTTGGCTTCCTTGAATATCTGCTGGTCTACATATAGTAGGTTATTTGTTCTTCTTATCCCTCTGCTGAACCTTTTTCGTTTTTCTGGAAATATTCCCAGGATTACAAGCAAATAATAGATTTCTTCTATTATACGTCCAATCAGGATTTTCCACATCAGAGGTAAACATGTTATGGGTTCATAGTTGCTGAGGATAGTCCATTTTTAGGGTTCTTTTGGATCAGGGTCATTTTTAAATTCCTTTATAAAAAACAAAATCCAGTCACTTTAGGCTTATAAATTTATTTCCATCATGCTAGGGGTCTTCATATGAATTAAAAACTCCAAATTTAACAGGACCTCTTTAGATCCAATGGACATGGTGGTATTAATTATATCCATTGGATCTGAAGGTGTTCTGTTAAATTTGGAGTTATTGATTCATATCAATACCCATAGCAGGATGGAAATAAATTTATAATCCTAAAGTGACCGGGTTTTCTTTTTCTTTAAGGTATATATATATATAAGACTGAATAGAGTCAATGGCAATGGTGACAATCATTTGTTCGTTGATATGATCGTCGAATCAAGCGTCGTTGACAATATTAACGCTATCCTAATTCTAATTTACATAAACTTTATCAATAATATTGAACAATATCTATTTTTAGAGCAGAATCTCTATATACATTTATAAGAAATCTGGAGTGTAATGGAAGAAGTGAAGGGGGGTCTTTTCAATCTGTGAAAATCAATTTCCGAATATCCACTTTCTGAAAAGTGTGTAAGTTTAAGTATATAAAAAAGAACACCAAATTTAAAGCAAATATGGAATGAAAAGCTGTTGTTTCTCTCTCTCTCTCTCTCTCTATATATATATATATATATATATATATATATCTGTGCGTGTGGGGGGATTTATATTCAGTTGTTTCTGTATAGAGCTCCAAAATGAATTAGGACATTTATCAGCGCATAATTCTGTTAGGACATTCCATTTCCAGTTGAAGCAAACTATGGAATAGAAAAATGGACGCATAATGCCCGAAAAAAATCGATGTAACTAAAAATTACATTTCGTCATTTAGTTTCTTTGTTTAAAGATATGTCAGCCTTCGTGCTTTATCTAATGCTAAAGCCATCCTTGTAGAAGAACACTTGTACTATATTATCCAAAACTCGGAGAATAAGATTAAATTCATTCATATCGTTAACGTTAACGTAATATACCCTCTGGAATTCGAACTTTCTTACTACGATCTTGCATTTGAGCACCTTATCCATTACGTCAACTTTATCACATTAACATAAACCAAATATCTTCTTTTAAACTTTATTTCAGATACCAGTTTAATATCAAGCGATATGTTTTGTCCTTCCCCTAGAAAAAAAAGGCGCATTGTGTTTTAACACATACTCTTTTTTTTTTTCATCATACAATGTGTGAAAGCACGTGCGATACCATGTCCTCATCACCCGCCATCCAGGGGTGATAACAGAGTTTCGGTATCTCAAGGCGGTACTGCCACCCCTGGCGCTACCAAGCAGCTTTTGCCACCGGACAGGGTATTAAGAGAATCATATATATATATATATATATATACGCGCCAGATCAATTAAATGCAGAGACGACATTGGACGTTAATCTTCATTTTCTGAGTGCAGTTTGTGATTTAAAAAACGCGTTTACTTTCGGCGGTTGATGTTATTAATAAGAATATTGAACAATATTTATTTATTCATTGAGCAGACTGTAAATATATATGTATTTAAATATCAGAAATAAGGAGTGTAATTTAAGAAAGGAGATTTTTTTTAAATGAACTCGGTGATATGTTAATAAGGTGACGCCCTCGTCACGTAAAATAGGCCCGGTGAGGTGAATCTATATCCTGAATACGGCTAATTGCATTTCACTTATGAACATGTGTAGCAGGGGTCTTATTCTAACATCGTTGATGTATCTTATTGTGACAAGTTTATGACCCAGGTGGAGACTCTTGTGTCTTAGTAGCCCTATTTAGGAGAGCACAACTCGACCAGACGGTGGGATGCTGATAGTTGTGGTGCGTGATTATGAGGAAGACAGTGATTTGTGAAGATTATGCAGTTGACATATATATATATATATATATATAGTCATCCACATACAGATCTGTTTCGTTCTATCAGAACTCATCAGTGTGGCTAGACAGTAGCTTCTCGTGGTTGGGATTGAAACCCGGTTGACTCAAACGCCAAGCCAAGCTTCTAAACATTCAGCCACGAGAAGCCATTAGCTGCGAAGTACATTTTAAACGGTTATGGATCACAATTACAATTGTTTACATACATCCATTTAATGGCTACCGAGACTTCAATTCATATTTGAAGAGGCTTGCAATATACGGTAATGGCAATACGATTACTTCTTCGCCAGAGAACTCAACACTACGGTGGTAGGGGAGTATATATCTCTATAGGCATCCACAGACAGATCTGTTTCGTTCTATCGTTCTATATATATATATATATATATATCATCATCATCATGTCGTGCCGCCAGCACGGATATCCATGACCCTCTCTCGCCACTTCTCCCTATCATTCATCGCCACTGGCAGGTCTTCAGGGTTACATCCTGTGTCCTCATATAGCTGCTGTATGTAAGTTCGAGCTGGTCGTCCTGCTTTTGCTTGGCCATATGTGGGGGTCCATAGGAGTACATCACTTATGAGCTCGCCCTTGCTTCTACAGCAGTGTCTTGCGTGTTTGGTTCGTCTAACTTGTATAGTTTTCGTGATGGGAGGCAAGTGGCCGTATAGTTGGTGTCTTGTGGGGTGTTGTCGCCAGGACTTGTTCAATATTGCTCTCAACATTCTTGTGTAGTTGCCGTCTAGTTTCTTCTCCAGCCGTTTGGTTAGCGTCTATGTAGTGCATCCATATAGCAGTATCGATACAACCGCTCCCTGGAAGAAACTGCGTTTCATTTTATCGGTCAGGTCTGATTTCCATATGATCAAGAGCCTATCGATAGCCGTCCGTGCTTTCGTCAGTCGTGTGTCGATGTCTTTTTCGGTTAATGAGACGCTACTTCCTACTGTAGTATTCTGAATTATTTTTCTTTTGATGATCATAGTGTACTTGAAGACAGTTTAAAACTGCATGAACAAATGAAAAATGATTACTTCCGAGTTCCTTTTATCACATATTGCGATCTTCTCTTTTAGTTCAAATTATTAAAGGAAGGGAAAACTGTTTTCTTCTTTGCTTAACACGTTTTGAAGGGATAAATATAAATAGCCGGAACGAGTTTAGATTCATCAACCAAGATAAACCCAGGTAATTTTTCAAGTGGAAAAAATTTATAGAAAGAAAAACGTTAATTTCTAAAAAGATGGTTTGCTTTTTCCAGTACATAATTTTTCCCCATTTTCAGTTTGTATATATTTTCTTTCTTACATTTTTTCGTTCATATATCTCAGACCCCTCAAAAGCCCCTGTTCCTCAAGCAAGAATTAATCAATCAATCACTTAGTGATTTAATCAATTCTTCTATTTCGTTACTAAAATGCGTACCTTAGAAAATAAAGCCTTTAAAAATTAATTTATTGCTTTCATCCACCCCCCTATATATATATATATATATATATAAAGATGGGTCCATACGCATAATGCAAAGCTCTTCTAAAGAATTGAGAACTGCAGTACCTGGTAGAGCACAATATAAACAAACGAAAGCTAATACATAAGGCGTTATAATTCCTGAGCTGACATCGGTCCATTAATGGTGGAGCAGTAAGATTCTTTATCAAGCGCAAACTTAGGTGGGTTACGGTACCAGCTTGAAGCGTCCTGGGTGTCTAGCAAAACTGAAGAGTTGTAATACAAAGTAACAGTGTATCTGTGGGTGACAATATATATATATATATATATATATATATATATAGTGTTGTTATATATTGACCCTCGACCGAGCCGTCAATTAAGAGATGCACCTGTGTTTATAAGCGGAAGAAGAGCAGAAGCTGTGGACGTAAAACAATAATAAAACCAAGTTCTCAGACTGTTCGAGTCAGTTGGAGGCAAGATGCCAGCATGGGAACCAGTGGCAGACAGAGGGCTTTGGTCCCTCAGTGACCAATGGTTGAGCAACCCAAGTAAGATGAAGCGAAAGAAGTGCTGCTATGGTCAGAAGAACTTGGGTCAATATAGCAGTCTGTCCCTGTCTCCAGCTCATCTCTCACACACAACCAACATCACCCTTTCCACAATAACGTGTGAGAAATTATATTTTTATAAAGAAGTGTGTTCGTTCGTTCATTGAAGTTCGTATATTGTCTTTGATTATGTTTCTGCTCACATTTGTATGGATGTGGCTATACAACATTGTGTGACGGTGCATAAATATTTATCCCAGAACGGGAATTTATTTTATGCACGCGTGATGTTGGGGCAGTCTGGCACTTGACCCCTCGCAAAATAAGTCCTTGTTAAGATTCCTTTATCGGGCACATGGGAACTGGCAGATAATGTGGGGGTTAATTTGGGGCTAGACTGACCGCCGCTGGCAAGGTGGTTTCCAAATTTCACGTTATACACACCCACCAAGCCACTTCGGTTTTCTACCCCCTAGGATAATGGAAGACATGGACTTCTAGGTTAAGATAAAATATTATTCACTGTAGTCAGCAATTCCAATTTCCAGCGAAATATTTTTAAAGGCGAATAGGACATTTAGCGAGGCAAATGAAGCTGAAAAAGATATATATGCAGAATAAGGCAACTCGCTGGGTAAATAAGACAACAAATAAATTTCTAATATAACCAAAATATTAATAGTCGCGGTCCAAACAAATATTTATAGGGTCCGGCTATATTTTCCCGGCAAACAGTCTCCAACACAAATGTCTTTCTTTCTTTCTTTTTTTCTCTACTTTTAAAACTTGAAAAAGTAGTTAAGTCCACTCGTTCGTTTACAGTTTATGAAACGAATTTCTTCAGTCTATTTCTTTCCTTTTCTTAATACATGCAAGTTCCAATATTTAGGAAGGTTAGGAGAAAAACAGTTTAAGAGGTACTTAGCTTTTAACTGGTTTATTTCGCAGATACTTTTCTGTTACGGGCGAGTGGTGTTCTGTAGAAATTGGCAACTGTTATCTTCTTGTCCAAGAATTTTGCTCCGCCCTTTTCCAGGAGTTTTTGGATACAGTTTCAACACATCTTGTCACGCCGACTGCTGTTCTACAACTCAATTCCTTTCACCGGCGGGGTACCCAGGAAACATGTTTACTATTTACACTTAATTTGAAACTTAATCCCTCGGGTTTAAGATTAAAGGTTGATGCTTACAAATATCCACATTAACAAGTAAACTAACTAAAAGGTCTCAGCTAATTTACAATTTGTAGCTTCCAAGAAATTTAACTGCCAAGGATTTAAGAAAAAAATGAACTATCACCAGCGTCCCGATTCGCCGGCAAACTAGAAAGTCTTGTCACGGCTTATTTCAAACACAATCATTTAAAACATAAGTACACAGTTTAATGGTCAAAAACATTTCCATTTCAAACTATTTAAGAAGTTATATGTAACAATTCAGTTAAGTGTAAATACAGTTTTAATGTCGAAAAACAGTTCTATTTCAAATAATTCAGTTAAGCATATGCACGCAGCTTAAATGTTAGTACGGTTTAATTGGCAAAACATTTCTATTTCAAGCTATTCAGTTTATTCAAACAATTCAGTTTAGCATAAGTATGCAGGTAGTTCTATTTAGCCCATAGATAGGACCCTATCAGATGATACCACTCCGGCCAGAATGGACCTGGAAGCGATGGCAATGAAGGGGTACTCCGCATTCCCCAAAGGTCCAGCACTGCTGGAACCTCACCTTTGTTTAGTGTCATATCCAGGACACACGTTAGGGGGGTCTTACCCCTCTGCAGAGAGGCAGTCAGTGTATTCTACAATGTATTGTAATTGTGCAAGTGTATATATATAGTCAGATGAACCTAATTTTTCTACGTGAATATCACATATATATATATATATATATATATATATATAATTATGTACACAGCTATATATATATATAATTATGTACACATATATATATATATATATATATATATATATATAATTATGTACACAGATATATATATATATATATATATATAATTATGTACACAGATATATATATATATATATATATAATTATGTACACAGATATATATATATATATATATATCATCATCATCATCATCATATCATGCTGGCAGCACGGATATCCCTGACCCTCTCTCGCCACTCCTCCCTATCGTTCATCGCCCTAGGCAGGTCTTCAGGACAACAACCTGTATCCTCACAT
>OY757930.1:26056215-26131215 GCA_963585895.1 Sepioteuthis lessoniana | reverse complement strand
AGTTTTCCTTCTCCTAGTCTAGTTGCTTCACCAAGGCTGAAGATCCCAGTCTGCCCTACTATTTATCCATGAGGGAGAATAATTGGATTCATACCTTTCCCAAGGGTATTAGTGCTATGTGAAATGCAATCAGTGTCGTCCAGGATTTGAACTCGTGTAACCGTGTCCATTTCCTACGACGATAACTATTACACCACGGGCACCTCCATTCTTATATTTCGAATAATGAGTTAAAACAAGAAAAGAAACAGATTATGTTTTTATACATCTGCGTTTTCGTTGCTTTTCCTGTACACAACAAAATCCTAGAAGCAGAACCCAACAAAACAACTGTACAACGACTTATCTCCAATTGCACAAACGTCTATGTATTTAACGGCCTCTCTGCATGAACGGGATTAGACACAAGGTCAATTTTTACGTAAACCATTCTTATAAGATGAGTAAGAGATGCCAGGCAGTGCTGAATAAGTAAGGAATAAAGAAAAAAGCGATGTTCTCCTATGGAGCCTTACATCCGAACATACTAGTGTTGGCCAAATAGAAAAAAATTACTATCCTTAGCTGTGTGCGTACTTACCAAGAGCTATGGCAGATCGGGACGGATTGCCAGAGAGATTCAAGTGCAACCGTGTAGTTAGCATGCCTTGATTATTATTATTATTATTATTATTATTATTATTATTATTATTATGAAGGTAATGATCAAGGTGTACGTACCAATCAATTCGATCGGCTGCAATCAAGAATTCGACAAATCATTTTGTCGGCGTGCGTGTGATTGGAGAAATATAAATTGTAAAATTGTTTCCGAAAGGGAAAAGAGTCTAATATTATCGTAGAACGTAAATAAAATTCAAAGCGAGTTGAGAAAGCCAAACAACATGAGCTAAGAATTCTTGATCACATTTTTTAAATAAAAAAAAAAAAAATCTAAGAATTAAACAAATTAAATTAATACAATTTTAAATAATTGATAAAATTGCCGCGCGGTAATTTGTTAGAACAATTAAGAATAATTTGTTTTGATAAATTAATTTTATAGGAAACCTACTGTAAATATAGTGAAATCATTCTCAGTTAAAATATAAAAAAATTATTATATATATATATATATATATATATATATATATATATATATATATATATATATATATATGGTAGTTACATAACAGATTGGATTTGATTAAGACAATTATTATATATGAAATTCTGATATGTTCATAGAAAGAAACCCTTTGCAAATGTATGCCTAAAATAACAGTTTCAAGACATTTAGTCTAACTGGAATGATAAAGAAACTACTCCAAAAGATCCTATTTAACATATACAAGGGTTTTAACAAGAATAATGAACGACTTAATTACTTCTAAATTATCAACGTTAGATAGACATACAGGAATCTATATAAATGCAAAAATTGATAAATAAGAATAGGTAGTTTAAACCATATAATTATGAATAAGACATTATTTTTAGATAACAATACTATAAACCATAGACCTGAGTGCAAATTAATCGTATTAGAAATACTTGATGTCATGTAACGTAGTGAAAACCAGTAATTAAAGACAAAAAATTTTTTTTTAAAGTAATGTTATGGGTTTAATCAAACATCTACAAACAAATCTAATGACAGCATTGAATAACCTTTATCAAGTTACTATTCCGTTAAATAATCGAAAACCAAAACTGGCCGATAAGATTAAACGCAGTTTCTTCCAGGCAGCGGTCGTATCGGTACTGCTGAATGGATGCACTACTTGGACTCTAACTAAACGGCTGGAGAAGAAGCTAGACGGCAATTACACAAAAATGTTGCGAGCAATATTGAACAAGTCCTGGCGCTAACACCCCACAAGGCATCAACTATACGGCCACCTGCCTCCCATTACGAAAACTCACCAAGTTAGACGAACCAGACACGTAGGACACTGCTGGTGAAGCAGAGACGAGCTCATAAGTGATGTACTCCTATGAACCCGCACATATGGCCGAGCAAAATTAGGACGACCAGCTCGATCATACATACAGCAGCTATGTGAGGATACGGGATGTAGCCCTGAAGACCTGCCAGAGACGGTGAACGATAGGGAGAAGTGGCGAGAGAGGGTCAGGGATATCCGTGCTAGCGGCGTGACATGATGATGATGATGATGATGATGATGATGCTTCAGTTATAGTAATGCGATCCAAAACTTTTGGACGTTTGAATTTTGGGGGATTTGCTACTGTAATCTAAACTACATTCACGTATCAACTTCCAAGTATTCTTTCCTTTCATTTGTTTTTCTTATACTAATCTGGGGTGCAAAAAAATCAGTTTAAAGAGAAAAATAGTTATTTCCAATTTATGTTAGCTAGAGCTGCAAAACACATTGACTACATCTCTGCCGACGGGTTAAGACTCCCTCAACGAGTGTCCTAAATATGACACTAAACAATCTGAGGGTGAGTCTGCAATAATACTAGAGCTTTGGGGAATGCAGAGTGCCCTTTTATTGCCATCGCTACAATGTCCACACTGGCTCGGTGTGGTAGCTACCCAATAGGGTCCTATCTATTGATCAAATAGAACTGAACTCTATACTTATGCTAAATTGAATTGTTATAAATAGATCTGTTTTTCCATTTAACTGTATAAACAAAAAGCTGTACTTACACTTCACTGAATTGTTTGAAATAGGACTGTTTGTAAGTATAAAACTGGATCTAGCATTAAATAGCCTACAATGCTTGATTTCCCATAAGACCAAACCATTTAATACAGGCTGATTAATATAAGTTTTAACACAATATGTGAGTACGGGCATTCCACCAGATGAAATATATTCCGTGCTGGACTGCTGCATTGTAGAAAGTGTGATAGAGCTGATGCTAGCCCAGTGGGCTGGGGCTGCAGAATAAACCGACAGCATCCTTGCAGAGGGGTAAGACTCTGAGTCCTCATCGGGGGTCTTGTATATGACACTAAACAATATGATGGTGACGTTCCAGTAATGCTGGAGCTTTGTGGGATGCGGAGTACCATCGCTCCCAGCTCCACTCAGGCTCGGAATTGGATGGTCCTCTCTTTGGGTCAAAGAGAATTGTTCGACATTTAAACTGCGTGCAAACAAATGACTCATGCTAAATGCAATTTTTGGAGATTGACCTACTCGATCACTGTACTGTGTGTAAACAAATGACTGCTAAACGGAATTGTTTGTGATACACAGCAATACTTGGAACCATTTAACTTTGTTGGTATATGAAAGTGAATTGTTTGAAATAGAACAGTTTTATCATTTAATTGAGCGTAAACAAATGTTTGATGTTTAATTGAAGTGTTTGTGATACATAGCGATAATGGTATCAATTTAACTTTGTGGAATTATGCTAAATGTAATTGTTTGAAATAGAACTGTTTGATCATTTAATTCAGCATAAACAAATGTTTGATGTTTAATTGAATTATTTGTGATACATAGCGATAATGGTATCAATTTAACTTTGTGGAATTATGCTAAATGGAATTGTTTGAAATAGAACTGTTTGATCATTTAATTCAGCATAAACAAATGTTTGATGTTTAATTGAATTATTTGTGATACATAGCGATAATGGTATCAATTTAACTTTGTGGAATTATGCTAAATAGAACTGTTTGATCATGTAAATGTGAGTAAACATATGAGTGTTTAATTTAATATTTAGGGATACATTGGAATACTTGGAACAATTTAAGTTTGTTTACTTATCTTTATATATCATATATATCTAATATATTAGGCTAAAGGAGATTTGGTAATAAATATTCAACAATGTCCGATATGCCATAAAACCAAACAAAACTAAACTACATTCATTTTCTTAGGTTTACTTATAGACAGATACCCTTTTGAAATGAATGAAATCACTTATAACTTATCTATGATTGCATTTCACACAGCACTAATACCCTTGGGAAAGGTATGAATCCAATTGTTCTCCCTCCAGCTATGGTTAAATAGTAGGAAAGATTAGGTTCTTCAGCCTTGGTGAGGCAACTAGTCTAGGAGAAGGAAAACTCTGAATTCAA
Source organism: Sepioteuthis lessoniana (assembly GCA_963585895.1). NCBI lineage: Eukaryota > Metazoa > Mollusca > Cephalopoda > Myopsida > Loliginidae > Sepioteuthis > Sepioteuthis lessoniana. Next base: position 26,127,155 of record OY757930.1, on the reverse strand, counting down.
ACCTGTTAAACTCCGCTTAAAAATTGACCTTGTGTCATATCCTGCCCGAGCGGAGGGGTTGGTAAATATGATAACTTATCTATGAGTCAATTAGTACAACTTCTGTTTCACAGGAATTGTTTTGCATTCAATATCCTACAAAGGTTGATGTGCCATAATAAAAGAAAACAATGCAAACCAAACAAATTTTACGATAAGTTTCAGGCAGTCTTCACTTGTTCACCATCCCATACTACAAATTCTTGGAATCCTTCATTGGGGATTTTAAAATATTCTCTATCAGAGTATCTTTAATAGAAATGCAGAACTGATATTACAGAGACTGGAAGAGAAAATTTAAATAATGTTTTGAGAGAGAGAGTGAATAGGTAGAGATTTTTCGTTTGATTTGTTTTTTTTGTTTAATGCCATATCAAACTTCGTGGCTTATTTAATCTCAAAGCCATCGCTGGAGAAGAATAATAGTGGTAAAATTTAAACCACAGCCAGAGCCAATATCGTAATTCATAGCATTCCATAACTACTTTGCTGGGCCATCTGGCATTCCTGCCGGATGGGGTATCGAAACCAATGGCAGATTCGTGGCCGAAAGACCTCCGGTTTCGGCTGGGCCAGCTTCGGGTGGGCGAGCTGCAACTTTGACACCTTTGACCCCCTTGTATAGCACTGGACCTTGCTGTCCAGTTTAAGCTATAAGCAGGCATACGTGCCAGGACCCAGATATGGGTCCAATACCAGCTCGGCTCATTAGGCCCACGTTGCACTAAGTGGGTCGATGACCAGCAGAGCTCAAGCCTCGGCTTGTGTCCGACCTTTCCATCCCCTAAATTCCCACTATAACCATTGACCTTGTGTCAGGTCCTGTCTGGTTTTAATCCGAAAGTGAACGTAACAGCCAGATTGTAAATCAAACTAGTTTACCACGATGATGTAGTTCAACACGCCAGCCACAGCGTCACTGTGATTCTTACGATGGAAACTCTAAAATCATGATATCAAAAAGAACCCCCATTGAAATAATAAAACTTTTTTAAAAACCCTTTTTTACGAGACATTCTAGTCAAAAACGTGCACTTACTGAAAAGCTGCGAATGGTTTGGGATTCGTATGACCTGGGTTATGATGGAATAGCGGGTAACCCAAATGAAGAGTTCGCAGATGTTAAGGAAAATACTATCAATCGATTGCTAATGACACTCTCTCGCCACTTCTTTCAGTAAAACTGCATGAATCATAATATAAATATGCGTGATGTGTGTAAATGCACTTCTATTGATCATTATAATTAGAAAACATGTGCCATTTACATTGAAGTAGTCAATCATAGGCTTTTGAAAATTTCCGCTTTTCGTGTCTATTGAATTCCCCTGCCTTTGCTGCAAATCTATTATTGAGTGTCTGTTATATTGGACAATTAATCTATTCCCTTGCAAATGCATCGTTAACAAATCTCGGTGAGTTTTGTATCGACAATGAATGCTTTTAACTGAAAGTATTTTATGAGAATTACGTTGCCAACAATTGTGTATAGACTTCTCAATATATATATATATATATATATATATATATATATATATATATTGGGCGAGTGCGTTCCACTATGTTATGCACACACACACACAAACGCACACACTAACACACACACACACACACACACACACATATATATATATATATATATATATATATATATATATATATATGTATATATGTGTTTGTGTGTGTGTGTATGCATATAGATATATACAATCACACCTACATTACACTTTTATATTTTGAATTTTCAAGTAGAAATATGTGCACTGCTGAGAAATCTGCCTCTCTCTCTCTATATATATATATATATATGTGTGTGTGTGTGTGTGTGTGTGTGTGTGTGTGTGTGCGTGCGTGTGTTTGTGTGCTTGTATATATATATATATGTGTGTGTGTGTGTGTGTGTGTGTGTGTGTGTGTTTGTATGTGAGTGTGTGTGTGTGTGTGTGTGTAGAGGCGTTGATTTAAGTGGCTATCTGCTCAACCGAGAAAATTACATGTGTCTCTCCCAGTTGACTCTCCCAGTCACTATTTTCTGTTAGTTTGTCTGCCCTTATTTCTCTCCCCTCACTTTCTTTCTCACTCTCTCTCTCTCTCTCTCTCTCTATATATATATATATATATATATATAAGTTTCCAGACTTTTTTGTACCGGCATTTTAAATTGTCGTAGACTCTTGAAAATTGAGTACGTTATTGCTATACATCTTATGAGATAACTGACTAATAGTTATGATTTCAGGTTTAAATGAACAGCTTCAGCAGCAATTAGAACACACCCTATTAAAGCCTGGTTGTCACCGCTGGTAAATTTCAAAAATGCAATCTGGACGTGAGGACACTTTAGAAGAACGATATGCAATAACATTCTGTTTTAAACTTGGAAAAATACCACAGAAAGGTATGGTATGCTTCAGACTGCTTTTCGACCATCTTGCATGAATCGATCATCAGTTTTTGAGTGGCATAAGAGATTCAAGGAAGGCAGGGAATCAGTGAGGGATGATGAGAGGTGTGAGAGGAGTAAGGACGTAAATAGACCAAAGTCGATTGGCCAAAGGGTTAGGGTTAGGGTTACTATGTTGAGGTTTTAAGGGAGTTCAGGAAGAGATTCCGTCGGAAGAGGCCAGGACTTTCGAAATCGGGTCAGTGGCTTTTCTACCAGGACAATGTACCAATCCACAACTCCATCCTTGTCACAGACAACTTGACCAAGATGGGCATCAAGACAGTTCGTCACCCTCCCTATAGTCTAGGCCTGGACTATATATATATATATATATATATATATATATATATATATATATATATATATATATATATTGTCATTCACAGAAAAACAGTTTCGGAGTATCTGAACACTTCAGTGTGGCTAGACACGTACGACGCTTAAGTTTGGAATGGAAACCCACCGAACTTTACGTTAGACTTAGTATCATACCCTTCAGCCAACAGGCAAACCACATCAGTTCGGGACTAATAAGGCATTATGTAGTAGCGTTCGTTTGTTTACATTTGCTTTACCTTATATATATATATATATATATATATATATATATATATATATATATATATATATATATATATAGTTGAAAAAAAAACCGTCATTTGGCTATTATAAATTTATTTCAGAGAATTTATTTTTAGATAAAACAACCTCTACAGATAGCCATCACTCAATGGAGAGAAAACAAATTAAGTTATAAAAATAGTCTTTCAATGAATAATAACTCGTCAAGAAATAAAAAAAAAAGAAATAGAATAAATTGAGAGAATGTGGGGGTGCTAAATATATGGGCTAGAAGATGGTGTCAAAACCGGATGTAATATCATTGTCTGGTGTCATGTATTCTTATGTATCAAAAAAGCTTTTAAAACGACTCACAAAAGATTAAGCAACTAAAATATTTTCTTTAAATTGACCAATTTTATTTTAAGGAAAATGTTCTCTGTGTATTTATTCATTTATTAAGGGAAACCTGGAGATAAACGCTATTACTTACACGAACTTGCATTCTTTACTTAAAACTTTTATGGTTTGTATTTTACTTCCTTTTAAGATTAAAACTTTGTCTTTATTTAATGAGGATACGAGATGTAGCCCTGAGGACCTACCAGAAGAGATGAACGATAGGGAGGAGTGGCCAGAGAGTGTCAGGGATATCCGTGCTGGCGGCATGACAAGATGATGATGATCTCTCTCTCTCACACACACACACACACACACACACACACACACACACACACATATATATATATATATATATATATATATATATCTTTTTTATGAATACTATCATTAAAAAATCATTAACATCAGTATAATAATTATCAATCATCAATAATTAAACCACAAACACGGTTATACACATATTTATATGTATATATAAGTGTGCACGCGGTCACGCACACGCATACACACGTATATATATATATATATATATATATATATAAGTACATGGACTACCATTGACAGGTTATCAACTATATAGAAATCTGATCCCTCTGATAAATCAAAACGGGGATATTTCTAACAACATTTGTCTTCACTGTTTGAACTTTAACGAATCTTTTGGAAGAAATCTCAGATGACACCCGTTTAAGGGGCACGCTGTTGGCTCTGAATCTACTCTATCCTGAAATAATATACTTATGCTTAGTCCCCAATATTGTGCACTTTTTAGTTATAATAATGGTAATCTTTATTATTGATTCAAACAGAGCCTTCCGATCACCTTTGACTATGGTCACCAACTTATTTACTAATCAATAATCATCGTATACGAGGATCATTAAATAAGTATCCAGACTTTTTTCTATGGGCCCGTTTATTGGTAGTACACACATGAAACTCTAGTCCCCTTCGAAGTTATCTCCTCCGGTTGCAATGCACTTGTTGTACCGCTCCAACAACTTCTGGAAGGCCCCATGGAAATCCTCTTGAGTTAGCGTCCCAATGACCTTCGTCACAGCCTCTTTCATCTCCTCAATTGTCTCATAACGACAGTCTCTGAGCTAAGGGAATAACCAAAAGTCACAGGGAGCAAGGTCTGGACTATAGGAAGAGTTAGGAACTGTCTTGATACCCATCTTGGTCAAATAGTCTGTGACATGGATGGAGTTGTGGACTGATGTACTGTCCTGGTAGAAATGCCACTGACTCGATTTGAAGAGTGCTGGCTTCTTCCAACGGAATCTCTTCCTGAACTCCCTTAAAACCTCAACATAGTATTCCTTGTTGACTGTCTGTCCAGTGGGAACCCAGTGCATGTAGAATATGCCAGTGTTGTCAAAAAAAGTATCATCAAAAGTTTGTGGGTGGATTTGCTATTTCAGGCCTTCTTGGGTCTAGAAGTGCCAGCATGCTTCCACTCGGAACTCTGTCTCTTGGTCTCTGGGTCATAGCAGTAGATCCAGTTTTCATCGCATGGCATTCTTTCCAAGTTTAAAACACAATTTTATAGCATATCCTTCTTCTAAAATCAAGATTGTATTTTTGAAATTCACCAGGTGTGACAATCAGGCTTTAGTTGGGTGTATTCCAATCCCTGCTGTAGCAGTGGATTTGAGCCTTAAATCATATAAATAGGTCAGTCATCTCATACAATGTATAGCAATAACATAATGAATTTTCAAGAGGTTACGCCAATTTTAAATGTCTGAATAAAGAAAAGGAAACTGATTGAAGGTACCACGTACAACTCCTGGGAAAAAAAAATATGCTCTCACCTTAATTGGAAATAAGTTTCTTAAGTTTTTTTTTAATGTATGAAGAATAAACTAAACAGAAAGTCAATTTTATTCAATAGCTAAACTATCGCGCTTTTTGGGACAAACCTAAAATTAATTTGAGTGATTCAATTTCATTAATAATCTAGATATTCGCATCATAAGCTAGAATGACAAATCGTTTTTTGATAAATCATGGAATCACCAAGAATTGTCATCCCCTATCGAGAAAATCATCTTGCCACAAGTTGAGATATGATTTGAATTTCGTGATTCCATAATTTGTTTGAGATTATTCTGATAAAAGAAAATCTCAATTATTAACAAAAATAAATTATTTTTTTATTAATTTGAGATATTTTCCGTGAAACCTGGAAGTTTGACTAACAAATGAATTATGTTTTATCTCAGATTTGCTCTTAGATTATTTGGCGTTTAGTGACTCAGTTTCTTGACCAGTACAAATATTTCCCTCTTGTTCGTTATTTCTTTATATGCTGTTGTATGTGACATGAAGAGAACAGCGATCTAGTTTATGATGCACTTTAGAAGAATGTTTTATTACAAACCATGATTATTAACGTGGCTATACCCTCTTACTTTTGTGATTTTTTTTTATTTATCAACACTGATAAATTGAGATTAATTTCGGGTGATTTTCTTCATCACTATCATCATTTCTATTATTTGCTCCTTTTCGAGGTTTTCACACCAGCCAATGGTTTCTCACTGGTGTTTGAGTAACGGCAAGTCTCTTCAAGTCTCTAGAACTCTTATGACGATTCTAACCGGACATCCTAGTGCTGTACTTTGGATGTTGTCCAATCGTCCTCTTATTTCCAAGTCCTCCAGTCCTTGTACCGATCCTTTATTGACTGTACCAAGAGCTCCAATTAAAATTGGTATCACCGTCATTTTCATGTTCCACAGTTTTTTTCAATTCCCAAGTAAAGTGGATGTTTTTATCCTTCTTTTTACATTCTTTCAATTTTACTCTATAGTCAGCCGGGACAGCAAAGTCCACAATTCTGCAAGTTCTCTTTTTTTTTGTTGATTATTATTAGGTCTGGTCATCTGGCCAAGATTAAGTGATTTGTTTATCTCTCAAAATTCAAGAGGTGTTTGTGCATCTCATTCTCCAGAACAGATTCTGCACATACCCTTTATTCGTATGGTTAAATTTAAATTTCTCACACAATTCCTAGTGTATGTCTTTGCCTGCCCAGTCATGTCTACTCTTATACTCTTTCTGTGTTAATTTGCTGCATTCGCTTATTATGTGATAGATGGTTTCGTCTCTATCACCACATAACCTACATGTGCTGTTTTATTGCGTCTTATCTATCCTTGCTTTGATATGTTTGGTCCTTATGGCGTTGTTCTCAGCTGCTATTAGAAGATTATAATAAGTATTATTTTTACTATTATAATTACTCGCAAGTGAAAGACCACCAGTTGAAACTGGTGGTCTTTCACAAGAGTCTGAGTGACAGCAAGCCTCCTCAGTTTCCCTGGTCTCTACTCACTATTCTGGCTGATCTTAGCAATGCTATAGTTTGGATGTTTTCGGCTCATCCTCTGATGTTCAACTTTTCTACCCCCCGCCTTTTTAAGTTTGCTACATTCACTTATCATGTGATTAATCGTTTCGTCTTTGTCATCAAATAACCTAAACTGGCTTCTCACATGCGCATAATCGATTTTTGCTTTAATATAATCATATTTACCAACCCCTCCGCTCGGGCAGGATATGACACAAGGTCAATTTTTTAAGCGGATTTTAACAGGTTTGAATTCAGAGTTTTCCTTCTCCTAGACTAGTTGCCTCACCAAGGCTGAAGAACCTAGTCTGCCCTACTATTTACCCATAGCTGGAGGGAGAATTATTGGATTCATACCTTTCCCGAGGGTATTAGTGCAATGTGAAATGCAATCAGTCTCGTCGAAGATTTGAACTCGTGTCGCCGTGTCCAGTTCCTACGACGATAACCATTACACCACGGGCTTTAATATAATTGATATTTACGGTGTTGTTTTGTGCTGAATATAAAGAAGAGATTTACATTCTCTCTTCGGGTTTCCCTTTTGTAGTTGAGTTCTGGTCTTTTCGTGAAGGATTTCGTAAGTTTATCAATTGGAATATTTATACAGTATTTTTTAAAACCCATTTCTTTTTCCAAGTTATTATTCTATTTGGCCTTAAATTATTAGAGTTGTAATTATTTTATTTATTCATTTTTTCTCTTTTTTAATGTAGTTTTCAAGTTCTTGATTTGATGCATCGATGTCATCTTCAATGCACGTGAGTCTTTTTTCTTTGTCTTTTCTTGACATATTTAGTTTAGGTCATCATTGGCATAATGGTTAGCGTATTCGCCTATGTCCCGGGAGACCGGGCTTTCATCCAAGGTCGAGTCATACCAATGACTCAAAAAATGGTACTTGATGCTGCCTTACTTAACACTCAGCATTATAAGGTAAGGATCATGTGTAAAGTGGAACAATCCAGGAAATGGAGTATCTCCCTCCCCTATACCTTGGTGTAGTAGCTATCGAAAAGGAAGCTTTCGGGTCACCCTCTACTAAGGTCGCCAACTTTACTTTACTTTGATGTCACTGCAATATCCACGTTCTCTTTTGTGTAACGTCAACATTTTCCTTGTTCACGCGTATATTTGTCTGAATTCTTCAATTAAAGATAGGAGGTGTCCTCAGGGTGTAATGGTTAAAGCGATGGACTGCGGAATCGGAGTAAGCGAGTTCGTACTCCAGTCGCGCTATTACATTCACTTTCGGGCAAATACCCTTGGGAAATGTATGAACCCCCTACTGTTCTTCTCGAAGAATAGCTTTGGAATTAAATAACCTACAAATGTTGATATGCAATTAAACAAAGAAACCGAACCATCAATTGAAGATTTTAAGAATGGTCCAGTATATCTTACCAGAGCGAGAGACTGCACAGGTGTTTATTGCTTTGATAGATTCCTGCTGCAGAGCTTGGTTTTGAGGAGTTTTCTCGCTCATCTAAGGTCGTCTTTTCTTATATTTTTTTTACTATCATCTCCGCTTGTCTAATGGTCATCATCATCATCATATCGTGCTGGCAGCACGGATATCCCTGACCCTCTCTCGCCACTCCTCCCTATCGTTCATTGCCCTAGGTAGGTCTTTAGGACAACAACCTGTATCCTCACATAGCTGCTGAATGTACGTTCGTGCTGGTCGTCCTGCTTTTGCGCGGCCATGTGTGGGGATCCATAAGAGTACATCTCTTATGAGTTCATCTCTGCTTCTCCAGCAATGTCCTGCATGTCTGGTTCGTCTAACTTGAATAGTTTTCGTGATAGGGGGCAGGTGGCCGTACAGTTAGTGTCTTGTGGGGTGTTGCTGCCAGGACTTGTTCAGGATTGCACGCAGCACGCAGCATTGTCTAATGGTATCCACTTCCAATATTTCCGAGCACTTGTAATTTTTCTTTTCTCAAAGCGTTCTGAATTGTTCGTGATTTGGCAGTCATATTCCTCCCGTTGTCCCTCTTTTACTGTCGTTCATTGTCAGCCAGTCATATTTTTCTATGCCGAAGTACATTCCCATACGCTGGCTGCATAATGTTATTGTTTTAATCAGACTCTTCAAATCTTGGTCTCGATTCTTCGTGGAATTTCAAATTCCTCCAGTTTTTTTTCAAAGCCTATCGACACCATTTCCAGCACGCTAATTAAAATTAATATCACTTTCTCCGTATATGTTCCATTGCTCTTTTGTTCTCTGGCAAGGTCCAAGTGTTTTTTTTTTTCGCTTTTCATTTAATTTCATTTTGTTGCCACTTCATCCTAGTAATTTTTTACCAACCAGTTTTAACTTGTGATTTCCATTGATTTCCATTGATGCCCGAATGATAAAAAAAAATCTTATTATCATTCATTCCAATTTGATTTTGTCCAGATTGAATTAATTCTTCTTCTGATTTCTTCGCCCACTTTCAATTCTCTGGAGAGTATTATGTGTGTTTCGCTATCATGCTTAGTGTCACTCTTATATTCCACAGCGTTTTTTTCTTTTACTCTTTGGCAAGATTATACAGTTTAATTCTAAATGACTCATAAGTAGGACCCTATCAAGTACTACCATTCCAGGCAAGATTTGACCTGGGGTCGATGGCAATGAAGGGGTACTCCGCATTCCCTAAAGCCCCGGTCTTACTGAAGCCTCACCATCAGATTATTTCGTGTCAAATCCAGGACACTTTTGGGTGGAGACTTATGCAGTCAGTGTATTCTGCTGTCCCAGCCGAATGGGCCAAGGTTGAGTGGGGCAAATAATTTTTGGATGTAATTTTTGTATTATATATAGTACCTTTTTTTCTAAAATGCAAGTTCAAACAAGTAAAAACAAAAAAGAAAATAGAATATATATCAGTAATTCCCACCCAACTAATTGTTATCTGTATAAATAACGATACGCACTTATAACATTTTTTCCTATTGTCTTTTTATAACGTTTTTGTAAAAAATGATGCAAGTAAATGTCATTTTCTAATATTTACCTGGCCATTTTAGCGATATCAGTCTGTTGCTGGTACGCATGCGTATAGCTTTCTCGAGTCATGTTGGGAATTGCTTGTCAATCGAATCAATAAAATTCTCAGTAAGGGATATCTGTAAGTCCATCATGATGAGAGAAGGATATTTTGTATTACTGGTTTGTTGTTGTTTTAAAATATATCAATAGTGTAGAGATTTAAAATCAAATATGACGTTGCTTCAGTGGAGCGGACTGATAAAAGAAATTCATCTTGGCTGCTGTAACATCTCGCTTTAGATTGAAATGGCAGATATCTTACATTATTAAATAAGCGACGAGATTCGAATAGATTTTCTTAAAAATTTTGATCATTTAGATTTCTTTCTTACAGAGAAAAATTGAATCGATATATGTCTAAAGACTACTCGTAGATAATCTATTCTGTGACATCTCCAGGGTAGGTTGATATAAATTTACTCCAAGAAATCACATTAAATTTGATTCCCCTTGCGGGTTCTAAGTATTATCGTAAATAGAAGTGTCCTATTTTCTTGTTCGCTTATTTAATTCCGAAGTCAGTCTTTTTAGAGCAATAAAAATATCGCAAGTACTAAGTCATATATATTCATAATAATATCTTTAAACAATTATAGATTCTAATAATTACCCGTACCCATTTGTAGGTAGTGTGACCTTTTGTTGTCACCAACGGGTCACTAGCAGAGTGACATTTAAAAGATCTTCCTGCAAAAATTTTAAACCACAATAATTTGCAACCATTTATTCGATTTCAAATATTCCTGTCCCGTTTGACTATCTTATCTGCTTCATTGTCTATAATATATCTCTGAAGGGTGATTATGTAATATAGAACCTTTACTGGTGACGATGAACTTAGCAGATTCAAAGCAATCGCAAGATAACATCAACAAAGTGGTTTCACAGGAAAGAGGAAAAGGTAATTTATTGCCTGTGGATAGAATGACAGATATTTCCGTTCACAGATAAGATAACAAATTACCCACCAAAAACAACGGAAGTTTGTAAATTCTGATAACCAGCTATAAACAGAAAAATACGTAAGGGGAAGAGGATGTTCACATTCCCGCGTGAGACTTGAAAAGACAAATATAAGGCCAGTAATTTTTGACTGAAGGCTTAGATCCACTAGTCGCTCCACCGAAGGGGGAGATCCGCTGGTCTCTCAAGCGACGGGAGAGACATGCTGGTCACTCAAGCAGACCTGTCAGCTCCTCTGGATGTGTTCTAAGACCGTCGCACTACTTCACAAAAAGGGTCCCCGCCACAGAAGAAAGATTTGTGCGAACTCTCTCTGACTGTATTCCTATTCCAAACAAGTGTCACCGACGAAGAATAAAAATATAAATTATATTTTTATATATCTACGATTTTTTAGTTGTTTTTCTAGCGGTACGATATGCAACAATTTAAAGTGTGTTAACAATCTTATGGGGCTGCCTTTAGGATATAATTCCCAACAGTCTCCACCATCCAAATCAAGACAATCTTGGTATCTTCTTCTGGGTATTAAAATATCATTCGGAGGTGCCCGTGGTGTAATGGTTATCGTCGCAGGATATGGACACGGCGACAAGAGTTCAAATCCTGGACCTGACTGATTGCATTTCACATAGCACTGATACCCTTGGGAAACATATGAATCCAATTATTCTCCCTCCAGCTATGGGTAAATAGTAGGGCAGACTAGGTTCTTCAGCCTTGGTGAGGCAACTAGTCTAGGAGAAGGAAAACTCTGAATTCAAACCTGTTAAACTCCGCTTAAAAATTGAGCTTGTGTCATATCCTGCCTGAGCAGAGGGATTAGGTAAATAGGATTAAAATATCATTACTTCTTTGTGAGTGCCTTTATTAGAAAGGCAGAACTGATACTCTAGAGATCACCGAGAGAAGGTTTGGTTTCTTAGTTTAATGGCATATCAACCTTTTTAGGTTATTTAATGCCAAAGCCATTCTCTTAGAAGAACAGTAGTGATATTATTTAACCCATTGTTGGGTTAAAGGGTATTTGCCCCAAAGTGAACATAATAGCGCGAAAAATATTTTACGAAATTTTCGGAAAACATTATTGCTTGTGAATTTTGAAAGCTTTTATTTTTTGTATATTGTATAAAGTTTTTAAGATATGGAAGTTGGGCCGAATATTTCTCTAAATAACCAAATTCATCATTCAAAGTTTAGAATGCAGAAAACCAATGATCTTAAAGGTAAAAACCTATGATTAATTGACGTTTATATTATGATACAAGTAATAAAATAGTAAATGGCTATATATATTTTAAAAATACGCTTGCGATTTTTATTCACTATACTATTATATTATGGGAAATGTAGTTGTTTCATCTTTTATCGGTCACTGGCCTAATGACTAGAGTGTTCGCCAATGGTCCGGGAGATCGGGGTTCAATCCCAGGTCGAGTCATACCAAAGACTCAAAAAATGGTACTTGATGCTGCCTTGCTTAGCACTCAGAATTATAAGGTATGGATCAAGGGTAAAGTGGAACAATCCAGGGAAAGGAGTAGTGCCCTCCCCTACACCTCAGTGTAGTAGCTATTGAAAAGGGTGCCTTCGGGTCACCCTCGACTATGGTCGCCAACTTTACTTTACTTATATTTAGATAATGTGATATTGTTGGTCAGCAGCCCTGTCATATGGGGCTGAAGAAAACCAACTGCATCTCAGCTGAGAGGTAAAAGCACAATACAAATACTGAAATTCAACGTTAGAACTTTATCTAGAATAGGCCAACTACCGGAGCTGCAGCTTCTGCGATAGATCATAACATAGACATAATATGCATATAAGAACACACATACCTTCACAGCGAAGATATAAAATTCCACGATACTAGCAATTGATGGACGTTTTTCTGCACAGAAAAACTCTGACATAGCCGTGATGTTGTTGATGGCTCTGCGGTAAAATATACGACTGGCGTAAAATCAATTGGATTTTGATCCCATCTTGAAGCATCTCGCTTTTGTAACTACACTGATGAGTTTTGATTCAACGAAATAGTCTATCTGCAAATTACAATATGTATATGCTTATATATATATTCAACTCTATTTTATTTTAAAAAGTCAGAATACTACATTTATCTTAACACAAAAACTCAAGTATAGGCAATATATATATATATACCCGTTTCGTCATTTAAATCGCGTACACGGATACTCGTGTGGTACCAGTGATTGCATTCTGGCAGATATAGCATGCTCAAAACTGTTAGCTAAGATTAGTCTGGACATTACGATAATGATCCCCTATGATGACTGAACCCTTCTGTCTACTACTCAAGAAAAGAAAGCCAACAATTAATGTACATCAAATGTGTGTATCACCAAAATATCTAAATGTTAATGAAATCATAAAATGAGAATATTATGAAGCTCTGTCGACTTAGCGGAGAATCTTCTCTCTCATCAGAACTGATATTAATTGAATCTACCGCCAGTGTCCAGTCTTTGTGTCGCCCCGATGATATTTTATGAATTTTTATGATATTTTGATTGGTCTCGGGTCAAACTGTCCAGTGCTTTTGCCAGGAGAGAGGGCATTTTTAGTTTACCCATTAAAAACAGTTGGATTTTTACTGACTGGCTTGTGATAAATTTATTTGAAAACAAGAGGGAAGAAGTTAGTTTTTATATGAACAAATTTTTTATGCTTAATGTATTTCCCATATGTCTTTATATCCGACAATCAATCTGTTGGGATGAACCGATTGTTTCGCGTAGTTATGAGTGGAATTTTGATCTGAGATCATGTGATATATTAGAGAATATTAGAAAATTCCCTGATTCATCAGCAATGTTAAGAAGAGGTAGGCCTGTTCAGATATTTGATAAGGTGACCGATTTAGAATAATGGTTTCAGTAAGCTTTCTGAGGGTTATGCGCGAGATGAAGCAAACTTGGCAATATATATATATATATATATATATATATATATATATATATATAGGATTGAATTGATTTACATGGCTATTACAATGCAAAATAATATCAATTTGAGTCTAATTGATTTCAAAGTAAATATCGCATTGCAATAGTCCTCAAAATTAATTCAATACTATAGAATAAGATAACTTTTGCAAAACTTCAAGAAAAGTACAAAATACTTATATATATATATATATATATATATATATATATATATATATATATATATATATATAAGTAAAAAATTTAAAGGAATACAAAAGTATGGAGAAAACTGTGAAACAAGTCTTGATAGAACAACAATTGACGATTAATAAAATTTGTGGGCGAAAACATTCAACTGGGCTTGTTTTTAACAAACAATTTTTTAAAAAAATATACAGATCTATATATGAACATGTTTCAACAATATTTGTATTAATATACTGTGTATCCCCCTCGGATATTTACGCATATATGTACTCTCATATAGAATCAATACGATGTGAGACCATTTTAGAAGTTTTCCCATTATATCTACAACCACCAGTAATGTAGAATTTGTGAGTGTAATTATTCAGATGGGCTTGCTTTATAAACATAATTTTCCTTGGAAATAGCAGTTGAGGTGTAAGCATTTGGGGACCATAGTCCATTTTGTACAGGCCACTTCTTACATTTGGCCGACTTGAGGTGCTTAGAACAAGTTAATATCCTTTTAATCTGTATAGATTATGTACTATAAACAGTAATTAATCTTTATTATTAAAAAAAAAAAATTAAGCGCAATATCCCAGATGATCAAGTATTTATTGCAAAAACTCCCACCGAAGCCGAATATTTGCTGTCTCGCCGAGAACAGGTTTCAAAAGACATTTGGTCTCCGTGTTAACTTAGATAAAACAAAGTTTATTTATTTTAATCAAGATGGGCCTACGCTTTATTAACTGGCAAGCTTCTAGAACTAAACCTGTTTATATAAGTTTGTAGCAATATCTTATCTACTGATATGGATGTTAAATGAAATGTAGGTTAACTATAGAATGATATTGAGAAGTTAACGGCATTTTGTAAATCTGATCACCATGATTACTAAAACAAGAATTTTTCGAAACTGTAGAAGTATCAGTACTATTGCATGGTTGTAGCATGTGAAACATTTGGAGAAAAAGCTATATGTGGACTTCAAGATTCGGAGATGATGTTTAGAATATTTTTTTCAATTCTTTTCTTCGTCTGACTAGTCTGTTAAAAAAACGCGATAAATGTAAATGTTCATGATTAGCTTTATTATTCAAGCACGTTTTTTTATTTTAAAATACAGCCCAATATGAGTGAGGAAAAAAAAAGAAACGACAAAGAATCTATGATATGCTTCACGCCGAAACTAACCTCAAAATTCTTTGTCTACCGTATACAAACTATAAAAAACATACAGAAAATGGGATTTTTAAGAAAAAAGTTGGAGTGATTGAACAAAAAAACGAAAAGAAGGCTTTTTAACGGCTCTCGCTACAGTGGTTAGGAAGGACCCCACAACGTTAAAAAGAAAGCACGCTAATGAATTGAAAGTCCACGAGAAAACTGTGAGGAGAGCCATTAAATAAGATTTAAGACCAGTCCATAACAAAATTGATTACGTTATATGAGACATTTTAGAAAGCAAAAGAAAATGTGCCTTCTCATCGATATATTAGTTTGTTTCAGAATGCTACTGAAAAGGAATGGAATAAAATGTCTTAAGAATTTTTTTAAAAGACATGCAAATCGTTTCTAAGGTGTGTTTGTACAAAAATTTGTAAAAAAATTGAAGATATATTAATTAAATTTACTGTTTATCTTCTAACTTGGTTTTTTTTTATGTTTATTTTCAAAACTTAAGATTTATCTTGTTTCATAATAAAGTCATTAATTATTATACAATAATATTCCTAATTTTGATTCAGCACCCTCTACATAATGATGCTCGTTCTCTTTTGAACAGATCCTAGGACCAGTAATTCCGAAAACAGTAATTGCATGGCCATTTACTTCCCATCTTAGACACCTATTAAGACAGGTAAGACTTGTTTGGCACTACTGGAGAAGTAAATACGTACCCATGTACAAGGTTCTCTTTTGGATTCCTTCACATTGTCACGTTAGGGAAGGTCCACAACCAAAAACTTCCAATCATCAGCTCTGTAAGAATACCTGGTGCTGTTTAGAGAACTTAGCAAGAGAAATTGTTAATAGGAACGATGGTGACGTTAGTACGTTATGATGGTGATCCATCATCCTCTTGGTTTTTTGTGGGGTGGGGGGAGTCCCACCCCTTTGCAGAGATACTGTCGGTTAATTCTACAGCCTTAGCTGAGTGGGCAACATTTCATTGATAGAACACACACACATACACACACACAAATATATATATAATATAAGGAAATTTATGGTTATTGTCGAAGGAAATGGACACGGCGACACGAGTTCAAAGCCTGGACGAAACTGACTGCATTTCACACAGCACTAATACCCTTGGGAAACATGAATCCAATTACTCTCCCTCCAGCTATGGGTAAATAGTAGGGCAGACTGAGTTCTTCAGCCTTGGTGAGGCAACTAGTCTAGGAGAAGGAAAACTCTGAATTCAAACCTGTTAAACTCCGCTAAAAAATTGACCTTGTGTTATATCCTGCCCGAGCAGAGGGGTTAGGTAAATACGATAAGGAAATATACCATGTTCCATGCACGAGCAGGATGTAACATAAAGTTAAGTTTTCATCAGAGTTTAACAGGCTTGAATGCATATTTTACCTTCCCTTGCACCGATTACTAGAAAGAGGTTAAGTTGCACAGTCTACTCTGCTATTAAACTTGAGGGAAATTTTGAGAGTCATGTCTTTCCGAAGAGTAATAGCGCTATGTTGAATACAAACATCCACATCCAGCATTTGAACTCAAGTCATGATATCTCTTAGCTAAGACACCAACTATTACTCTAGGGACGACTACGATTTTCATTCCCAGTCTGCCTATCTCCCTGTCCCTTGATATATAATTGTTGGCTTTCTTTTCTTGAGAAGTTGACAGAAGGGTTCAATTATCATAGGGGATCGTTATCGTAATGTCCAGACGAAGCTTAGCTAACAGTTTTGGACATGCTATATCTGCCAGAATGCAATCACTGGTACCACACGAGTATCTGTGTACGCGATTTAAATGACGAAACGGGTATATATATATATATATATATATATATATATATATATATATATATATATAACGCCAGAGGGTGTCGTCTGTGATGATTTGCTTGGTTCCTTGGCGAGTTTCGCGTCTTCCAACATCTTCCAACTGATACACGCTTTCTTTCATCTTGCGAATATATATATATATATATATATATATATATATGTGTGTGTGTGTGTGTGTGTGTGTGTGTGGTCATTTTTTCTAGTGCGAATGTGCAGGTGAGCTGTCGGGATGGGAGTTGGAGTAAGATCAATGCTAACTGGGTCATTTTGGTGAGGGGTTCTGATGTTGGAAGACCCGAACCCCACCCCATGAAACCGAAGGAAACATCACGGATGACCCATCCCGATGCATCAATATATATATATATATATATATATATATATATATTCGCTAGATGAAATATATCGTGGATAATTTTTTTAAAAGTATAAACAGATCGTGACTACATCTACCAAGGAGTAAGATAATCAATGAACACCGCACCTTTCCTACTGACTCCAAACAAAACTTTGTCCTTGTACATATATAAGTATACAGACCGTAGTCTCTTTTTCAAATAGCCACTACACTAACGAGTAAGAATTGTCACTCCTTTTTTTTTCTGGATTGATCCACTTAACCTCGTTCCTTACCTTAAATTGATGTGTTAAGCAAGGAAGCATCAAGTACTATGTTTTGAGTCTTTGGTATGACTCAGCCTGGGATTGAACCCCTTGTCTCCCGGACCATTGGCAAACACTCTAACCATTATATCAATGGGCTTGTTGGCATAATGATTAGTGTTCTCCATTAGCACAGAAGACACAAAAAACGGCATTTAGGAAGCCAACATATATATATATATATATTTGTGTGTGTGTGTGTGTATGTGCGTGCGTGCGTTAAAATGCATCTAGGAAACAAGACCATCTACCAAAGAGATGCCTGTAAAGTAACTTTTATCTACCAACCTTTATCTCACGTTTTTACACCATGTTTAAATATATTCATCTGGTACATACACATTTAGAATATTTGGCATCAAATACCGTACGAGCGGTTGATATGCCAGTAAACGCCAACCAACCAACCAACCAACCATTCTTTCTTGCAATCACCCTCTACATTTACCAAAATGTTATATGCAATGTATTTACAAGTTTACTTTAAAAAAAAAATAAACATTACAATGATGATCATAAAGTAAATCCATGTCTAATTTCAATGTTCTGATTTGGGAAAAAAGATAAATATTGTCATGGATACCAATTAAAACATTTAAGAATTCTTACAAAGAGATCCTCATTAACGACATGAGTAGAACTAAATGTAATTTCAACTGGTAAGAATGATATAAATCTTTTTCAAATCTAAAAAAAATCACTGATTATATTTCCCCGTGGTGTTGTGCTATATGTGATTCACCGCAATATCATAGTAAGTTCGAATCCTGTCACCCTATTTCTAACTGTTACGCTTGGGGACGGTATGATTCATCTTCTCTAATCGGCTACTAGTTTGATAATACCTCAACCTTTCTTCTACAAGGATGGCTTTGTCTTAAACTGTTGCACTCTTTACATAATGGAGTCACCCTCCTCTATCAATTCAAGTCAACGGAGCATCAGAGGAATCGACCAAACCCACGTGACGCAATCACGTGTGATACCTCTTGCGTAGTGGACGGGTAGGCACTACCCCACTGGACTCTCAGTTTAATTATTTACTGTTTAACCAGGTTCACTTGTATCTTGTTTCTGTTACTTGAATATATATGTTTTCTATCAACCTTTCTGTGTTCCTAATGTCTTTCTTCTGTCAGCATCGCAACATAATCCACCCATAAAAGTTGGTATGCCATTAGATAAATTCCCCCTAAAACATGTGTGAACATATTTCCCGCCATCTTTTCTGGATTTTTAATTTTTCTGCTTTTGAAAGATTTTTCGCGTGAATTTAATTAACCACTTTTAATTCTATATTGTCCTTCAATTTTCTTCCTCTTTTCTTTATTTAATATTTCATATATAAATCGCAGGTCGAGTCATACTAAAGATTAAAAAAAGGTACTTGATGCCCCCTTGATTAACACTCAACATTATAAGATACGGATCAACGGTAAAGTGGAGCTATCATAGAAAAGAGTAGCACCCTTCCCTACAAATCACTGTGTGACATTATGAAGGGGATGCGCCAAGCAGACGATCTATTTGTTGTTTTGGCGCGAAACCAAACAAAGGCCTGAGCTCGAGATCCCGACGTGACCTTAAAGGGGCAAGGGAATGCCGGTCAGAAAGGAGGTGGAAAGAGGAACTCAGAGAAGGAGTTAGTGAAGGGTAACGCAGAGGGGCAGTCGACACCGAACAGGAGAAGAGACCAGTCGGCATAAGATAGAGTCCAGTAGCAGTGAGGGAAGACCAGTCAAGATGAGTCAGCATTCCTCGTGGCTTTGTGGAAATTTCGCTAGAAATACCCACTAGCGTTAGTCTGCAGATTCACTGGGAATGCAGTGTTACGGAACCACCCTTCTTGCATTGTGAGTTGACCGAAGCCCTTATTCTTTATTTGTTCTTTGTTCTTTTTCTCCCACTCCTTCGGTTGTATTTCTTGTGGCCATAAATAAATGTGTGATACCCCTGTCGGAACATCTTGATGAATCACCGGCCAAGACAGAACTGTTCAAGAAGTTGATAAGTACACGGGGGCCGCCCGGGGGTATTGTCACAACTGTTGTATTTAATGAAAAGAAAACCTTCGGGTCACTTCCACCAACTCTACTTATTTTGGTTTTATTAGTTAGAAAAACTAAGAAAAATAAACACCACAGTTTCCCTTTCGTAAATACAAGAGCGAGTCAAAAGTTTTGTGGATTGTTATAGAGGTGTAATAGTTAAATCACTGGACTATGAAGCCATAGTCAGCGAGTTCAAACTCCAGTTGCGCTATTACGTTCACTTTCGGACATATACTCTTCGGAAAGGCATGAACCTCCTTATCTTCCAAGCTATGATTTAAATAGTACCAGTACTGTTCTTCTAGAATGATGGATTTGGCTTTAAATAACCCAAGAATGTTGATATGCAATTAAACCAACAAAAGCTTTGCAATATTTTGGTAACGTGACGCTCAATTTGTCAGCTTCAGAGGCATTTGTTGACGGCGTGAAGATGACAAAAAAATCAAAACAGTGAAATGATGAGCTCTCCTGATACTCACCGGATCTCCCTCTATGGTTTGGAGAACGGCTCCGAATTCCGCAGTTGTAGATCTGACTGTCTTTCTATGATCATCTTGGCTTTTACAACCTGTGCAAAATGTTGTCAACCATCTGTGTACTGTATTCTGATAAACAGCACCTTAACTTTTCACTCATCTAATGCTTTTGCTTGCTTCCATGGCAATCATAGTTTGCTTCAAACGCGTAGAGCACAATATCCTGAATTAGACTACGTTACACTTAAATGTATGTGACTGTCAAAAGCAATGCACAACCTGTCAGTGCATCAACTACTCTGATACTACTAACCAGAGCTGGTACCTTTCCTGGGTTGAACTTCTTCGGTCACAGGATATACACACCACAAAATTCTCACCTATGCAGGCACGCACGCACGCATATAGATAGATAGATAGATAGAGAAAGAGAGAGAGAGAGAGAGAGAGAGAGAGGCACACACACAAAGGGAGAAAGAGAAAGAGAAAAAGAGCACATGTTGCATATTGACTCTTGACTGAGCAGTCAATCAGAGATGTCTCTGAAAAGGACGCACCCGTGTCGTTAAGCAGAAGCAGTCACGTGGTTAATCTGAAATCTTGGGCATTATGAAATGATATATGCAGATACCCGTGGGCGAATCCGAGTCAATTGGTGTCAGCTTGTATTCATTACGAGCGCCCCACTGTGGCAGCCACCCACAACAAGCTGGTTGAGCATCCTCCGGCCAAGAAGCCGAAGGATTGCTAAGTGGGTTCTTGAAGATAGCATAGCGTGTTTTGGTCAAGAGAAAAAGTTATGGGTCAATATAGCAGTCAGTCTTTGTGTCCCTGTCTCCGTCTGTCACTCTCACACATCTCTTTCGAAGAATAAAAATACTTATATATTTTCATAACCAAGTGTTGTGGTTTCTGCTTTCATCACTGTATACAACATACACATTTTAGAGCTATAAGTAAATGAAAGTGCTTGTGATGGATTGGTAAATATTTCTTATCACATTTTTTAATATGCAATAACTTTGCTACGAGTGGAGCTGTGTTGTAATATTCTTTTTAATCTTATCGGTAGAATTATTTCCTCCTCTACAAAATCAATAATGTATTCCAGTCCCGCAGGTGCAAGACGTCATATTTTGTGCTGAAACATCAAATAAGGATTATATAGAATAATACTTATGTATTCTTTTCAAATATTTTTTGAATGCTTTTCGTTTTAGAATTAGAGATAGTTTTTATGTCTATTATTTGTTATGTCTTAGCCTCCAATATCTTCTCAAAATCTCTTCAAATTCTCTGTTTATTTTGTCAACTAGTCATTAAATTCTTCTTAACGTCAGTTCAGTAGCTTTATCGTTCTATTCTTGTTAGTAATTGCTTTTTTGTCACTTTTATATTTTAACGAAATATTTCCTTTTTTTTTAAGGATCTGTCCTTGGTGATTGGCTCTTTCGATTTCTTTTCGATTTGCTGCATTGTAATCACTTTCTCTAAAACAAGTTAATGTTTGTCTTGTTTTTGTTTGGTGTAACTGAGGTGTTTCTTCACGTGTTACAGATGTGGCAAATTCCATATCAGTGTTAAGAAGTCAGCTGTGAGAAAAGACCAAAAAGAAAAAAGAATTTACAAATTGTCAAAATGTTTTTGATATGCTATGTGTAAATCAATATAAAAAATTGACCTCTCACATATATATATATATATATATATATATATATATATATATATAACTTAAAGAGTGTATATCCTATTAACCCAACCCCTCCGTTCGGGCAGGATATGACACAAGGTCAATTTTTTTTAAGTGTTTGAATTCAGAGTTTTCCTTCTCCTAGATTAGTTGCCTCACCAAGGCTGAAGAACCTAATCTGCCCTACTATTTATCCATAGTTGGAGGGAGAATAATTGGATTGATACCTTGATACCCAAGGGTATGAGTGCTATATTAAATGTTATCAGTCTCGTCCAGGATTTGAACTCGTGTTGCCGTGTCCATTTCCTACGACGATAAACATTACACCACGGGCACCTCCACTTAAAGAGTGTGAATTTAAGCAGCAAGTTATTATTCAAGCAAGTTTTGTTAAAGACGATGGGACACCGTTTACCAATTTTCATTTTATTTTTTCAAGACTCCTTGTTTTTTTTTTCTTATGGTGGGATTTAGATGGTAAAAAAATTGTCCCATATCTTCTCCCCAAACGCTTTTCACCATACTTTTGGTTGTCATCAGAGGTAGAGTGGTTTTCTGTTGGCAGTTGAGCTTTTACTGTTTTCACAATTTGGAGTGGTTTGTTTTGAAGTTGTCGGTGAGAACGTTTTCAGATTTTGTTATATATAGAGGAAAGATGGAACAAATCCTACTAGCGTACGGCATACCTAAAGAAACCGTAGCGGCAATAACGATTCTCTATAGAGACACTAAAGTAAAAGTACGATCACCAGATGGAGACACAGAATACTTCGACATTGTAGCAGGAGTACTACAAGGGAACACGCTGGCTCCGTACCTCTTTATCATTTGTCTAGACTACGTACTTAGAACATCGATTGACAAAATCAAGGAGAATGGCTTCGAACTGACGAAGAAAAGAAGCAGAAGATACCCCGCAACAACAATTACCGACGCCGACTACGCCGATGACATAGCGATACTGGCAAATACACCTGACCAAGCCGAAACACTTCTGCATAATTTGGAACGAGCAGCAGCAAGCATAGGCCTCCATGTTAATGCACACAAAACGGAATATATGTGCTATAACCAAACGGGGGACATCTCCACTCTAGAAAGAACCCCTCTTAAACTAGTAGACAAATTCACGTACCTAGGAAGCAGCGTCGAATCAACCGAAAAGGACATCGAAACGAGGTTAACGAAAGCATGGACAGCTATCAATAGGCTATCGACTATATGGAAATCAGACCTAACCGATAAAATGAAACGCAGTTTCTTCCAGGCAGCGGTCACATCGATACTGCTATATGGATGCACTACATGGACGCTAACAAAACGGCTAGAGAAGAAACTAGATGGCAATTACACAAGAATGCTGCGTGCAATCCTGAACAAGTCCTGGCAGCAACACCCCACAAGACACCAACTGTACGGCCACCTGCCCCCTATCACGAAAACTATTCAAGTTAGGCGAACCAGACATGCAGGACATTGCTGGGGAAGCAGAGATGAACTCATAAGAGATGTACTCTTATGGATCCCCACACATGGCCGCGCAAAAGCAGGACGACCAGCACGAACGTACATTCAGCAGCTATGTGAGGATACAGGTTGTTGTCCTGAAGACCTGCCTAGGGCGATGAACGATAGGGAGGAGTGGCGAGAGAGGGTCAGGGATATCCGTGCTGCCAGCACGATATGATGATGATGATGATGATGATATATATATATATGTGTGTGTGTGTGTGTGTGTGTGATTGTGTGTATGTTATTTTTCCTTATTTTTTCCAACTATATATATATGTTATTTGACAATTTGTAAATTCTTGTTTCTTTTAGGTCTTTTCTTACAGCTGACTTTATATATATATATATATAGATAGATAGATAGAGACAGACAGACAGACAGAAAGAGAGAAATAAAGCTGTCTAAATAGAGAATAGATAAGGAATTAGTCAGATATTAAATAATATAGAGGTTGTTTTAAACATATGAACACTTTGATATAGAACCACTTCTTTTGTTATAAACACACACACACACATACATACACACACAGATATATATATATATGTTAGAATAGGAAGGTCCATGAAGAGATTTGAATATTTTGAATTTCAAAATTTCAAAAATAGAAATATCTTCGTGGACCTTCCTATATTAAAATATATCCTTATTCTTTCTTTGGACCTACGGCAACCATCTATACACACACACACACACACACATATATACAACATGTATATATATATATATATATATATATATATATATATATATACATATATATATAATGCTCTGCTAACTTTGTACTGGTTGGTTAGTTGACTTGTTGGTTTTACTGTATATCAACGATTTAATTTATTTAATGACAAACCATATTTATTTATATATACAAAAGATATATGAACTGTGAACGAATAGTTTTTGGTAACAAATTTTAAACAAACCAGAGCTTATTTTGTCCACAGAGTTTAATTGTTTCAAGTATTCCTAATTACATCAAATATGTTATTTGCACACAGTCAAATGCTTCATATTCTTCTATTTAACACAAGTAATAATGGTCAATATTACACGTTTAAATGGTTTCAAGTTAAGAAAATGATTACATATGTCTATTTGACATGTAGTTGGTGTAACGTATTGACTCTCGACCGAGCCGTCAATCAACAAATTGGTGCATCCGGTCGAAGATAACGGAATATCACGTTGACCCATGGACGTGGTTGAACTCGGTGCTGATATGGAAGCAGGTGGATGTCAAACAATTATATAACTAGGTGCCACTGACGGCTTGAGTTAGTTGGAGTTCGAGGCTGGCAGACAGCAGTTCGATGCAGTGAGAACTAGCTCCAGACAGGGGCTTGGGCCCTCAGGACCCCGGTTGAGCAGCTCAGCAGAATGAGGATGAAGTGCTGCTATGGTCAGAGGAACCTGGGGTCAATGTGTGGCAGTCTCCGTCTCCAACTCACCTCTCCCATATAACGAACATCAACCCTTTTGCAACTCTTTCGAGAATAAAGAGTGAGAGGTATATTTTTCTCAAGAAGTATGTTCATTCGTCATTATTGTTGATTATGTTTCAGCATGTATATGCATACGTATAGTTGTATCATGGCTATACAACATTGGGACCTTAACAGGAACTACCTTTCCGGGCTTGAGTAGACTCCAGAGTAATTGCGGGTTTATTAACTGCTGTCTTCGTCCTATGGTGACAGGAAGAGAGAGACACAATTCTTGAAAGCCTATGCCAACCTTACTATGCTGACCCCACCTCAACGCGAGGCGCATCTTGTGAATTTTAAGATCTCAATTAATCTCTGCCAGTCGAGATCCGAAAAACTGAACCTTGCGCCTCAACGGTAGAAAACCCAACTCTCGTCTCAACGGTCAAATACCCAACTATATCTTTCAACGGTCAAAATCCAACTAACGTCTTCTCAAAATCCTCAAATTCTCAGGACCATCTCTTCTGGGCATGACGTCATCTACGCTCCAGCCTCATTTCTTGTCTGGGGGTGATTGTTATAAGCTTTGCGTGCGAGCGTAAACTGCACCAAATGACTCAACGCCGTACTAAACCGAATGATAAAATATAATTAACGAAAAATGATTAATAAAGAAAATCATTCCTTAATTATATAACAATTATACGAAGCTCCAGAAGAAGAGTCTCACCATAAGATTATTTAGTGTCGTATCTAGAACAACTAATGAATCATGAAAGTTTAATGATGTGATGAAATTATGAGCATACTATACGACTCTCAAAATGTCAATTGATTTCGATGGTCGAAAAAGACGACAAAGAATTGATAAAACAAATAATATGCATACATTTCAGGTATTCGATATTCGTGTTTGGAATCCCATATTCTACTGTCAACAATTCGTATAACCTCAATCCTGCGCTGCTGTCTTCTATTGGATTTGCACTATTCTAATCTTTGATTTGGCGGTAATTTGTCACTTATTTCAACGTAGAGGAACATCCGTTAAACAGGGTTCTGAATATCATAGTGATTGGTATGATGAAAATATTTTCAGAATTCTACGAAAATGTATATTCAGTATTATAGTAGCTGCCTCCTGAAGTACCGTTCTCAGGTGTTAATAAGCCGGCTTATGAAAAATCATCATCATCATCATCATGTCGTGCCGCCAGCACGGATATCCCTGACCCTCTCTCGCCACTTCTGTCTATCATTTATCGCCTCCGGCAGGTCTTCAGGGTTACATCCTGTGTCCTCACATAGTTGCTGTATGTAAGATCGAGCTGGTCGTCCTGCTTTTGCTTGGCCATATGTGGGGGTCCATAGGAGTACATCACTTACGAGCTCGTCCTTACTTCTCCAGCAGTGTCCTGCGTGTCTGGTTCGTCTAACTTGTATAGTTTTCGTGATGGGAGGCAAGTGGCCGTATAGTTGGTGTCTCGTGGGGTGTTGTCGCCAGGACTTGTTCAATATTGCTCTCAACATTCTTGTGTAATTGCCGTCTAGCTTCTCCAGCCGTTTAGTTAGCGTCCATATAGTGCATCCATATAGCAGTGTCGATACAACCACTGCCTGGAAGAAACTGCGTTTCATTTTATCAGTCAGATCTGATTTCCATATGATCGAGAGCCTCTCGATAGCCGTCCATGCATTCGTCAGTCGTGTGTCGATGTCATTTTCGGTTGATGAGACGCTTAGCGACCGTAATATGCTGACTTTTACGTGGAAACTATACTATTTGTCTTCTGCTTTAGCCGAGCAGACGAATGGATCCCAGTTTGGGATCAGATGAGTGTATAATGGATTGTGATTTTGGACTCTGATAATCAGTATAAGTGTCTCGGAGAGAGGCTCTTGGCAAGTCTTTTCCACAAAGGATGATCGAATTATCGTTCGTTGTTTGGTTTCCTGGGAAGCAAACAGGTTCACGACTTCTTTCTGAATGTAAGATATTTATCTTCACATGATTAGACTGACACAAATGCAAGAATTTCGGTTTTACGCCGATAATTATTCAAAATAACCAAGATTGAAAAAGAATGATAGGCTAGTGGCAATTTCTCGTGGCTTGCTTCTGATACCATTTAAACTTTTCCATTAGAGATATCAAAACATTCTGAATGTTCCAACTGAGGGCCAAAGCCATTTATTTTCATTCCAACACTCACTATGCCAGTCGTCTACCCTTTCTGACGGTCGGATACTCTCCGACTAGCCATTCAAGTGGTATCCCCTTACTAGTTAAAGAACCTTCGCCTAAATTTTCTGAACTGCTGGCATTAATTTCAGAAGATGGCCTCTACATAGCTTAGAATTTGTCATTTATCTTGTATGGTTTGGTTTGGTTTGGTTTTATGGCATGTCAACCATTGTAGGTTATTAATGGAAATCATTTTTATACAAATAAACAGTTCTATTTCAAACAATTCAGTTTAGCATAAGTACACAGTTTAGTTCTATTTGACCCATAGATAGGACCCTATCAGGTCCTACCATTCTGGGCCAGAGTGGATCTTGGAGCTTTGGCAATGAAGGGGTACTCTGCATTCCTCAAAGCTCCCGCATTACTGGAGCCTCGCAATCATATTGTTTAGTGTCATATTAGGACGCTCGTTGATGGTGGTGGGGGGTTAGCCCTCTGCAGAGAAGCAGTTCGTGTATACAATTGACACAGTGGACTGGGCGATATTTATCTTGACAGTGGAGGAGGGTTGATCGGATATTTAGTTTATGTATCTATACAAAACAGTACCTTAAACACCGTATAAAATGCAACATTACTAGCATTTACATTTTGAATAGAGGGGGATTCCTTGTGATATCGTGGCTAACGTGATGAATTGCGACATCGTAATAAGTGAGTTCGAACGCCAGTTGTGATATTACGTTCCCTTATGGACTAATAACCTTTGGAAAGGTACGACCCTCTTACATTCCTAGCTAAGGGTTAAATACTGCAACTATTGTGCTTCTACTAGGATAGGTAAGACATTAAATAACCTCAAAATGTTTTATGCTATTACACAAACAAATCAAACCAAATCTTTTACATGGTGGTATGATTGATGACAAAAAGATTAACCTGAGAACTCTTGCAGATGGGAGAGACGGTTAAACGTAATATTGAGAGTTTGAAATAGATCATTCAATTTGTTACCGGGATTATGACAAATCTTAACCAAAACATTGAAGCTGAATTAAACCACCCCTTCCCCTTTGTATGCTTGCAACGATTTTCACATGAATCGATCTCTCCTTGCTCTACTTGAAAATATCACTTTACAACTTCTTGTTTAATGATTCCAGCCTAGATGAAAGTTGCAATAGAGTGTATGGGATTTTCTGACACCAAAACTTTCCTTTCCAGTTTGGGACGCCCACATGCAATAACACGTAATTCAAACTTAACCACCGACTATTTTTTTTTCTGAAATTGTCCCTTTTGCACAATAAGGTATTACACCCTGTGCTTATATCCTGCTTGAATTTTTCTCTGAAATTTCCGGTCCCGTGTTTAAGCGTCCAACCAATTTTCACTGAATCACCTGCCTGGTGTGAAATCGGTGACCTTTTTATTTGAACTGCATGTGGTTATTTTCCAAGCGTTCCTTTGTCTGACACGCAGGGATTATGTTACATTTAATAGGATTCCCATAATTGTTTAATTTCTCTTTACAAAACCCTCCTGAATTTTTCATACATTTCTTCTTTATAAAAAGGTTCAACCTTTTTTTATAATGGACTGATATTTTCTCCCCATTAACTCTGACACATACAATTTGAAAATAGAATTACCAATTACTCGGTGACAATTGTGTATTAAAATGCTGATAAACTGAATAGCTTTGCATTTTTAGATTTCATATAATAATGGTATTTTTAAAGGCAAATGACTTTTGGAATCGGGCGGAAATAATTATGGGATATTAGAAGGGTCTAACCGATATAATGAAACGCAGTTTCTTCCAGGCAGCGGTCACATCGATACTGCTATATGGATGCACTACATGGACGCTAACAAAACGGCTGGAGAAGAAGCTGGATGGCAATTACACAAGAATGCTGCGTGCAATCCTGAACAAGTCCTGGCAGCAATACCCCACAAGACACCAACTGTACGGCCACCTGCCCCCTATCACTAAAACTATTCAAGTTAGACGAACCAGACATGCAGGACACTGCTGGAGAAGCAGGGACGAGCTCATAAGAGATGTACTCTTATGGATCCCCACACATGGCCGCGCAAAAGCAGGGCGACCAGCTCGAACGTACATTCAGCAGCTATGTGAGGATACGGGATGTTGTCCTGAAGACCTACCTAGGGCGATGAACGATAGGGAGGAGTGGCGAGAGAGGGTCAGGGATATTCGTGCTACCAGCGCGATATGATGATGATGATGATATCCTTGTAGTGTTGAACTGTTAGGTTTGTTGTTGGGAGATTCTGTGTTTCGTTTCTGACTTCTTTTTTTTTTTTTTTTTTTTTTTCTTCTGACGCTATTCATTTCTTATCTTCTTGTTTGTCCTTGAAAGCTTTAATAGAATTAATGGCGAAAGGAAAGAAACAAGGGTACCTATAAACTCAAATTTATCTTGGGGTTTAGGACTATTCTGTGGTGTAGAATCTTTTCCTTAACCAGTAGATATAGTTATGTTGTCCCACGCTAGGCGTTAATTTATATCATAGAATTATGTTCATTTGTTAAAAGTTCGAGAGTCCGTCGCGTGTTCAATGGTTATGATTAGCAGAGGTGACAACTCGAAGAAGAGGCAACCGACCGCTAAGCCCCAGGACAAAGCGAGCACATGCGCTCCCTACCAGCAGCCGAGAGAAAAATGTCCGTCTAGATGATAAAAGCTTAATGAGGAAGATTTTCGCTTCTTGTTAGAAAGCTCCGCAGAAACTTCTATCTTTTAAAATTTCTTTCTTTTGCTAAATTTCTTTCAAATCCCTACACAATGCAGTAACTGGCAAATCAGGAATTTTTGTTTCGATGATTTAAAAAATACTATTATCTTTTTGCAATTAAGTTTCACATATATTCTACATAAACATTTTCATTGGAATCATAATCTTATCTATTTTATGTTCTTAATGTTCTTAATATGGGAGGTTTGACAAAAGCCTTTTTTATTCCTTTTACACTGTGTAGGTTTGTTTGTTTGGTTTTATGGCATATCAACCTTTGTAGGTTATTTAACGCCAAATCCATTTTTATGTAAATAATCTGTTCTATTGAAAACAGTTCAGTTTAATTGTCAAAAACATTTCCATTTCAAACTAAGCAGTTATATGTAATAATTCAGTTAAGTGTAAATACAGTTTTAATGTCGAAAAACAGTTCTATTTGAAATAATTCAGTTAAGCATAAGCACGAAGTTTAAGTGTAAGTACGGTTTAATTGTCAAAAACGTTTCTATTTTAAGCTATTCAGTTTACTCAATTAATTTTAGCATAAGTATGCTGTTAGTTATATTTAACCCATAGATAGGGCCCTATCAGGTGCTACCACTCCGGGCCAGAGTGGACCTGGGAGCGATGGCAATGAAGGGATACTCCGCATTCCCCAAAGCTCCAGCATTGCTGGAACCTCACCATCAGATTATTTAGTGTCATATCAGGACACTCGTTGGAGGGGTGTCTTACCCCTCTGCAGAGAAGCAGTCGGTGTATTCTATAGCCCCAGCCGACTGGGCAATTTTACACTGATGAGCTGAATAAAATTCCTATAACTTCGTCCAGAATTGAAGTGTTGATAGAAATTAGTAACAACAAAAGACAGCTGGCTTGTTTTGTTGAGTGGCTTTGGCGCAATGGCTAAATCGTTAAACTGCTGCATCAAGGTAAGTGAGATCGAACTCCAGTCTGTCTGTAACGTTCACTTCCGGAAAGTTATCAAACCACTTGTTTTCTCAATTATATGTTAAACAGCACCACTGTTTTTCTTCTACAAAGATGGATTTGGCATTAGATAATACACGAAGGTTGATTTGCTATTAAAGAAAGAAACTAAACAAGTTGAAACCCATCTATGTACTGAATAGTGTCATTACTGCTTAAATTCGGTAATCTGGCTGGAATTTTATTTTCATCATGACTTGACCAAAAGATTTTATTTATTTTTTCTCAACACTTTTGCCAGATTCATGATTTGAGAGAAAGACATTTTTTAGCGGAATAAACCTAGTTTTAATTTAGAATTTTCATTTTCCTTGATTAGTTGCCTATTCTAAAGCTAAATGACCCAGTATTCACTACGTTTTATCCATAGCTCGGGACCTAAATTTCTCGAGGTTATTACCATTAAGTCAAATCACACCGATGGAAATGAAAGTAATTTTAACAAAGGGATACTCTACCGTTCCTAGATCTTCAAAACTAGAGCCTCGTCATCGTACAGCCCAGTCGGCTGGGGTAATAGAATTTACCGAAACGAATGCCTGGAATATGACATTAAACAATCTGATGAGGAAGCTCTTGTAATGCTGGAACTTTGGGGAATGAGGAGTACTTCTTTATTACCATCACTTCCAGGTCCACTCTGGTGTGAAATGGTAGTACCTGATAGGGTCTTATCTATGGGTCAAATAAAATTGTCTGATTTTTTAACTGATCGCAAAGGACTCATGCTAAAGTGATTTTTTAAAAATAGAACTGTTTTTGTATGCTAAACTGAATTGCTTGAAATAGAACTGCTTGGTAGTTTAGCTGTGTATAGAAAAATGACTGATATTCAATTGAATTATTAGTGATACATAGCAATACTTAGAAATATTTAACTTTATTGTCTAACGCTAAATTGAATTGTTAGAAATAGAAGTTTTTGATCATTTAACTGTGTGTATCCATAAAATGTATTTACAAATTATATATTTATTATATATGTAAAAACAGAATTGGGCATTAAATAACCTACAATGGTTGGTATGCCATAAAGGCAAATCAAATCAAACGAAACCGATCATCTTCATGTTCATTTTTGTATCAAACCCTGCATACTTTTTTTTTATTGCTTTTTATTTGCGGTCTGATGCTCTCAGGAAAGGCATGAACCCATCCCTTCTTACCGTGAACTAGCTTTTTTCCGCTTTAAAATTAGCTTTATGTCGCTTCATTTCCGTGGCAGAGAAGATATATATATGCATTCCGAAGATACCTCTACTGGGAAGGGAACTTATTCCTCTGCTTAGGATACAGAGAATTCTAAGCCTCTCAGAACAGGTGGTTCACTTTTCACTAAGTATTTGAAGGGATAATATAATTGCTTTTGTTTACACGCTTACGGTTTGACAGAGAACACAATTAATGGACCTTCTTTTATTATCGAACAGGTCGTCAGGAATAACAAAAAATGCAGCATATTTTTATCTAGTTTTATTTAGACTGAAGATTTAAAAAAGAAAAATCGAAAAGTTCGTAAAAGTAAGTCAGCAAATTTTTCCTTTAATCGGGTGGGTGGCTAGGTAAGGAATTATGTTTTGTTGTGCAGGGAAATAAAGAAAACCCAATTAATGTACGTGTCGCATTGAAAGAGAGAAATAAAAAATGGAGACAAAACACAATGCAAATAATTTGCAACAGACCGTAAATTTGTTTTGAAATGAGATCTCGGCAAATAAGCACGTGCAAAGCTAATCGCATATCTGGATAGAGTAAATTCTTTGTCGCTATAAGTTACTGGAAAAACAACTATCATTTTTATACAGAAGAGATTCTGAGTCGACAAATGGAATGGGAAAAAAAGATACCCCGCCCAAAAAAAGAAAAAAAATAGTTGCTAGAAATAAAGTAAGATAAGATGTTTTTTGAAAAAAAAAATATAGCTGTTTTTTTTTCAAAATAAAAGGAAAATATGGCGTGGTCAAGAAAACTCGATTCAAAATCATGGACGTTCATTGAATTATTCGAGAAAATAGATTTTACTGGACTCTGTTTCCAGAAACGTGCAAGATATTCTACTGTGTAATCAGATATTGACATTGTCAGCGTTTCCTTTTTTTTTGTACTTTCCAAAGATCATACGCACGAATAAAACATGAACAATCTATCTATCTATCTATCTATCTATATATATATATATATATATATATATATATATATATATATATATATATATATATTGGCGTTTGAGTCAACCGGGTTTCGCTCCCAGCTACGGGAAGCTTGTATGTCTAGCCACACTGATGAGTTCTGATAGAAGGAAACAGATCTGTCTGTGGATGACTCTATATATATATATATATATATATATATATATATATATATATATATATAGGCACTTCTCTCGTCCGGGGGCTGAGCACTCTAGAAATAACGGCTGCCACTTGCGTAATGCAAAGGTCATCTAATGATTTAAGCACTCGTGTATCCGGTAAGGCGAAATGTAAACAAGCGAAAGTTATTATATAATGCTTTATAATTCCCTTACTGAAGTTGGTCGTCTGGTGGCTGAGCGGTATGATACTAGGTCTAACGTCAAGTGTGGCGTGTTTCGATCCCAGCGTCCTGCGTGTCTAGTCTCACTGAAGAGTTGTGATACAACGAGACAGTCTGTTTGTAGACTGTACGATCAAAACCCGCTCAATTTTAACGTTAGACTGAGAATTTTACCGCTCAACACATGCGTACTTACGTTAACTCTGGAATTATAACGCCTTAGGTATTGGCTTTCGCTTTTTTACATTTTTTTATTTGCATTTTCCCAATTTCCTTAAAAGATATATATATATACATCGAATGTAGAAAAGTATTTGATATCATTTTGTAACCTATTAACTTGATCAGTTCTCGTTCAAATAGTCTCAAACTTTGACAGCTGGCGTCATAATTCAAATCTTAATGTTTAAACGGCTGTTTGCCCCAGTAAATGGCATTTCTACCTATGACAACACGCACAAAAAATAAAATATGAAACAGAATTTTAAGCTCATACTTTATATGGTATTAAAATCTTAGATCATTAAATGAAAATTCGTCATATTATTAGATTACGAAATTACATGATTTTTAACACTCTTCATATATATATATATATATATATATATATATATATATATAATTTTAAAAGAATATTTCACTTCATACACAATATCAATACATTCTAATCCTTCAAAAATAATTGTGTTCCTAACTGTGTTGCCTTACAAACCTGTTGTACAGTTTTAACGTTTCAGAATGTTTTTTTCTTAAATTAAACGTTTATACAAATCAATATCACATGAAAATCTTACAGAGAAACATCATAATAGATATGCAATGCAAATACTTCAACAATTTTATCTTTTGTGCCTTTATCGTCCACATACACGCATGCATATATATATATATATATATATATATATAGAGAGAGAGAGAGAGAGAGAGAGAGATGATGATGATGATGAAATAATCAGAGACTACAACTTGAAGTCTTTATATCATAACATTTCTTATCTAATAGGTCAAAACTGAGTAAATTCTTTTTCTTTTCCTCTCTCAGTCTTTCTATATTCCTGCCTCTCAGTCTCTGTCTCTATCTCTGTCTTTCTCTCTGTCTTCCCTCTCTCTCTCTCTCTCTCTCTATATATATATATATATATATATATATATATATATATATAAAGCTGCAATGAAAATTAATTTTTTTAAATTTTTTATTTTAAAACTTTTATTTCAAATAACGATGAGTAAATTCGATCAATCTATCTATCTTAGAAAAGTCAGAAGTGCACTTAGCCGAATGGTTATCGTCGTACACGATGGAATTGGTAACGCTGGACGTGTTTGTTTGATTGGCTTGTTTTTACGGCATATCAACCCTTATAGGTTATTAAATTCTGTATCCATTTTATACGTATAAACAGTTATATTTCAAACAATTCAGTTTAGTATAAGTATAGTTTTTAGTTTACACTCAGTTAAATGTAAAAGCAGTTCTATTAAAAACAATTCAGTTTAGCATACAAAAATATTTCCATTTTAAACATTCAGTTTAGCATAAGTACGCTGGTTAAATGTCAAAACAGTTCTACTTACACCTATTCTGTTCAGCATAAATACACTGTTTCGTTTAGGACCCTATCTGGTGCTAACAATTCAGGCCAGAGTGGACCTAGGAGCGATGGTAAGGAAGAGGTACTCCGAATTTCCAAAAGCTGCAACATTACTGGAACCTCACCATCAGATTGTTTAGTGTGATTTACTGGACATTCGTTAGGCGGGAGTCTTACCCTTCTGAAGAGATGCAATCAGTGTATCCTACAGATCCAGCCAACTGGTTAGGTGGTTGTATGAGTTTCTCATTGCATTATTGTATTTAAGAAAGGTATGAATCCATCTGTTCTATTACTAGCTATTGATAAATATTAGTGTAGACTGGGTTCTTAAACCTTAGATGACCTTAATAGGAGAAGGAAAACTACTCATAAAAATGTATCTTTTGCTTTATAATGGCCAGGTAAGAACGCTTGGGTCATTATATGTACAAATATTTTGTCAAAATGCCGTAGATAGTGTTGCGTGGGGTAGAAAA
This sequence comes from Sepioteuthis lessoniana, assembly GCA_963585895.1. Taxonomy (NCBI): domain Eukaryota; kingdom Metazoa; phylum Mollusca; class Cephalopoda; order Myopsida; family Loliginidae; genus Sepioteuthis; species Sepioteuthis lessoniana. The sequence goes on along the minus strand of OY757930.1, from coordinate 26,091,783 downwards.
ATAGAAGAAATATATTTTCTATGTACATTACAAGGTGTGTTTCATTCACCCGTATTATTCCGAGACGAAGAATAAAATTGGAAAAAGAGGCGCCAAATGAACCTTTTCTAATCACGCATGATTCGTGACTAAAGGAGGAAGAGAAAAAAAGACGACGATAAGAAGTGGAATTGCAAGTCAACCCCTTTCCACTTTTTACCCATCTTAGCTAGCCTCGAACTCTTGGAGTGAACTTTGGGTGACCTTATCATCCATGTGTTCGGCCCTAAGAGTCAAGGAAGGACTTTTGGTTTCTGACTGGCAAAAAGTGAATATAGCAGTAGCGGTTTTGACTTCAAGGTGTCGACATTCATCCCTGGGTTCTGTTTCACTACACCCGAAATGTGACTAAGGAAAAAGGACAGAAGAAAACTAACTCCTTGTGGCAAGCTTCTTCAAGAAAAATGAAGAAAGAAAAAAAAGAGAGAACGAAAGAGAAAAAGAACGAAAAGAAAAAAAAACGAGATTAGTAACCAGTCCTAAACCCTCAGTGAGTTCCGTATTTCTTTTGCCTCTATGTGTCTATCATGCAAATCTGTTTGAGTTAAGATTCGTCTCGGACTTCTACATATACATAGTAACAATAGTTTTCCATCCCCTTTTGTTCTTAAAAGCCTTTTTTTATATATTCTTATCCTTCCCTAAATAAGATGTTATTGTAGTAATAAAATTTTGTTGTTAAATCTTCAAAGTGTGTTGTGTTGGTTTTGTGAGTGCTTGTCGCTTATTCTGCTGTGATTTACCGTGAGTCTTATATTGGAGAAATTCCCTTCCCATAGTTCACCCTTTTTTTTTTATCGAACCTTGGGACATTCTCGCAAATTTATATATATTTTTTTTTATTATTCTCGTTACGTGACTGTTTTCGCAGTCCCAGTGAAAGTCGGTTCGTAACTATAGTTATACGTAAATATTAATTTCATTTTATTATTATGAATAGAACAATTAATTTGAGAGAGGTGTACTGAAGTTTATTCTAGCGTCTGAAACCGAACTGGTTTCTTCGAGAAACCAAGATAAATAATAAAATCTAAACATCGTCTAAAATCTAAGAACTTCTTGAACTCAAAATACCCGTGAGTTATTTTTTAAGAATATGTGATGCTGTATGTGTTTATATCGTTTAATTGATTTTAAAATGTGTGAAAACAATATTCCTACTCTAAAACAGACAATTTGCACTTTAATTGGGCCTAACGGCTTCAAATTTTAATGAAATAATATCTGGGTATAAAAATGAAATGTAAATAAAAGATACACTCTTAATTTTAATTCTTCTTCACTTACACCTTATATCATATTTTCTGATAACTTATATATATATATATATATATGGAAATATATAATTTCAATTACTCTAAGTTATCATAAAATATAATTGAAGGCAAAAGTGAATAAGAGTAAAAATTAACGTTGGTTTTGGTTTCTTTGTCTTATTGGCATATCAACCTTTATAGGATATTTAATGCCAAAGCTATTCTCCTAGAAGAGTAGTAGTGGTGCTATTTAAACCATAGAAGGGTTCATACCTTTCCCAAGAGTATTTGCTCGAAAGTGAACGTTATAGTTCAGCATAAATACGGACTCGCTTACTACGATTCCGCAATCCATCGCTTGCTTTAACCATTACACCTCGAGCAAACCCCCAAAATATTATGAATTTATCGTTTATACACACACACACACACACACACACACATATATATATATATATATATATATATATATATATATATATATATATAATTCTTATTTCATGATAGATACGAGGTGCATACGATATGTTTCCACACTTTTTTTGTACAGGCATTTTAAATTGATGTAGATTCTTGAAAATTTACTATGTTATTGCTATACATCTTATGAGATGACTGACCTAATTCTATTGTTTCAGGTTCAAATAAACAGTTACAGCAGCAATTGGAATACACCCTACTAAAGCCTGATTGTCACAGCTGGTGAATTTCAAAAATGCAATCTGACACTTTAGAAGAATGATATGCTATAAAATTCTGTTTTAAACTTGGAAAAAACGCCACAGAAACGTATGGAATGCTTCAGGCTGCTTTTCGACCATCTTGCATGAAACAAGCATCAGTTTGTAAGTGGCATAAGAGATTCAAGGAAGGCAGAGACTCTGTGAGTGATGATGAGAGGTGTGGGAGGAGTAAGAAAGTCAATACACCAGAGATGATTGGCCAAAGGGTTAGGGTTAGTGTTACTATGTTGAGGTTTTAAGGGAGTTCAGGAAGAGATTCCTAGGGAAGAGGCCAGCACTCTTCAAGTCGGGTCAGTGGCATTTCCACCAGAACAATACGCCAGTCCACAACTCCATCCTTGTCACAGACTATTTGACCAAGATGGGCATCAAGACAGTTCGTCACCCTCCCTATAGTACAGACCTAGCCCCCTCTGACTTTTGGTTATTCCCTAAGGTCAGAGGCTGTCGTTATGAGACAACTGAAGAGATGAAAGAAACTGTGACGGAGGTCATTGACACGCTCACCCAAGAGGACTTCCATGGGGTCTTCCAGAAGTTGTTCGAACGGTACAAGTGTATTGCAACCGGAGGAGATTACTTCGAAGGGGACCAGAGTTTCATGTGTTTACTATCAATAAAAGTGCCCATATGAAAAAAACTCTGGAAACCATTCAAACTACAGTATTATTACGATCGGTCAAAATACAGGGATAAGTCTTGGAGACTTGAAGGAATTGTGGTGACTCAAGTGGAAGGTCATGCGCAAAAATTGCTTTGAAAAACTCTCAAAACAGTGACTCTATGAACACTTCATGTTATAAACAAACGAAATCTTCCACAAGTAAACTTGGAAATTGCTAAGAAACGAAAACCTTAACAGAGAAAGTGAATCTCTCCTGATAGCAGCGCAAAACAACGCCATAAGGATCAACTATATCAAAGCAAGATGAGATAAGAGGCAACAGAATAGTAAATTTAGGTTATGTGTTGATGAAGATGGAACGATAAATAACATAATAAGCGAATACAGCAAGTTAGATTAAAGAGAATATAAGAGTAGACACAAATGGGTGGAGAAGGTGATCCACAGGGAACTGTGCAATAAATTTAAATTTACCTTGTGAACGAGGGGTATAGGCAAAACCCGGAATCTGTCCCGGAGAACGAGACATATGAATTTATCTGGGGTTTTGAGATACAAATTGATCACTCAATCTCGAACAGATGACAAGACTTAGTGATAGTCAACAAAAACCAAAGAACTTGCTGAATCGTCGACTTTGCTGTCCCGGCAGACTGCAGATTAAAATTAAAGGAAGGTGAAAAGAGAGATAAGTACGTGGACCTTGCTGGAAACTTGAAAAAAAAAAACTATGGAACAGGAATTTGTCGGTGATTCCAATTGGAATCGGTGCGCTCAGTACGGTAAGCAAAGGATTGGTATTAAGACTGGAACAATTTGAAATGAGAACACTAGTGGAGACCATGGAAACGTCTGTACTGACACGCCAGGCCAAAATACTGAAAATCATATGAAAACCCAGGACCTGATGGTGGTGTGATAATTCCCAAAGAAGTAAAATAAATCACATAATAAGCAAATGCAGCAAATTAGCCCCAAAAGAGTATAATACTAGGCACGAATGGGTGGGCAATGAGATTCACCTAATCTCGACCAGACGACCAGACCTAAAAAGATGATTCTTTTTAGTGAGAAAAAAGTGAGAACTTGCAGAATTTTAGACTTTGCTGTCCTAGCGGACCACTGAGTAAAATTGAATAAATTCGAAAAGAGGTAAAGTACTTTGACCTTGCTAGGGAATTGAAAAAACACAGGAACATGAAAGTGACAATTATACCATTTGTAAATGATCCTCTTAGTGCAGTCATCAAAGGAATGGTGCCAGGACTAGAGGTCTTGAAAATAACAGGATGTGTGGAAAGTGTTTAAATCCCAGCATTGTTGAGATCAGCCAGATTAATAAGAGTCCTGGAGACTTTAGGAGACTTGCTGTCATTCAAACTCCGGTGAAAAACCATCTGCTAACGCTGATGTCAATACCTCTCAAAGAGTAAGATAATAATGATGTGAAAAACTATCGAGTAGGGAAAAAGATAATAAAAGAGTAATCATATTTACCAAACCCTCCTCTCGGTCAGGATATGACACAAGGTCAATTTTTGAGCGGAGTTTAACAGGTTTGAATTCAGAGTTTTCCTTCTCCTAGACTAGTTGTCTCACCAAGTCTGAAGAACCTAGTCTGTCCTACTATTTACCCATAGCTGGAGGGAGAAATAAGTGGATTCATACCTTTCCCAGGGATATTAGTGCTATGTGATATGCAATCAGTCTTGTCCAGGATTTGAACTCGTGTCTATTTCCTACGACAATTACCATTACACCACAGGCACCTCCACAAGCGAGTAATGGGAATGAAAGATAAATCCACATTCCTCAAAACTGCATAACTAGAGCTTCACCCTAAGGTGCTGTTATAGATTGGACACTTGTTGATGGGTGGATGTCTTACCTCTCAGCACAGTTTCAGACAGCCTATTCTACAGCCCCAACTGCCTAGGTGGTGTATCAGGTGAGAATGGATCCCAGAATAATGGCGAAAAAATGGTTAATACCACATTCCCAAGTGCTTCAGAAGTAGTAACTCTAGATGGTATTCAGTCCTAATATTCTAGGCTCTGCTGACTGGACCAATGGAAAATAGTATAAAATTGTATTGTGATACCTTTTAAAAGTGCATTTAGTAGATCCTATTTACCCAACCCCTCCGCTCGGACAGGATATGACACAAGGTCAGTTTTTTAAGCAGAGTTTAACAGGTTCGAATTCAGTTTTCCTTCTCCTAAAGTACTTGCCTCACCAAGGCTGAAGAACCTAGTTGCCCTACTATTTACCCATAGCTGCAGGGAGAATAATTGGATTCATACCTTTTGTCGAGACGACCAGACTTCATAATAATCATATTTACTAACCCCTCCGCTCGAGCAGGATATGACACAAGGTCAATTTTTAAGCGGAGTTTAACAGGTTTGAATTCAGAGTTTTCCTTCGCCTAGACTAGTTGCCTCATTATGGCTGAAGAACCTGGTCTGCCCTACTATTTACCCATAGCTGCAGGGAGAATAATTGGATTCATATCTTTCCCAAGGGTATTAGTGCTATGTGAAATGCAATCAGTCTCATCCAGGCTTTGAACTCGTGTCACCGTGTCCATTTCCTACGACGATAACCATTACACCACGGGCACCTCCCAAAGTGCATTTAGTTGATATAGAGAAACGACGGGGATAAAATGACTCGTGTTTTTTACAATGACATCCGTCCGAACAATCATCAACAACCTCAGTTGAAATTTCCTCTTCAAGAATTCGGTACGCATCTTTTAGATAAGACATGACAAAATCACTCTGGTGGTGTAAAAAAGGAAACTAAGTAAGTATAGAATTAACGAAAACCTTATCGTGTGAAAAGGGGAGCTTATAAATTGAATAAAACTTTCCGGAATTTCGTTTTGATATTTCGTTCTTCCCTTCCCCCGCCGTAGGTGATTTGTACAGGTTGACTCTTTACTGAACTCGGAATGTGAAAATCCAATTTGAATCTTGCTGGGAAGTTCTGCATCTGTATTCATGCATGGTTTTAAAAGATACCGAGTATGTTTGATATTCATAGTTCGCAGTGTCTTCTTACAAGTCACCGCCATCTTTGAGGACGTTCTGCGTATTCAAAGAATTTTTCTTTTCTGGTTGTGTTTTAGTTGCTAGTGAAAGATCCAAGTGATTATTCATGATATATTTCTTTCTTTCAATCTTTTGTCAACATCCGTATCTAAAGTCTTGCAGCTGGTGTTTTTCGATCGTGATAGATAATAATAATAATAATAACAACAATAATAATAATAATAATAATAATAATAAATAGAAGAAGAAGAAGAAGAGCTAAGCGGGTATTTCCTGAGACAAATAAAAGGAATTGCAGATGAGACAATGTGTACATTGTACCAAATATGACATTTAAAGAGAGATACAGAATTCTTCGTAATGACTGTCATTACTCATATTGATGAGAACAAAGAAATGGCACCTTAAAAATAAACTGCAAGAACGGAAAGTAGTGCATCAATCCTATAATAAAAAATGAGTTGTCTTTGGACTAAAATAGAAATTATGTGAGTATAGAGTGATCAACATAAAACTATTCAAACCTCGACGATTCGTTCAATTAATTAAATATATATATCGGAACAATAAATGTATTTATATGTAAAAGAAAAGATATTGATTAAATTCTTCAAATACAATTTATTTCAATAAACAATATATTAATTCAAGAAATAGAGAGTATAAATATACGCCCTTTAGGATATGATGATAATTTGATATAATACATATAAAAAAAAAAGATTCAAACTTAACACTATAGTCCTGAATGTTAGGATAAAATAACCTATTTACCACGCCGTCTTAATATATGTAAGAAAATTTTCAGCAACTTATCAAATAAATATATTATTGAAACTACGATTTGATTCAGTAATTATTTTAAAAATCAGGTCTTTATAGATACATTAATCCAATATCTGTAACAATATTAATACATTACTTAGCACGATTAACTTAACAATCTATTAGATAACACTTCCTAATATAAAAAACAAGTTGTGTAACGATATATTTCATTAATAGATGTTTAGTTAAATTAATATTAATAATATTTTATGACTACATAGACTATATTAAATAATATTTAAAATAGACATTAATTTCAACGAAAATGTAAACTTGTCTACATCATAGTCAAATGCATAACTGTATTTTATCCATCTGAAGAAAGTCATTAATAGACCTGAATTAAATCATATTGGACAACCAAATTGAATTTTGTTCGTTTAATTTTTTTTTTAGTTGCTCTTCACGTGAGTTTCGATTGATTTTTAATCTGAAATTATTTATATATTCGATAGCCATTAACATTGTGCACTCAACTGGATATTCCTATTCACATTCATCTTGGATTATTGTTCCATTGTCTCGCCCTTTGTGTATTTTAATATATATATATATAAATATATATATATATATATATATATATATATATATGCACTTTGTTGTTACCGGGACATTGGCCTAATGAGTAGAGGGCTCGACAATAGTCCCCGAGACCGGAGTTAAGTTCGTGGTCGATTCATAGCAAAGACTCAAAAAATGGTACTTGATTCAGCGTTGTTTAACACTCAGTAATATAAGGTAAGGATCAAGGGTAAAGTGGAGCGTCGAGGGAATGGAGTAGCGCCCTCCCCTACACCTCGGAATTGTAGCTATTGAAAAGGAGTCCTTCTGGTCACCATCGACTTAATTTGACAACTTTATAACTATAAAGAAAGACTAAAATTTCGCTGATATATTTAAGTTTTAATATCTTGAATTTTCTTTTCATTTATAGATCTAATTTGATACCATAGACAACGGAGCTTGTTGGAATTATTCTATTGTAATGGGAATATCTTCTTGGTAGGGACTTTTATGGTTGTCACTACCGGAAAGAAATAACGGGATTTTTTGAACTGACACCGTCTACTGAGAGAATAGCCCTTTTCTTCTCAAGCTACGGAACAGCAAAGACATGAATTTAGTAATCATGTGAATTTTTGCAGGATGTGCTAGTTTTTAAACTTTACTGTTCCCTATAGTTAAGGGAAAATAGGGAATAGGGTGTAATTCCCTCAGAGAAATTTGCTGCAATGTTGCACCACTTCTGGAGAAATACACTGTTTCCTATATCTGTGAATTTGTGCCGTATCGACTTTAACCATGAGATTTCCCAGTGCTACTCTGTTGTACTGTATTCTTCCTGGCGAAATGGGCTGTTGCTTATACCTGAGAATTTGTGTTGTGTCGACTCAGACCATGAGGTGTACAATTAAATTTACTGTCCTATACAAGTCCTGAAAGAATTGCTGAATGAACCCACACGTGTCTGCATTATTCGCTGTATTCTTGACAAAAAAGTGAACAGGTTTTCCCAATAGATGTTTTTCCTCGAAGAGACTCTTACAATGTTTTTTTCTGTTCATAGAACACCGATTTTTTGAGATTTAAGTACTAGTACCTTTGTTTGAGGAGGCCATATCAATTTCTTGTAATTCATGAGTGACCCAGTGTTTTTTTTTCGAAAGAAATTGTGTCATTGTTACTTGATTCAGGTTTTTTTGACTGGTTGCTAAAATAGCAATACTTTTTAGCAACTTTTTATTTACTTTTATTTACATGGTAATAAATAGTTCTTTGTTATACGCACGAGGCACGTTTGTCTTTTTATTTTGTCTTCCTTTTTTTATAGTGCTGTTTTATTTTTCGTGAAAAGATTCGTTTTTTAGCAAGATTAATCCTCTTAAGCTATATAAATTTCAGTTTTTCGTCTATACACTACTCGAGGAAAGAAACCAGTGGGCACTAAGCGCAGTTGATACGGTCTATCTATTTATCAATCAATCAATCAATCAATCAATATATATATATATATATATATATATATATATATATATATATATATTTTCTTCCAAGCAGCGGTCGTATCGATACTGCTATATGGATGCACTACTTGGACGCTAACTAAACGGCTGAAGAAAAAGCTAGACGGCAATTACACAAGAATGTTGAGAGCAATATTGAACAAGTCCTGGCGACAACACCCCACAAGATACCAACTATACGGCAACTTGCCTCCCATCACAAAAACTATACAAGTTAGACGAGCCAGACACGCAGGACACTGCTGTAGAAGCAAGGGCGAACTCATCAGTGATGTACTCCTATGGACCCCCGCATATGGCCAAGCAAAAGCAGGACGACCAGCTCGAACTTACATACGGCAGCTATGTGAGGATTCGGGATGTAACGTTGAAGACCTGCCAAAAGCGATGAATGATAGGGAGAAGTATCGAGAAAGAGTCAGGGATATCCGTGTTGGCGGCACGACATGATGATGATAATGATGATATGTACATAGATAGATAGAGAGAGAGAGAGAGAAGAAGAGAGTGAATGGGGAAGAGATAGTATTTGAAGAACAATCCCTTCTTAATATGTATTTCATTGAATGTCTTATAAGAAGTATATTGCATATTTTAGATTGATTTAGTTGTTTTACGTAAGTGTGACATGTTTGGTGTAAAGTGTATTGAAGTATTGTCCTAAATAATATTCCTTCCTAATACTTTCAGTTAATTTACCAGCCACTTGTTATGCAAGTGTCATATCAACCTGTTTTCCTATATAATACACACACACACACACACACACACACACACACACACACACACACACACACACACACATATATATATATATATATGTATCAACAACAGGTTGATTTATATATATTTATAAGTAGAGTTGGTGACCGTAGTCGACAATGACGCGAAGGCTTACTTTTCAATAGCTACTACACCAAGGTGTTGGTGATTACGCTGCTCCTTTCACTAGATTGCTCCAGTTTACCATGACCGATACCTTACAATTCTGAGTGTTAAACAAAGAGGGACCAACCTTTTGTATGGCTCGAGCTGGGTTTGAACCTCAGTGTCCAGGGCCACTGGCGAACACTTTAACCATTATGCCATTCGGCTGGTGTATTTATGAAGATGTAAACGTAAATTAAGTTCGGTGAACCAGATTATGTCCAACGTCACGTGACCTATGTCATAACAAAAGGGCGTCAAACAATTTTTGGCTTAAGAATACACCTAAAAGAAATACATATAAATTAACAATAAAAACCTTTAAAATAAATGAAATCCCATTAAAATCTATAGACAGTACTATAAAATAATTTTTCATAAAAAATTTGTAAAAACAATTCTTCATAAAATCATATGATTAATACCTGTTATTTCAGTGTTCTTTAAATTTTGGGTAGGGTTATATTTTTCAAGTTGAAATTACACAATTTTTTCGGTGTCTGTTCTCGTTTTAAGGCATTACGTCCTGTTAATGCCAAAAATAAATTTACGTCTCGTAATTGATGACGTAAGGCGAAACATGACTACACACACATACATACAAACGCAGGCGCACGCACACACAGAAAACTTCTAAGCTTTATACAGAAGCAGTCGGAGAGACAAGATAAACTTCCAGTATTCTTCTGTGTTGTTCCACTTGGTCCAACGATGCTCAAATATTGCAACCCAATCACGGAAGAACGTAGCACCTGATTCACGAAAAAACTATTCCACAGACTATATCACAACATATTTTTCTAAAATGGCGAGCATGCAGGTGGGATTTGAGTTTAGGAAAAAGGAAAGCGTCATATGGAGCTAAGTGAGGTGTATTGAGTAGCAATTCAAAACCACAATCCCCTTCTTCAGTAATTAGAAGCTAAATAGTATGAACACGCGCGTTATTCTGGAATAAGAGCACACTTCCCATCTGTTATGACCTGATTGCTTCCTTCAGTTGTCTTAAATCTAATGCATTGTATCGTCTATTAATTGTTGTTTTTCTTTCTATTTTCCAGGTAGTCTATCAAGATTACGCCTTAATAAAATAAACAAAAGAAAAACAGACGCCATTAACTTCGCAACAGATGACGTGGCTTGAAGTTCTTCAGAAATGAAGAACTTGAGTGTTTCATCTGTTCTGGTTTGAATCTTTTATTCAAGTTGTAAGTGATAAATCCAGGTTTAATCTTGAGTAACAAATCTGAGGTGGGGATTCTTTGGGTTAGCACTGAAATTTGTCAGATTGCTCTGTAAATGTCAAACCCATTTGACCCGGCGCTCCTAGTTAAACCCAATTTGCAGTTAAACCAGTGTGGTCCGATAGAAACCTACTGCCTATGGACATTGATCTCTGCTGGACAGTAATACGTCTTTCACCCAAAGCCATATGGTGAATGGCATCAAATTGTTCATCAGTAATCAAGGATTTGGGACAACCTGATCGGGGGCCATCTTCTGGGCTGCTTCTGCTCTGGTTTAATTTTTAATCCCACACGGGCATAGGAAAGGGAGCCCTCACCATGTATATGTAATATGTACTTATGGATCTTTTTAGGTAACATTCCTTTCTTTTGCAGATATTTTATGACTTTTCTTTGTTCATTCTATAATTTGTAGCACTTTTCGATTCTGTATGAGCTTCATCAGCAGAAAAATTAAATAGAAACCCGAACTATAATATTCTTTATAAAGAGTATGGGAGGTGCCTGTGGTGTAATGGTTATCGTCGTAGAAAATGGACACGGTGACACGAGTTCTTGACGAGACTGATTGCATTTCACATAGCACTAATACCCTTGGGAAAGGTATGAATCCAATTATTCTCCCTTCAGCTATGGGTAAATAGTAGGGCAGACTAGGTTCTTCAGCCTTGGTGAGGCAAGTAGTCTCGGAGAAAGAAAACTCTGAATTCAAACCTGTTAAACTCCGCTTAAAAATTGACCTCGTGTCATATCCTGCCCGAGCGGAGGGGTTGAGTAAATATTATTAATGTGTTCCCTTACTAAAATGTTCAGGTACGTCTCATCAATGATGGGTGATGTTTTTAACTTTTTGATCGTGTTTTTATCCCACTGCAAAAAAAGATCTTTATTCAGTACAAATAAAACTCTCCAGTCTAATGTTCAACTTAAGAAATCATTATGGGTTGAAGTTGAATCATAATATCTTTAATCATGAATATTTTCCATGTAATCTGGGATGGCGATAGAATACTTATCAGAATCCGTTACTTTATTCATAGTAGAACCATTAATATTATAATGGATTGCAATTCGAAAATAAAACTCAGTTCAATTTAATTCAAACAGATCCCTCAATCTAGTGCAGTAAGCTTCTATTGATCCATAAAAAAAAACGAGAAGGAAAATATTAGATCCTGGATTTTGCAGTTGAATATAAAGCAAAATGAAAATAAAGAAAAAAAAAAACATGGAAAGATCTTTACTAAGCGAGAGAATAAGAAAACTAAGGGATATGTAAAGATGAAACTGAGATCTATCATTTTTAAAGATTAATGGCAAAGGGGTAAGAACGGAAAATCCGAGAATAAACGATATTTCTAAATTCAGGACTAAAGACTCGCAGAGTTTTGCAGTCATGTGAGTTTTGAGAAATTAAACGAAATTATTGGTGTTTGGTGCTAGGGAGTGTTTTTCGTCAAGTTCCGACTCAGCGAAGTTTAAATATTTTTAGTAATATATCTAATATTAAACTAGTACTCAATAAACGGACGAAAAGACAATGTAAGCTAATTTACATAGATAGATTTTGTACATACATAATATGCATAAAAGAAATTGTGAAAAATCCAGAAGATAAAACATGTGCATATACATCTACAAACGTGTTGTTTAGGGAAAAAGCAAAAAAAAAAAAAAAAACAAAAACAGAAAAGATTTTTATGTATTTAGTGGACATAACCATATAGGCTTTACATTTCAGTGACGAAAAAATAGACAACACCCATCACCGAAAGTAGAGTAAAAATCTCAATTGTTCAAAGAACAAAAGCAAAAAACACATTTTACTGTCCAAAGAATAGAGCCAATTGAGAACGTGATGGAGCCTGTGGATCTCAAAATTTCACAAGGGGAAAAACCGATACGTCAGCTTTTAACTGGAGATAATGAAATTTCCTTTTCCGAGATCATAATACAAATTCTTTACAGGTATATCACGTGACCGAAGCAATTTAAGCTGACAAAGGTACTCACCGTTGTTGGTTTTATCAGGCTAGTTCTTGTGCTGTCCCGTTGGGCATTGTGTCATTCTGTGTATCATTTGAAAGCTACACAGAGGAACATACAAGTTAAAACTGGGCCATAACGTCACCGGAGCAAATAAAAACATTTGTTGTGTAAAAAGAGGAATACGCAATTAATGAAAATACAGTAGCCAGATTGTTAAAAAAAATCACTCCTGATTCCAAGAACTTCGACGATCCACCTCTTGTAGACCTAAAATAATGGATCCTGGGGCCTAAAATTTTGGATTCTTTGGCTGTGCTTCAACCCAAAGTGGTGTATTGAGAGAGTAGCCCTCTAGGAGTATCTATTGAACTCGGCTTCTATATTCAGAGTGTTACTGATTTGTGCCTTAAGTTACCAAAATATTGCAAAACTTTTTACTCATCTAAGTAGTAACGACAGATCAGAATATATCATAGAGAATAGAAACTTCTAAGTTTTTTTGGACTTTGAAATACATACAGTGTGACTGGTCTGGTGTGGTTTTATGGCATATCAACCATTGTTGGTCATTTAATACCAAAACCATGGTTATACATATGTATTGAATATATATGATTTGTAAACACATTTGGTTCATTACATTTTAAACGACCCTGAACTCATTTTTCACAGTTAAATGTTTCCAAATATTGCTATGTATCACAAACTATTTGATTAAACGTCAATCATTGTTTACTTACCGATAAGTGATCAAGATATGGGATTTATAACAATTAAGCATAAGGCATTTGTTTGCACACAGTTTATATATCAAATAGTTCTATTTGACTCATAGATATGACCCTATTAGGTACTACCACTTAAGGTCAGAGTGGAGTAGTGAGCAATGGCAATGTAAATGTTCTCCTCATTCCCCAAAGCTCCAACATTATTGGGGTCTTACCATCAGATTGTTAAATGTCATATTCCAGACATTCTTTGGGGGTTTCTTACCCTTCTGCAGAGACGCAGTCGGTGTATATTACAGACCCAACAAACTGAGCTGAGACAGTGTGACTATTTGATTTAATCACTAGTGAGAAAGAAAAGAAAATATATATCACCCCTGCAATATTCTGAATAGTCAAATCAACGAAGAGTGAAAAGTTGGATAAACGTAAGGATACGAACAGAGAAACTAGAACTAGTACAGAATATAAAGTCGATAACGCAACAATAATGCAGTACAATAATTAGAATTCTTTGATCTTAAAGTCTCTAAGAAAAAAGCTGGAAGATTTGGAAATCCGACGGAAAATAAAAGCTATTCAGATAACATTATAGAAATTGGCAGTAATTCTAAAGAGAGGATTGGATTAGGAAGAAAATTCGCTTTCACAAGAAATTCAAAGTGACATTAGATATAATTGGTGTTATTATTGTTTCGAGATTTCTAACCATCATTTTTTTTCTGTACATTTATTGGCTAATTCTAAAGTCTCTTTTACTCCGTCTTTCCCTTTTTACTGACGACTTCACTTCAAAGTTAAGGTCGAAACTGATCAGCGAAGAAAGTAAATAAGTTAGCGCCGCTTTCCGTTCTGATTAAGTTGGTCGGATAAAAGTTTTGATATGAGACTAATACGTCAGATTTTGAGCTCTGAATGACATTTATTGATATTAACGGCGTGTCAACTCGTCTTGAATTATTTTATGCTTAGAGCTTTGGTAATTACACTCATTGTACATTCATATTTATATTTTGTCAATTTTTTTTCCTTAGGAGACTTTTTTAGTTATTTTTGTATACGGTCCTATCAAATGCGACTTTTAAACATATCTATTTTACCCATAGATGCGACTCTCAACAAGTACAAACTCACCGGTTTGATTTGGTTTTATGGCACATCAATCATTGTTGATTATTAATGCCTAATCTATTTTTATACATATAAACTGTTCTATTTCAAACAATTCAGTTTAGCATAAGTGCGATAGCAAAAGTTTCATTCTCAAAAACAGTTTTATTTCAAACAATTAAGTTTAGCATACAAAAACAATTCTGTTTCAAACAATTTAGTTTAGCATAAGTACCCATTTTAGTTCTATTTGACCAATAGATAGGATCCTATAAGGTGCTACAACTCCCGGCCGGAGTGGACCTGGGAACCATAATAATGAGGTGGTACTCTAGATTCCTCAAGGCTCGAGTATTACTGGAACCTCACCATCAGATTGTTTAGTGTCATATCCAGGACACTTATTAAGGGCAGTTTTACTTCTCTACAGAGAAGTAGTCGGTGTATTCTACAGCCCCAGCCGACTGGGCAACAACTTTTCGGATCTTGGTGGATATGATCGTAAAGACAATGAAGGAGACATTTTTTTTAGAAATTAGGAGAACCCTTTTATAGGGGAGGCGCCTTATTCCCCTGTATGAGATAAGACAGAGTTGTTTAAGATCTACTGATAGGGCGGAAATTTTTACTAAATAACTCACCCCGCCTAAACATTATAAATATTTCAACATTTTGAACCAAAAAATAGGGAATAGTTAATAACCAACTAATCAAATAAAAAATGTATTCATTGAAATCATTTTTGCTCCCTTTGGTAGTATTTACGTTTTAATGTCAGTTTTGAACTAAAAACATATTTCTTTAATTGGTTTTGATCGTTTTGGTCGTATTTTAGTTTTAATGTCATTTCAATATATTTTGAACTAAAATCTTATTTCTTTAATTGGTTTTGATCGCTTTGGTCGAATTTAAGCTAAAATGTCATTTCAATATATTTTGAACTAAAATCTTATTTCTTTAATTAGTTTTGATCGCTTCGGTCGTATTTTAATTTTAATCTCATTTCGATATATTTTGAATTAAAAAATTATTTCTTAAATTAGTTTTGATCGCTTTGGTCGTATTTTAGTTTTAATGTCATTTAAATATATTTTGAACTAAAATCTTATTTCTTTAATTGGTTTACGTTAGGATATATGTTATCATGTCAAAGAAACTCCTGATGGTCATCTAATGTCAACTCATGTTTCTATGTAAGATTTGTAAACGAATATTCTTTTATCTAACCTTATTTTTAAACGAGTTGAGCTCATTCGTTTGCATACGATTAAGTGATTTCAATTATTGCTACTTAGCAAATATAATTCTATCTATAAATTATTTCTATATAATTTAGTATTATTCCTTTATTCATACACAGTTAAATATATATATATCTAATATTAATATTTAATAATAATCATAATATCAATATTTAATATTAATATTCAATATTACTCATTCGTTTACATGCAGTAAATTATTTAGTAATTTTTAGTATTATACCCTGAATATACTCAATTAATAATATTAATATTTAATATTATATTAAATAATATCTTTTAAAACTAATATTTAACTTTAATATTTGATATTAATCATTCGTTTACACGTGTTAAATAATTAAGTATAATTTATTTTTATTCTTATATTCGGACACAATTAATAATATTAATATTGAATATTATATTCAATAATATTTATTGATATTGATATTTAATTTTGATATATAATAATAATTATTGGTAAATAATATCAATCGTTGATCACTTAGAGGATTCGAGTTATCTTCATTTTATCTTCATTATTATATTCACAGAGTTTCGGTCGATGCGTACCAGTTCAGGTGTTTCCTGTCTAACTCGAGAGACCACATAGAACTTCGAATCGCGATTCCTTTATTTATTCGCTGTGGTAGATTGTCAAATTCCGTTAACCATAACGGGCATAGATGCTAATCCATAGTAAGTAATCTTTGTTTTTTTTAACTGTAATTGGGATTTAACCAGCAATCTCCGGGTGATTTCATTCACAAGTATTTTTCAATCAAATGTCGATATCCCTTGCGCCAGCTGGTAAACAACAAACGCTACTTAAAATAGCTTAACACTTTTTACCTGTTAATGATTAATGGAATTACCACAAACTAGAGCGGTGAATTAAATAAAAAGTTTGGCGCTCTCAAGTTCGACATGAAACACATGAAGAAGGCCGAAGGACACATCGGCGGGAACGTTATGTATATAACAATGAAGATGTAAACCATAGCCCGAATACTCTAAGTGATAAAAATCACTATCTTCATTAAAGGAATTTAAACAAAATAATCGTTTTTTTTAATACAATAAAATGGTTTAAAGTATTGCTCTTGAATATTTGTAATTCGCTAATCTGATAAGTTTAATCTGTACACGTCTTAATAGTTTCAAATAAGTAGAAATTATTCTTAATAGATTATTGAATAGTTCTATTTGACCTATACGTGGGACCTTAACAGGTAGTACCACTCCAGTTCAAAGTGGACCTATGAGAAATATCAATGAAGGGGTAGGCCACATTTCCAAAACTTCAAGATTAGAGTTTCACTATCGAGTGCATTAGGATTTCAAGCATTGCTAGCAAACACAAATAATGTGTCACATATCGTTCCGCTGGACAAACAACGAAAAACTCGTAGTATTATCAAAATATAATCTATATTTTTATTCTTCGACAGTGACGATTGTGTGTAGTAGGAATACATTCAGAGAGCGTTCGCATATATCTTTCTTCTGTGGCTGAGACCCTTTTCCGTGAAGTAGTGCGACGGCCATAGAACACACACAGGGAGCTGACATATCTATTTCAGTGACCAGCGGGTCTCTCCTCTCGCTTGAGAGATCGGTGGATCTCCCCCTTTGCTTGATCTACCAGTTGATCACTGCCTTCAGTCCAAAATTACAGACCTTACATTGTCTTTTAAAATACCATGCGGAAGAATGAACATCTTTGTTCACGTATTTTCTGTTTTTGGATGGTTTTCAGAACTTACATACTTCCGTTTTTGTTTTCTGGTAATCTGTTGATCTTATCTGTGAACGGACATATCTTTCTCTCTATCCATAGGCAATAAATTATATTCTTGCCATCATATTTTATATATCACTTTCCTGTGAAAACCACTTTGCTGATGTTATCTTGTGAACATATTGAATCTGCTAAGTTCTTCATCGCCAGCTAAGCTAGTATATTACAAATGTACCATAACGGTACTGAAAAGATGTTCTCACTACCACGTGCTCGAACAAATTAAGGGCCGTATCGCTGCATCTGTTGTCGTAGTCGGAACCACCGTGGAAAGGTTAACAGACACAGGAGACTTTGCTTTAGTTCATCAAATAAAGGGTTTGTTCACTACAACAATTTGTAATCAGTCACCAAGAGAAATAAAGAGGGTATAAAAGTTGAGTCGCCCGCTTTAGCTGGGCAAAGAGAAACATGTAATGAGGGGAAAGTGTGAGCAGACACATACCCTAAATTTTCTTTCTGTATTTTCGTGTTGTTCTGATGTGCTTGTTCACTGGTTTTTCCTTCACAGGTTTGCGTCATGTGTAAGGCTCTTTTTCGGAACCCACTCCAAAATGCAGCTCGTAAATTTTTGTCTGTCCTTACATCTTCGAGGTTGGTATTCAGCTGACTGTCTTTACCTCTTCTCTTTTTCTAGCCAACACCCCTTTCAAATCGAGTTGTCCCCTTCCTTCCGCCTAGTATCGGCGGGAAGAACATCCTTCTCGCTGGTTCCTTACCTGGGCAGAAAATTTTGGACTTCCAGTTTTTTCGAGTCGTCCTCAGCTAACACAATCATTCACATGTGACAGGTTGACCCACGATCGGCACTTTTGATTGGGTCACTGAGTGAGGTCAGTTGTCTGCTCCCGTAGACTCACCGTCTGGTGTTTCGTCGTATTATTCCTCTTCTTTCTGAAGAAATTATCCTCTCGTTCCCTTGCAAATGCCCTTAAGAAAATTATAGATCCATCCCCTCACCAACAGCTATGGGCAAAGTGTAGGGCAAGCTATTTTAATCTTGGTTCGGCACCCAAACTAGGAGAAAGAAAACTGTTTTCAAACCCGATTTATTCTGAATAATAATTGTCTTAGCATGTCCGTATTTGAGTTGTTGATTTGGTTTGGTTTCTTTGTTTAATGGCAAATAAACATTCTTGAGTTATTTAATGCCAAACTGAAAGAAATCGAACATAATGGATGACGGATATAGAAAGGATTTCAACATGAACGATGTGCACGTGGAACCACCTTTCTCGTGTGATTACGCAACATCAAGAAACGGTTTCTATGACATCAACAGCCGTAAGTAAACGCGTTTTTAAATCACAAACTTCACTAAAATCAAGATGAATGAACGTCCAATGTAATGTCTACTTTTAGTTGATCTGGTTTATATATAGATATATATTTCTTTTAAATACCTTGTCCGGTGGCAAAAGCTGCTTGGTAGCGCCAGGAGTGGCAGTACCGCCTTGAGCTACCGAAATTGTGTTATTCCCCTGGTTGGCGGCTGACGAGGACAAAGTATCGCACGTACTTTCACACGTTGTATGATGAAAAAAAATAGCCGGAGAGATACGGGGGTCATACCTTTTCCAAAGGCAGAAGCTCTATAGTGAACGGGACAGCGCGACTGGATTTCGAACATAGCAACTAAGATGTTGCTGTCTAGCATGTCAGCCACAACATCACTGGAACAGCCCAACATTCTGCCATAACGAGCCACCCATTGCTGGTTATATGATCAAGATTGTTCTAGGTCGGTCAATCCCGGGGTAATTGGGCCATGTAGTTGAGGTCATTGAGTCGATTAACCGATATGCAAGCATTATGGAATTGCTCCCTGTGTGGCTGTCCCCCGTTCTGTTGCATAAACTCGATCGTACTTTAGATGAAACACCCTATAGAATAGTTATTTCTATTGGCCACTGGTGCCATGCCACTGTCAATGGCTTCCAGCTCGTTTTTGACCCTGAACACAAAGACTTGAGTAGTTTCAAGAAGGTAGTTACTTCTGGGTCGTTGGGCTGGTGGTTACTGCCACGAGAAAGACATTTTTTTTTCATTTCCTCTCTCTGAGTAGCGATCTCAATAATTTTAAAAAAGAGATGAAAATGTTTAAATGAAGTGTATGTCAGGTACTTAAGCTTTGTCTTTGGTTTATTACATCCTAAAAGTGTGATCTCAAATAGCATTCTTTGATTTTTTTAAATAATTTGTCTACCTTATACAGATGATTCCCCTATTTGTTTGTTTATATAGATTTGCGCGTATCAAAAGCTTAAATATATATATATATATATATATATATATATATGTGTGTGTGTGTGTGTGTGTGTGTATGTGTGTTTATTGGAGAGAAGGAATGAAATGAATCTGAAAGAATGTATATAGAAAAAAGAAACGAATAAAAAATGTACATTGTTGTAGTTTTGACGATTTGATTATTGTTTGTTTTGTTTATTTTTATGCCCACGCGTTTCGACTTCAAAATGTTGAATGCAAAATCATTCTATTAAAATGATTTTAAGAGTGAGAAATATAATGATCATAACAGATGAATCTTAATATAAGTTGGAAGTCATAATCAGGGTAAAAGAATATATATATAAATAAAGGACTAAATTAAATTCATTGTTGGTTTCTTTGTTTAATGGCATATCAACATTTGAAGGTTATATAATGCCAAAGATATTCTCCTAGAAGAATTGTAGTGGGACTATTTTACCCAGGAGGAAAAGGGGGGGGGTCAATAAATTTCCAAATGGTATTTGTCCGAAAGTGAACGTAATAGTGTGACGGAAGTTCGAACTCGCTTACTACGATTCTGCTGTCCATCGCTTTAACCATTACACCACGAGGACATTTTCGATAGTTACTACACTGAAGTGTAGGGAAGGGCACTACACCTTTCCCAGGATTTCCCATCATTTTTAAAGTCTTTGGCATGACGTGACCTGTGATTGAACCCAGGTTTCCCTGACCATTGGCGAACACTCTACCTACGATGTCAATGAGCAGGTATATATATATATATATATATATATACATGGTGGAACGCTAAAATTGTCGTCCTAAAGAAAAGAACACTACAGCTTTATTTTAAAACTTTTATTGAAAAAATCAATTCAGGTAACTTGATCATGTCGTAGAGCTGACATCAGTTCAATGTAGCTGCCTTCAGTCTCAATCAGTGCCTCGATACGGATCCGGAACTGGGAGCATGCACCAGGGGATCACCACACTCTTCAGCACATCCATGTACACTTTGGTGTTGACTTTCAAGCCGACTTCGAAGATCTGAGGTGGCATGATGTGGCCCTTCCTTGAAACCACACCAAAGACCATAACCGTAGCCGGAAACTTTGTTTTCATCACTCTGGGCACGTCCCTGTTATTCGTGGCAATCCAGCAATTGTTCCGGCTGTCATAACTTGGATCAGTAGAGAGCATGGGTTGTACAGCGGCACATCTCAGATCTCGCTCGTTGAACATTTTGTCGATTTCAGACATGATAGAAGGCTCCTATCGCTCTCGGGATTTGTACACAACTGGCCAAGTAGTAGATGGTCTGCAACAAAAAAGGAAAACTGGTTTCATTAAACAGAAATAGAATCGTGTCGTCTTTTCTAGGGCGACAATTTTATCGTTCCACCCTGTGTATATATATATATATATATATATATATATATATATATATATATATATATATATGTTTGTGTGTGTGTGTGTGT
Source organism: Sepioteuthis lessoniana (assembly GCA_963585895.1). NCBI lineage: Eukaryota > Metazoa > Mollusca > Cephalopoda > Myopsida > Loliginidae > Sepioteuthis > Sepioteuthis lessoniana. The sequence continues at coordinate 26,070,450 of OY757930.1, read as the reverse complement.
GTGTGTCCGCGCACGTCTGATTTTTTATTTGTAATGGTATATTTTTGAAATTTTTCTCGAGGTCCTGTTGCTATTGCAAGTCTGGTAGATTTTGATTAAAGTTGATATGAATGGCATAAACTGGGAAATACTCGACATAATACTTAAAGAGTATCTTCTCCGGCAATTACGTCAGTTATTCTTTTAAAAAACCAAACCACAAAGTTGATGTTTCTAATTTTCTCAACATCCTTCATTAAGTCTCTTACTTTTTTGATGACGTATAGATTAATATTTCATTTCTTACAAAATGCTAATAAACTTGATAATATTTGTGTATCTTAACCTTGACGTCTTTCGAAAAAATATCAAAATCATTTTACTTTCTCTTTCTCTTTCTACTCTCCAATTCATTTTTTTTTTGTTTGCTTTATTTTCACTTCCTTTTATTTCTTTGAGTGAATACAAAGAAAAGCAATATGAATGCCATTCAGATTTTGAAGATGTTTACAACGGTTTTTATGCGTATCTTGCAATAAAATGTTTTCTTTTATTTTCTCCTTTGCATTTTTATGCGGCAAAAATAAGCTTACTTATCATGTCAGTATACTAAACCTTGGTCACCAGAGAAACAGTCATACGTCATTTATTTCCTATTAAACTACTGCTGAAAAACATTCTTAACAGAGCTTGAGTTTAGACAAAGAAAATAAATTAACGAATAAAAAGTGAAATATAGCTTCGTACATATTAATACTAAATAGAATGCTGTGCAATAAAATTTTGAGGAACGCTGAGGTATCAAAAAAAGGCTCTTCTAATGGCAGGTCGTAGAATTAGTTGACCGTAGAAGGTTAACACTTTCCCCTCATAAAAATGGGATACCTTGTTCATGACACTAAACTGTAGTCAGTGGTGAGGGTTCATTTCTAGAGATCTAGTTAATGCAGAGTACTTCTTTGATGACATTACTCCAAGGTCCACTTTGACCTATTATTAGGTCAGTTGGTTGTTGTTTGCTTGGTTTCACGGTGTATCAACACTTATTGAGTCATTTAAAGTTGAATGATGTCATTTTGATAAACGTTTCAAACAATTTAGTTTATCATAAGTATAGTTTTCGTTTTAACTAAGTTAGATGCCAAATCGGTTCTATTTCGAACAATTCATTTTAGCATAAGTACACAGATTCAGTGTTTAAGAAAGATATATTTCAAAACAATTCAGTTTAGTATACAAAAGCAGTTCTATTCGAAAAAAAACAAACTTTAACATAAGTACATAGTTTAGTTTTATTTGAGCCATAGATAGGATCCTATCAGGTTCTACGAATCTTAGCCAGAGTAGACCTGGGAGCGATGGCAATGAAGAGAAACTCTGCATCCCCCAAAACTCCCAAAGATCTCCATCAGCTTGTTTCGTGACATATCCAGGGCACTCGTTGAAGGGGGTCTCACCCCTCTACAGAGAAGCAGTCTGTATTCTTCAGCCCCAGCCGTCAAGACAAGACCTATAAGTAGTATCTGTTCTGTTAGCATCTATTGGTCAAATAATGTAAGGGTTATGAGTATTGCATAGAAATATTGAACCCCTGAGAAAATAAATGACTGCAAAGAAATGATTACCTCAGATCATCTACTTATGCCTGAAAGAGTAGTGTTAAAAACAAATACTTGAAATCATATACCTGTGTGAAAAAAAATGATTATTACAAAAAAGTAAAATCGGTTAATTTGAAAAATAATTGCGATGAATTTTTTAAATATTCTTGTGATCATAATGAAATATTTACAAACAAATTAAATTTTGGCATTACATAACCCATGAGGAATTGATATGCTATTGAAAGGATGAAGAAAACAAAACGAAAACGGACCTTATTCATTCAAACACTTTATTTTTCCTAAAATTTGGAATGAGCAGAATATTCAATAGTTTATTAATTTATTCATTTCATATATATATATATATATATATGAAAACAATGAATTTATATATATATATATATATATGGCGAAGAAGTAATCGTGTTGCCATTAGCGATTATTGCAAGCCTCTTCCTTTGAATTGAGGTCTCGGCTACCGTTGAACGGATGTATGTAAACAATATTAATTGTGATTCATAATCATTTAAAATTTACTTCGCAGCTAATATCTCCTCGTGGCTGAATGGTTAGAAGCTTGTGTTGACGTTTGAGTCAACCGGATTTCGATCCCAGCTACGGGAAGATACTGTCTAACCACACTGATGAGTTCTGATAGAACGAAACAGATCTGTCTGTGGATGACTATATATATATAATGAATTCCCACTCTGATAAGAAAAGTTTCATAGTTTCTTGCTGTCTGATGAACCGAGTTCAAAACCTGGATGAGACTGTTTGCGTTTCAGATTGCGTAATACCACTCGGAAAATACATTTTTGTTCAAATATTTTCGCTCCAGCTTTGGATAATTAATTAATAGGGCAGACGAGGGTCTTTAACCGTGTTATAGCAATCGATCTAGGAGAAGGAAAAATCGATATTCATACATATAAAACCCTGATTAAAAAAAGATATTGTGTCACATTTTTCTCGTGCATATATATATATATATATATATATATATATATATTAGATATTTGTGTGTGTGAAAACAGACAAAGGGACATAGAGTTAGAGAAGGAGAAAAAAGTTAGGAGAGAAAAAGAGAGAAAGGGATTTCAAAGAATAAAAAAAAAAGAAAGGCGAAATTGTAATGATAGACCCTTTGAACACGTGTATCGTTATACGTGATTTTTGTGTGGGGAGAGAGAGAGAGTGAGAGAGAGAGTGTGTGTGAGAGAGAGACAGTATAAAAGACAAACAGATAAATTGATAGATAGATAGATAGATAGATAGATGGAAATAGAGAGAGAGAGAGAGAGAGAATAAAAGACAAACAAATAAATTGATTAATAGATAGATAGATAGATATACAGATGGAAAGAGAGAGAGAGAGAGAGAGAGAGAGAGAGATAGTATAAATTACAAACAGATATATCGATTAATAAATAGATAGATAGATGGATATACAGATGGAAAGAGAAAGAGAGAGAGAGAGAGTAAAAAAGAAAAACAGATAAATTGATTGATAGATAGATAGATATATGTATATACAGATGGAAAGAGAGAGAGAGAGAGAGAGAGAGAGAGAGAGGGAGAGAGAGTAAAAAGACAAATAGATAAATTGATTAATAGATAGATAGATGGATATACAGATGGAAAGAGAGAGAGAGAGACAGAGACAGAGTAAAAAAGACAAACAGATAGATAGATATACAGATGGAAAGTGAGAGAGAGAGAGAAAGAGAGAGAGAGAGAGAAAGAGAGAGAGATACAGAGAGAGGGAAGGGTGAGACGCAATGACGAGAAAAATCATAAAAGAAATTGTAATGACCGAACCTGGGGTCATGTTTGTGTTTTTGCATGTGTGTTTATGAGAGAGAGAAAGAAAGAAAGGGAGGCAGAGAGAAACTGAGACAGAGACAGATAAAGAGCGAAAAAGACTGAAATATATCTATATATATATGTCGAGATCTTGAGAGAGAGAGAGAGACAGAGAATTAATTAGTGAAAAGACTGAAAAAAAATCCAAAAGAAATTGCAATGACAGAATATGTGGTCATATGTGCATATATTGAATGATTGTATGAATGATTGCGTATGTGTGTGTGTGTGTGTGTGTGTGTGTGTGTATGTGTGTTTGTGTGTGTGTGCTTCACTGTGATTCCATGTGCGTGTGACTGAATGAGTGTTTGTTAGTATGAGAGAGCGATAAAAACAAAGTGAAAGTGAGTGAGTGAGAGAGAGAGAGAGAGAGAGAGAGAGAGAGAGAGAGAGGAGTATTGACGGAAATGAGTAACAAAAAAAACCCTAGAAATTTTAATGATCCATTCTGTGGTCATAGGTGCGCTTGTATGTGCATTTGTAAGTGTGTTTTTATGTGTGTCTGTATATACATCTATCTCTGTGCTTGTGTGTTTGTCTGTGTGTATGTATGGGTGTGTATGTGTGCAAGACAGAGACAGAGACAAAGACAGAGACAGAGACAGAGGTATTGACAGAAAAGAGTAACAAAAAAAAAACCTAGAAATTTTAATGATCCATTCTGTGGTCATTAGGTGCACTTGTATATGTATTTGTATGTGTGTTTTTATGTGTGGATATACATCTGTCTCTGTGCTTGTGTGTTTCTCTGTGTGTATGTATGGATGTGTAAGAGAGAGAGAGAGAGAGAGAGAGACAGAGACAGAGACTGACAGACAGACAGACAGAGACAGAGACATAGAGAGAGAGAGAGACAGAGAGAGAGAGAGAGACAGAGAGATCGTAAGAGAGAGCGAGAGAGAGAGAGAGAGAGTGGCAATGATGGAAAAGAGTTAAAAAAGACGATACATAGTAATGATAGATTTTGCGGTCATAAGTGTGTGTTTATATTTGTATTTGTATTTGTGTAAGTTTTTGTATGTGTGTTCGTATTTCTCTGTATGTATGGGTGTGTATGCGTGCGTGAGAGAGAGAGAAATAGTGAAAGAAAGAAAGAAAAAAGAAAGAAAGAAAGAAAGAAAAATAAGGAAGACTTTGTAAACATGAGTTATTGAGTCAACCAAGTGGTCTGCGCTCAAATCTCAAGAGAACATCAAACAAATTCAGAAATGTGTCGTTTAATTCTCGACTGTAACATTTTCCCTCACCTTTAATTAAACGTAATTAATGCTTTACTCAAGGAACAGGATCCCAAAAAGATAATATCCTGTTGGAGAGCACGAAATCTTTGCTTTAGATTTAACGAAAGCCAAAATCAATATTGATTCAGATAACGAACGGTCAGTGTCTACTGCATCGGCGGAACACAACCCGGCACCGTACATCAACGTAGCAGCTTGTTTTGATAGTTTAAGATACGTACCTTCCGGCGGTAAGGGAAAGATGGTTCGAATCCAGCTAAGAGCTACGATTTGCAGGGACACAATTAACAGTAAGGAATTGGATTCCGTTCAAACGAAAAGACTATTGCCGTTAGACCTTCTTCCAAAACAATTATTCCTTGTGAATGTCGGTTAAGAAAACAAAATACTTTTTCGAGTAGCGTTTCCTTCAAACAAAATGATTCCTTGTGAAAGAGAGATTAGATTAGATTAGATACCAACCTTTATGCATTATATATATATATATATATATATATATATATATATATATATATATATATATATATATATACTACACATATGTTGGTATCTAATTTAATATATATATATATATATATATATATATATATACTGAGACACACTCAACAAAGACATATAAACACACAGACACACACTCTATTTCTCTTTTAAACACACAGACGAGCCCCCCACACACAAACACACATACACACACTGACGTGTAACACAGAGACACACACAGACACACACACACACACATATATATATATATATATATATATATATATACTGAGACACACTCAACAAAGAAATATAAACACATAAAGACACACACTCTCTCTATTTCTATCCCGCACACTGACGTGCACCCACCCCCACACACACACACACCGACATACACACACAAACACACTAACACACTCACACACACACACACACACACACATAGATAGATACAAAAATGCATTTTTAACTCATGAAATATTTATAGTGGTTTTATCATGAGAATGTAAAGGAATATTTTTCAATAATGAAAAGAATAATAATAATAATAATAATAATGATAATAATAGCACAAATAAGGGACGATATTTATCAATCACTAACAAGCTGTGGATTGTTCCCTGAAAAACGGATCTAGAGGCACAGTAGAGTCACTTTACACGCAGTTTCTTCCAGGTAGCGGTCACATCGATACTGCTATATGGATGCACTACATGGACGCTAACAAAACGGCTGGAGAAGAAACTAGATGGCAATTACACAAGAATGCTGCGTGCAATCCTGAACAAGTCCTGGCAGCAACACCCCACAAGACACCAACTGTACGGCCACCTGCCCCCTATCACGAAAACTATTCAAGTTAGACGAACCAGACATGCGGGACACTGCTGGAGAAGCAGAGATGAACTCATAAGAGATGTACTCTTATGGATCCCCACACATGGCCGCGCAAAAGCAGGACGACCAGCACGAACGTACATTCAGCAGCTATGTGAGGATACAGGTTGTTGTCCTGAAGACCTGCCTAGGGCGATGAACGATAGGGAGGAGTGGCGAGAGAGGGTCAGGGATATCCGTGCTGCCAGCACGATATGATGATGATGATGATGACATTGATCAGCACATCCTTAACGATAGCAACACCAGACAGAAATATCTAGATCTGGTCTTAATTGGCTACAATAAGGCATAGGATATGGTCCTCAAAAGCTGGATAATAAACTGCTTCAAAATGTACAAAATATCAGATTAAGTTATAAAACTTTATCGAGAAAACCATGTTGATGATAGACCAATCAACCCGTTCGTTATTGTTCTCAATTTACTGCTTACATCAGTTGAGAAACCAGTCAGCTGTTTTTTCTTCTTTTGCTAAACATTCGTGGATAACCAGATCGGAGTTGAATGATCAGATTACTGGATTTGTTGTGGTTTCTGAATCTGCTTAACAAGCCTTAAAAGCTGAACCTGGGCCAAACAGAATATATCGCTCTTTGAGATATCGAATCTAACTTGACGTTTTTCACGTGTGTCCGCATGAGATGTCACTAAATAGCACACAGTAAAATCTCATTTTGAATTACTTAAAACGCTCATTATACAATAATTTCTGCATTCAGCGCTAAAACGACTTGTAGTATTTTGACCTTCGACCCGGCCCAAAAATGCTATTCCAAGGTGACACATTCCAATGGCCAGTAATTGAAAGAGATCGCGTGGGCGGATTAAGGCTGATAATACGGGACAAGGTGAAGGTCCAACTGTGCCACTACAGAGTGATGCACCGGAAGAGAGTGACCTGTGAACTGCATGACAGTTATGTCCGCTTGATGACGATTAAACATTCGATTTCAAAGATCGAGTGGGCGTTGAACTATTATATAGCTCAGTCAAGACGGAAGTCAAGCAGTTGGTAGAGTTCAAGTCCCAGTGGAGACGAGTTGTGGTAGGGAAAGTCACATTAGGCCGAAGGGGCTTGGAGCCCTGATGAATTGGGGTCCAGAGAAGATGCTGATAAGATGCAGTAAAGGTAGCCAGCACCCAGGAGAGTGAGCCCCTAGGACTCCGGTTGAGCAGCCCAGAAGAACAAGAAAGACACAACGTGACGGCCATAACATTGGGGTCAAAATATTGCAGTTATGCTCGATCTCCAGCTCCCTCTCACAGTAAAACCCCACACAACCTTTTCGAACCCTTGCAAGAAAGTGAGAGGTAAATATTGTTAAAGATGTCTTCCTGTGTCTTCCTTCCTGCGTCTGTCTTAATTATTATGTCGTTATGATGCAGCATGAACATGTATATGAGAATGCAACTGACATACACACCTGTGAATTCAGTTTGGCGGAGAAGGATTATCACGTGGGATCACAATCAAACTTTCAAACAAATTATGTGAAAATATATATATATATATATGTATATATATATATATATGTATATATATATATATATATATATAAAAGTTGGACGACCGTAGACTTGGGCGACCCGAAGGCTCCGTTTTCATTTGCTACTAAACCAAGACGCAGTGGAGGGCGTTAATTTTTTTCTTGGGATTACCCCCACTTACCCTTGATCGATACCTTATAATGCTGAGTGTCAGGCAAGGAGGAATTTAGTATTTTTTGTCTTTGGAATGACGAGACCTGGGATTGAACCTCGGCCTCGGGGCTCATTGGCAAATACTCTAATCCTTATGCCATTATATATATATATATAATACATATATATATATATACATATATATATATACATATATATATATATACATATATATATATATACATATATATATATATATATATATATATATATATATATATATATATTGATCCGATGATTTATCATATTTTAAAACAAAGAGAGGTAATATCATTAATAGAGCGTATGTATTTAAGTTAGGTTATCGTAGTTACGAAGGCAACGTTTCTGGACTGCTGTCAGTTTCTCTCTTATGCGTTCATCAGGAGGCGGCCTAATGATCGCTTAGGCAAGATACTGACAGCTGCACTTTTAATTCTATGGGTGCACTATCATAAGTTATATATATATATATATATATATATATATATATATATTCCTTGTAACTATGAAAAGCTTGAATGATATAAAACAAAAAGAACTTTTACGATCACGTGTTTATTTATTTTTGTATTGTTTTATTTGTAAAGAGAATCAACAGATTTTTTCAGCATCATCTGTGAAAAACAACATTCTTCAAATGATTCCTATTTTCCTATTTACAAATACACGCTTTTTCCTCAGCATTCTCCATGAGTAATTTGCAAGGTTTCGTGTCTTGAACATCGGATTTCGGCTCTCATGCTCTTAAATTCTTGGATCCTACTGGGTTTATTTAGGTAAAATCATTCTTTCAAGTAGCTTCACTAAACAAAACTAATATCGTCAAATCAATTGAATACACACACCAAATAATTTCAGCATCGTTTAAAGATTATTTTTCACTGAAAATTTATTGCAGAAGGTCCATAGTTTTCTTGGCTCCCTTTAATTGCAACCATGCCTCCTTTTACCTTCGACCACCGTGAGTAAAAAGAAAATCAAGCATTGTCAAATACAGGGCCTCATTTATTCTTCCTGCCTGAATTTCTACATTTTCAGATTACTATTTCAACCATAACACCGCACAAAAGTGTACATTTTTAAGAAAGAATTCAATATTGATGCAATACCCTGGATTTTCAGGACCCACAAAAATAGATTTTTTTGGTGATGTATCCGTTTAAACTAAAACGACTCTCATCATTTATTATAAAATTGTTCTAAAATTGTTGTTATTTGTGACTGGGTGTTTAAAGCAAATGTTGTTCTGTAAGCACTGCTCAGTATATTGGGGTAGTAAATTTTGGACACTTGAATTTTTCAGGTAAACTATAAATAAATCTAGTCTCAGAATCTTCTGATTCGATGTTCTAGCGATGTCTAGTTGAGCAGAGCGACGACGGGTTGATGCTGATGGATCCTCAAGGACATTCAGCCGCATATCTTCCACTGCTGCGTCATTATGCACATGGCGCTCAGGACCTCTTCCCGGAAGATCGCTGACTGATCCAGTCCTTTCAAACCGACCAGTTTGGTTCCGATTCATGTGCTTTTGCTAGGAGATACTCTGACATTAAAATGCTACCGGTAACTTCTCTCGGTTGGAATAATTGATCTTTCGGTTGAATAGAAAACCTCAATCAATTTTACTCGTTATTGGATATCATCCGTAGCCGTTTTAATCCCCAACTGAGGCCCTATAACCTTCAGAAAAGAAAATTTAAAAAATTGAAAATGAACAAGTTTTGACCCTTTATTTTGTCAACGGCCACGCTATATATATATATATATATATATATATATATATATATATATTATGATAGTGTGTAATAATCACATGGGCGAGAAACACACTCACCAAAAGCCACTATGACTACCGTATTCCAACTTAGATATATATGCTGTGCCACTAGTGATGTGAAATCTTAATTATAATGTTAATTATTGGATTTTATAGCATATAAACTCTTCTAAGTTATTGAATGTAAAGAATACACATTTTTTAGCCTTAAAATAATCAACAAATAACATACATAAGAACATTCTAGAAATTTTGGATCAAAATGCGTAAGCATTGAAGTTACTTTTTTATATTCTTCAACCAATCAGCTAAAAACATAGAATAAGAACATTCTAGAAAATCCGGATCAGAAACTAATAAACAGAAAATTTTTTAGGCTCTTAAACACAAAAGTAAAAATACGAATCTGATTGGTCAAGAAATGTTTACGCGCCTAAACTTTAGGACTCGAAATAAAACTATTTTTGATCCGTTACTAAAGTATAAATAACGAAGAATTTAGACTACCAGGTCAGTTGTCGGTCATTCAATTCATTTCTTCCACGGCCAAAAAGTCATTCCATCTACTACCCAAAAAGAATTTTCACTAGAGGTCATGACCGAGCCGCACAGAGCCGCGAAACGGAAAGGCTCGCAACTTTCTTTCATCAATGCGACACGTTGTCGCCAAAATCTTAAGAAAAAATACAGTGCGGACTTAATGAAAGCAAAGACCCATACTTACGGTCCATCATTCACACACACACACACACACACACATACCCACATAAGTGAGTAAAGACAATTAGCTTTATTCAACTTACTTCGGCCAACCATGGAACCATTTACTTGATAGACTTTATAGGCATATAAACACACACACACACACGCGTGTGAACAACCATATTTTCATTTAACTGGCCATAACTGTATTTCAACAAAGGCTACTCACACATTATGCTTCTCATTTATTTTCCTTCTCGTTTTGTTATGAATATAAAATTGTTTGTTTCTTAATGTTCGTTGTTGTCATATTCCATTTGTTTTACGTGCTTGTAAAAAAATTGTGCTGTATTTGTGTTAGAATTAATCGTGAAGTTATACCCGTAAAATATGACGACAACTCACACACACTTGGTACATGCACCCACTACAAATATCAAGTCCTCATTACACATAGATGTTAAATATATATATAATTTGTATATGGTTTGTAGATAATATTTTAAAGAGGCCGGAGCTAATTTGTCTGCACATAAATTAATGGTATCAAGTATTACTATCCAACAGTAATACTTGTGTTTGTCACGATTAAATAGTTTGAAGTATTGCCCTGTTGCATTAACTATTTAACTTCCGGCATTTGTTTGCACACATTTAACTGGCTAAATAGTTCTGACATGTACGTCATACTATAACAGGTACTTCTATCCCGGTAAGAGTGGTACTGGGAGTAATGGCAATGATGGTCCACTCCATATTCCCCAAATTTCCTAGATCTCTAGTCATATGCACTGAAAACCACACATACACACACACACACACACACATATATATATATAACCGAACATTGGCATGATGGTTAAGGTATTCGCCAATGGCCCGGGAGACCTGGGTTCAATCCCCCGGTCGAGTCATACAAAAGACTAAAAAAAATGGTACTTGATACCTCCTAGCTTAACACTCAGCATTATAAAGTATGTATCGAGGGTAAAGTGGAGCAATCCAGGGAAAGGAGTAGTGGTCTCCCCTACACCGCTGCGTAGTAGCTATCGAAAAAGGAGACTTCGGGTCACCCTCGACTAAGGTTGCTAACTTTACTTACTTTATACATATATATATATATATATATATATATATATATATATAAGAGAGACACTCATAGTGTAGTGCTTATTGTTCTTCGAAATAGACCAAGCAAGCCGTGTTCAAATCCTGAAACAGTATGTTTGCATTTCCCATTGCAATTTTACTATCTGGAAAGTTATGCATCCAAGTATTCTCCCCCCTGACGTGGTTAAATAGTACAGTAAACTAGACACTTTAACCGGTAAACTAGGCTCTTTAATCGGTAAACTAGGCTCTTTAACTGGTGTACAAGAAAGCAAACCCTGAATTCAATCCTATGAATTTCCGTTAAGATATTAAAATGCGTTACATTCCGATGGTGCTTAGGAGTTGCTTTAAACATACACACACAAACGCCTATATATCGTCATCATCCTTATCCTCATCAAATGGCACTGCTTGCATACCTGTCACAGACTTTCTCTCACCATTCGTCCCAATCATTCATCACTCCCCGCTGGTCTTCTTGACAACATCCTGTGTTCGTACTGAGCTATTAGTCGGCCAAAGTTTGCACGGCCGTGTGAAGAAGTCCATGAGAGAAAGTCATTTATATGTTAATCTTTGCTTCTCTCGCAGTTTCGTGGATATCTCGATCGTCTTATTTAGATGGTTTTAGAGATAGGAGGAAGGTGGTCGTACAACTGTTGTTTTGGAGGATTTTGCTTTGAGGATTTGTTCAGTATAGCTCGTAGCATTCCTCTGTAGTTCCAGTCTAGCTTTTTCTTAATGCATTTCCTCAGCGTCCATGTGGAGCATCCATACAGTAGAATCGACTTGAACTGCTGCTTTAAAGAAATTGCCTTTTACTTTATCGGATATATATATATATATATATATATATATATATATATATATATATGCGTGTGTGTGTGTGTGTGTTTATGTGTGTGTATGTGTGTGCGTGAGTGTACGTGTGTGTATCTGTGTGTGCATGCTCTTTCCCCGATATTACACACTCTTCCTTAATAACGTACCAGACTACATTAATATATATATATATATATATATATATATATATATATATATAATTCTCTTAATGACCTGTCCGGTGGCAAAAGCTGCTTGGTAGCGACTGATGTGGCAGTACCACCTTGAGCTACCAAAACTGTGTTATCACCCTGTATTGGCGGCTGATGAGGGCAGGGTGTCGCACGTGGTTTCACAAACTCTCTGATGAAAATTAATATATATATATATATATATATATATATATATATTATCCAACATCAAGTCATCTTACTTGGGGAGAGATTCTATTTTCGGATTTTTAATCTACAATATCCATGTAATTCAACATCCAAAAGAGAGCTCAATGTAAGATAATAATCAAATAAATCGCAGAACAAATAGCTCCATATTAAAGAAGAACTTTTAATAATTTCTCATATTTTTTGTAATAATATTCATTTCACCAGACCCTATATTTAAAAAAAAAAAGAAGTTAGATCTGCATCTTCAAACAAAGAAATAATGCGAAATTTCTAATGAAGATTTAGAAATACTCACAAAATTGAGATCACCCTATTTATCTAACCCAAATTTCTTTGGCTTTTTTATTTTTCTATTTTTTTTTATTTAGTAAAGACAAAAAAAAAGGGAAAATGACAACAACGCCAACTTTCTTTATTTATACATATATATGGATTTGTATATATATATATATATATATATATATATATATATGTGTGTGTGTGTGTGTGTGTGTGTGTGTGTGTGTGCGTGTGTTTAGATTTAATTAAAGTAAACATACTTTGAATTTTAGTATCTATGTTTTAAGATTTGATCGAAATTATTTTTTTGTATTCTAAACAACTGTTTTTTTAGTTATATAAATTATGTAATAATGTATTAATTTATTTTGATTTCAGAGTGCATATTATGAATGATCGTTTTGTTGTACATAGAAATAATTAATACTACTAATTAGAATGATTTGTTATAGGTATTAAGTAATTACTGTTAATTTTTATATTAAGTAATAACATATTGTGGTAGTTTATATCTGTTTTTGTTTTTTTTTGGCATTGATGTTATTAATATTTATTTCGTGAGCGAAATAAACGGGAGTTTTTCCATTTTTTTTTTCGGCTTCGAATAAGGGTATAAGGTAAAAGTTAAAGACTGACTGAATAGTTTTGAGTAGGGGCTTAATTCATGTTATTTTGGAAGTATTTGTATAGGATAGTTTTGGCGGGAGATTCGTGTAAGTCTTGTGAAGAGGAAATCATGGTCGAGTATTAAAAATAACATCTTACCTCGCTACCGATTCCGGAAGTAGACAGCCGAAACAGGATGAGGTAAAGATGGTATTATATAGCAGAGGAGTGTGGAATGCCCTGTTTTCATTGGCTGTTTACTAAAGGACAGATGTCTATAAGAACGGCCAAAGTCCGGCCTTTATTTAAATTTGTTTTTGCTTTGGTAGAGGCACGAGCGTAGCACGTCGCGATCACGGAGGTGGCTTGGCTCTTCCAGAGTCATGCCGGGGTTACTGTCGGAGCCGATATGATACAGAAATAACCCGAAATCGGCAATGAAGATAGTTGCCTCACTGAAGACCCCCTTGATGCATCTAGGATGTATGATTGAAATTAAATGTTAATTTTTATATTAAGTAATAACATGTTGTGGTAGTTTATATCTGTTTTTGTTTTTGTTCGCATAGATTTTATTAATATTTATTATAATAATAATGAGTTGTTTAGTTTATTATGTTAATAGGCTCGACAATTAGTTGTACGAATTGTAATAGTAATTGTAATTGTGATGATAATTCTTGATTTAGTATTATCTATAATACTTGGTATAATCTTATTTATGAATCTAAGGATTTGAGGTTTAATAATAATTTGAATATTATAATAATGTT
>OY757930.1:25981715-26056015 GCA_963585895.1 Sepioteuthis lessoniana | reverse complement strand
CACAAGACACCAACTGTACGGCCACCTGCCCCCTATCACGAAAACTATTCAAGTTAGACGAACCAGACATGCGGGACACTGCTGGAGAAGCAGAGATGAACTCATAAGAGATGTACTCTTATGGATCCCCACACATGGCCGCGCAAAGCAGGACGACCAGCACGAACGTACATTCAGCAGCTATGTGAGGATACAGGTTGTTGTCCTGAAGACCTACCTAGGGCGATGAACGATAGGGAGGAGTGGCGAGAGAGGGTCAGGGATATCCGTGCTGCCAGCACGATATGATGATGATGATGACATTGATCAGCACATCCTTAACGTTAGCAACACCAGACAGAAATATCTAGATCTGGTCTTAATTGGCTACAATAAGGCATAGGATATGGTCCTCAAAAGCTGGATAATAAACTGCTTCAAAATGTACAAAATATCAGATTAAGTTATAAAACTTTATCGAGAAAACTATGTTGATGATAGACCAATCAACCCGTTCGTTATTGTTCTCAATTTACTGCTTACATCAGTTGAGAAACCAGTCAGCTGTTTTTTCTTCTTTTGCTAAACATTCGTGGATAACCAGATCGGAGTTGAATGATCAGATTACTGGATTTGTTGTGGTTCTGAATCTGCTTAACAAGCCTTAAAAGCTGAACCTGGGCCAAACAGAATATATCGCTCTTTGAGATATCGAATCTAACTTGACGTTTTTCACGTGTGTCCGCATGAGATGTCACTAAATAGCACACAGTAAAATCTCATTTTGAATTACTTAAAACGTTCATTAAACAATAATTTCTGCATTCAGCGCTAAAACGACTTGTAGTATTTTGACCTTCGACCCGGCCCAAAAATGCTATTTCCAAGGTGACACATTCCAATGGCCAGTAATTGAAAGAGATCGCGTGGGCGGATTAAGGCTGATAATACGGGACAAGGTGAGGTCTCAACTGTGCCACTACAGAGTGATGCACCGGAAGAGAGTGACCTGTGAACTGCATGACAGTTATGTCCGCTTGATGACGATTAAACATTCGATTTCAAAGATC
Organism: Sepioteuthis lessoniana; assembly: GCA_963585895.1. NCBI lineage: Eukaryota > Metazoa > Mollusca > Cephalopoda > Myopsida > Loliginidae > Sepioteuthis > Sepioteuthis lessoniana. The sequence continues at coordinate 26,054,966 of OY757930.1, read as the reverse complement.
GAGTGGGCGTTGAACTATTATATAGCTCAGTCAAGACGGAAGTCAAGCAGTTGGTAGAGTTCAAGTCCCAGTGGAGACGAGTTGTGGTAGGGAAAGTCACACCAGGCCGAAGGGGCTTGGAGCCCTGATGAATTGGGGTCCAGAGAAGATGCTGATAAGATGCAGTAAATGTAGCCAGCACCCAGCAGTGTGAGCCCCTAGGACTCCGGTTGAGCAGCCCAGAAGAACAAGAAAGACACAACGTGACGGCCATAACATTAGGGTCAAAATATTGCAGTTATGTTCGATCTCCAGCTCCCTCTCACAGTAAAACCCCACACAACATTTCGAACCCTTGCAAGAAAGTGAGAGGTAAATATTGTTAAAGATGTCTTCCTGTATCTTCCTTCCTGCGTCTGTCTTAATTATTATGTCGTTATGATGCTGCATGAACATGTATATGAGAATGCAACTGACATACACACCTGTGAATTCAGTTTGGCGGAGAAGGATTATCACGTGGGATCACAATCAAACTTTCAAACAAATTATGTGAAAATATATATATATATGTATATATATAATATAATTGTATATATATATATATATATATATATATATATATAAAGATGGACGACCGTAGACTTGGGCGACCCGAAGGCTCCGTTTTCATTTGCTACTAAACAAGATGCAGTGGAGGGCGTTAATTTTTTCTTGGGATTACCCCCACTTACCCTTGATCGATACCTTATAATGCTGAGTGTTAGGCAAGGAGGAATTTAGTATTTTTTGTCTTGGAATGACGAGACTGGGATTGAACCTCGGCCTCGTGGCTCATTGGCAAATACTCTAATCCTTATGCCATTATATATATATATATATATATATATTGATCCGATGATTTATCATATTTTAAAACAAAGAGAGGTAATATCATTAATAGAGCGTATGTATTTAAGTTAGGTTATCGTAGTTACGAAGGCAACGTTTCTGGACTACTGTCAGTTTCTCTCTTATGCGTTCATCAGGAGGCGGCCTAATGATCACTTAGGCAAGATACTGACAGCCGCACTTTTAATTCTATGGGTGCACTATCATAAGTATATATATATATATATATATATATATATATATATATTCCTTGTAACTATGAAAAGCTTGAATGATATAAAACAAAAAGAACTTTTACGATCACGTGTTTATCTATTTTTGTATTGTTTTATTTGTAAAGAGAATCAACAGATTTTTCAGCATCATCTGTGAAAAACAACATTCTTCAAATGATTCCTATTTTCCTATTCACAAATACACGCTTTTTCCTCAGCATTCTCCATGAGTAATTTGCAAGGTTTCGTGTCTTGAACATCGGATTTCGGCTCTCATGCTTTTAAATTCTTGGATTCTACTGGGTTTATTTAGGTAAAATCATTCTTTCAAGTAGCTTCACAAAACAAAACTAATATCGTCAAATCAATTGAATACACACACCAAATAATTTCAGCATCGTTTAAAGATTATTTTTCACTGAAAATTTATTGCAGAAGGTCCATAGTTTTCTTGGCTCCCTTAATTGCGACCATGCCTCCTTTTACCTTCGACCACCGTGAGTAAAAAGAAAATCAAGCATTGTCAAATACAGGGCCTCATTTATTCTTCCTGCCTGAATTTCTACATTTTCAGATTACTATTTCAACCATAACACCGCACAAAAGTGTACATTTTTTAAGAAAGAATTCAATATTGATGCAATACCCTGGATTTTCAGGACCCACAAAAATAGATTTTTTTGGTGATGTATCCGTTTAAACTAAAACGACTCTCATCATTTATTATAAAATTGTTCTAAAATTGTTGTTATTTGTGACTGGGTGTTTAAATCAAATGTTGTTCTGTAAACACTGCTCAGTATATTGGGGTAGTAAATTTTGGACACTTGAATTTTTCAGGTAAACTATAAATAAATCTAGTCTCAGAATCTTCTGATTCGATGTTCTAGCGATGTCTAGTTGAGCAGAGCGACGACGGGTTGATGCTGATGGATCCTCAAGGACATTCAGCCGCATATCTTCCACTGCTGCGTCATTATGCACATGGCGCTCAGGACCTCTTCCCGGAAGATCGCTGACTGATCCAGTCCTTTCAAACCGACCAGTTTGGTTCCGATTCATGTGCTTTTGCTAGGAGATACTCTGACATTAAAATGCTACCGGTAACTTCTCTCGGTTGGAATAATTGATCTTTCGGTTGAATAGAAAACCTCAATCAATTTTACTCGTTATTGGATATCATCCGTAGCCGTTTTAATCCCCAACCGAGGCCCTATAACCTCAGAAAAGAAAATTTAAAAATTGAAAATGAACAAGTTTTGACCCTTTATTTTGTCAACGGCCACGCTATATATATATATATATATATATATATATATATATATATATATATATATATATATTATGATAGTGTGTAATAATCACATGGGCGAGAAAAACACTCACCAAAAGCCACTATGACTACCGTATTCCAACTTAGATATATATGCTGTGCCACTAGTGATGTGAAATCTTAATTATAATGTTAATTATTGGATTTTATAGCATATAAACTCTTCTAAGTTATTGAATGTAAAGAATACACATTTTTTAGCTTAAAATAATCAACAAATAACATACATAAGAACATTCTAGAAGTTTTGGATCAAAATGCGTAAGCATTGAAGTTACTTTTTTATATTCTTCAACCAATCAGCTAAAAACATAGAATAAGAACATTCTAGAAAATCCGGATCAGAAACTAATAAACAGAAAATTTTTTAGGCTCTTAAACACAAAAGTAAAAATACGAATCTGATTGGTCAAGAAATGTTTACGCGCCTAAACTTTAGGACTCGAAATAAAACTATTTTTGATCCGTTAGTAAAGTATAAATAACGAAGAATTTAGACTACCAGGTCAGTTGTCGGTCATTCAATTCATTTCTTCCACGGCCAAAAAAGTCATTCCATCTACTACCCAAAAATAATTTCACTAGAGGTCATGACCGAGCCGCACAGAGCCGCGAAACGAAGGCTCGCAACTTTCTTTCATCAATGCGACACGTTGTCGCCAAAATCTTAAGAAAAAATACAGTGCGGACTTAATGAACAAGACCAAACTTACGGTCCACTCACTTACGTCCACACCACACACACACACACACACACACACACACATACCCACACAACACATACCACATAAGAGTAAAGAACAATTCAACTTTAATTCAACTTACTTCGGATAGACCTTATAGGCATATAAACACTGACGACACACTACACGCATATAACCGAAACACATATTTTCATTTAACTGGCCATAACTGTATTTCAACAAAGGCTACTCACACATTATGCTTCTCATTTATTTTCCTTCTCGTTTTGTTATGAATATAAATTGTTTGTTTCTTAATGTTCGTTGTTGTCATATTCCATTTGTTTTACGTGCATGTAAAAAAATTGTGCTGTATTTGTGTTAGAATTAATCGTGAAGTTATACCCGTAAAATATGACGACAACTCACACACACTTGGTACATGCACCCACTACAAATATCAAGTCCTCATTACACATAGATGTTAAATATATATATAATTTGTATATGGTTTGTAGATAATATTTTAAAGAGGCCGGAGCTAATTTGTCTGCACATAAATTAATGGTATCAAGTATTACTATCCAACAGTAATACTTGTGTTAGTCACGATTAAATAGTTTGAAGTATTGCCCTGTTGCATTAAATATTTAACTTCCGGCATTTGTTTGCACACATTTAACTGGCTAAATAGTTCTGACATGTACGTCATACTATAACAGGTACTTCTATCCCGGTAAGAGTGGTACTGGGAGTAATAGCAATGATGGTCCACTCCATATTCCCCAAATTTCCTAGATCTCTAGTCATATGCACTGAAAACCACACATACACACACACACACATATATATATATAACCGAACATTGGCATGATGGTTAAGGTATTCGCCAATGGCCCGGGAGACCTGGGTTCAATCCCCCGGTCGAGTCATACAAAAGACTAAAAAAAATGGTACTTGATACCTCCTAGCTTAACACTCAGCATTATAAAGTATGTATCGAGGGTAAAGTGGAGCAATCCAGGGAAAGGAGTAGTGGTCTCCCCTACACCGCTGCGTAGTAGCTATCGAAAAAGGAGACTTCGGGTCACCCTCGACTAAGGTTGCTAACTTTACTTACTTTATACATATATATATATATATATATATATATATAATATATATATATATATATATATATATATATGAGAGAGAGACACTCATAGTGTAATGCTAATTGTTCTTCGAAATAGACCAAGCAAGCCGTGTTCAAATCCTGAAACGGTATGTTTGCATTTCCCATTGCAATTTTACTATCTGGAAAGTTATGCATCCAAGTATTCTCCCCCCCTGATGTGGTTAAATAGTACAGTAAACTAGACTCTTTAACCGTAAACTAGGCTCTTTAACTGGTGTACAAGAAAGCAAACCCTGAATTCAATCCTATGAATTTCCGTTAAAATATTAAAATGCGTTACATTCCGATGGTGCTTAGGAGTTGCTTTAAACATACACACACAAACGCCTATATATCGTCATCATCCTTATCCTCATCAAATGGCACTGCTTGCATACCTGTCACAGACTTTCTCTCACCATTCGTCCAATCATTCATCACTCCCCGCTGGTCTTCTTGACAACATCCTGTGTTCGTACTGAGCTATTAGTCGGCCAAAGCTTGCACGGCCGTGTGAAGAAGTCCATAAGAGAAAGTCATTTATATGTTAATCTTTGCTTCTCTCGCAGTTTCGTGGATATCTCGATCGTCTTATTTAGATGGTTTTAGAGATAGGAGGAAGGTGGTCGTACAACTGTTGTTTTGGAGGATTTTGCTTTGAGGATTTGTTCAGTATAGCTCGTAGCATTCCTCTGTAGTTCCAGTCTAGCTTTTTCTTAATGCATTTCCTCAGCGTCCATGTGGAGCATCCATACAGTAGAATCGACTTGAACTGCTGCTTTAAAGAAATTGCCTTTTACTTTATCGGATATATATATATATATATATATATATATATATATATATATATATATATGCGTGTGTGTGTGTTTATGTGTGTGTGTTTATGTGTGTGTATGTGTGTGTGTGAGTGTACGTGTGTGTATCTGTGTGTGCATGCTCTTTCCCCGATATTACACACTCTTCCTTAATAACGTACCAGACTACATTAATATATATATATATATATATATAATTCTCTTAATGACCTGTCCGGTGGCAAAAGCTGCTTGGTAGCGACTGATGTGGCAGTACCACCTTGAGCTACCAAAACTGTGTTATCACCCTGTATTGGCGGCTGATGAGGGCAGGGTGTCGCACGTGGTTTCACAAACTCTCTGATGAAAATTAATATATATATAATATATATATATATATATATATATATATATATATATATATATATTATCCAGCATCAGGTCATCTTACTTGGGGAGAGATTCTATTTTCGGATTTTTAATCTACAATATCCATGTAATTCAACATCCAAAAGAGAGCTCAATGTAAGATAATAATCAAATAAATCGCAGAACAAATAGCTCCATATTAAAGAAGAACTTTTAATAATTTCTCATATTTTTTGTAATAATATTCATTTCACCAGACCCTATATTTAAAAAAAAAAGAAGTTAGATCTGCATCTTCAAACAAAGAAATAATGCGAAATTTCTAATGAAGATTTAGAAATACTCACAAAATTGAGGTCACCCTATTTATCTAACCCAAATTTCTTTGGCTTTTTTATTTTTCTATTTTTTTTATTTAGTAAAGACAAAAAAAAAGGGAAAATGACAACAACGCCAACTTTCTTTATTTATACATATATATGGATTTGTATATATATATATATATATATATATATATATGTGTGTGTGTGTTTAGATTTAATTAAAGTAAACATACTTTGGATTTTAGTATCTATGTTTTAAGATTTGATCGAAATTATTTTTTTATATTTTAAACAACTGTTTTTTTTAGTTATATAAATTATGTAATAATGTATTAATTTATTTTGATTTCAGAGTGCATATTATGAATGATCGTTTTGTTGTACATAGAAATAATTAATACTACTAATTAGAATGATTTGTTATAGGTATTAAGTAATTACTGTTAATTTTTATATTAAGTAATAACATATTGTGGTAGTTTATATCTGTTTTTGTTTTTGTTGGCATTGATGTTATTAATATTTATTTCGTGAGCGAAATAAACGGGAGTTTTTACATTTTTTTTTCGGCTTCGAATAAGGGTATAAGGTAAAAGTTAAAGACTGACTGAATAGTTTTGAGTAGGGGTTTAATTCATGTTATTTTGGAAGTATTAGAATAGGATAGTTTTGGCGGGAGATTCGTGTAAGTCTTGTGAAGAGTAAATCATGGACGAGTATTAAAAATAACATCTTACCTCGGTACCGATTCCGAAAGTTGACAGCCGAAACAGGATGAGGTAAAGATGGTATTATATAACAGAGGAGTGTGGAATGCCCTGTTTTCATTGGCTGTTTACTAAAGGACAGATGTCTATAAGAACGACCGAAGTCCGGCCTTTATTTAAATTTGTTTTTGCTTTGGTAGAGGCACGTCGCGATCACGGAGGCGGCTTGGCTCTTCCAGAGTCATGCCGGGGTTACTGTCGGAGCCGATATGATACAGAAATAACCCGAAATCGGCAATGAAGACAGTTGCCTCACTGAAGACCCCCTTGATGCATCTAGGATGTATGATTGAAATTAAATGTTAATTTTTATATTAAGTAATAACATGTTGTGGTAGTTTATATCTGTTTTTGTTTTTGTTCGCATAGATTTTATTAATATTTATTATAATAATAATGAGTTGTTTAGTTTATTATGTTAATAGGCCCGACAATTAGTTGTACTAATTGTAATAGTAATTGTAATTGTGATGATAATTCTTGATTTAGTATTATCTATAATACTTGGTATAATCTTATTTATGAATCTAAGGATTTGAGGTTTAATAATAATTTGAATATTATAATAATGTTTATGATATAATAGTAATCTTGAGGATAAATAAATTTATATTGTAAGTGTCTATAATTTTAGATAATGTCTAAAACAGTAACTGGTATAATTTTATTTTTACTTTTAATGTGATCAATTATATTGGATAGTATTAAAATGATAACTTTCTGAGTTCTCTTTATAGAATAGAATTGATATACAATATAATATTTATAATAAAATTTTATTTTTTTGAAGAGATTATTGTTGTATAGCTATGACCAACTATACAAACACATATACATATGCATACAGAATCATAACGACGACACAATAAAGACGAGCGACACAGTTCTTTAGAAAAATATACCTCTCACTTTATTTGAGAGGGTTCGAAAGGGTTACTAAAGGTTTTACTGTGAGAGGGAGTTTGAGACCGGACAGAACTGCAACATATTGACCCCCACTCTTATGGCCATAACAGCGTTTCTTTGCCGTTCTCCTGGGCTGCTCAACCGGGGGCCTGGGGGCCCAGCCTGTCTAAGTGCTGGTTCTATCTACCGCATCTTATCTCCAACTGATTGAACTTTCTGTGCACCGAATTATATAATTGTTCGACACCCACCTTCTTCTTGGCGTCACAAATCGCACTCATTCAACCCGTCCACGGACAAGGTTATATCCAGATATTCCTCGACCGAATGCATCTGTTATTTACACAGGTCCATTTCCTATTTTGACAGCTTTGCTTGGGTCAATATGTTCTATTATTAATTCCCATGTAAATTGTTTATTGTAGATATCTTTCTTTCCTGAAATCAATTAAATCCTCTAATCTATATTTTTTACTTATCTCATTCATTTGGGTTTAAAAGTTTGTTTGCCATTACATAAAAAATAAGTGGAAAGGAAAGCGAAGTCAAAAATTCATACTATTTGATAAAGCAAGTGAATGTCATTTGTCAAGCAGACAGGAAAAAGAAATGTTCTGGTCTTCATTTAATAAGAAATGAAAAATAAAAAAGCAAATGAAATTTGGTTTAGGGGATAGGATGATCTGAATTTTGTAGGTTTTTTTAAATCTTCATTACAATTTTCTCATTATTTCTTTGTCTGAAGATGCAGATCTTACATTTTTTACAATATAGGGTCTGCTGGAATAAATATAATTACAAAAATATGAGTAATTTAAAAATGTTTTCTTTTAAATGTTATATATATATATATATATATATATATATATATCCAAAGTTTTTCTAAGGGTCATTGTTACGGCTATAATAGTGCTTTTTAAAGGCACAATGTCCATGGTTTACTCATCTGATAGCTAATATTTCTATGCATAATCTATCTAGAGTACATACTATTAACATCGATCAATCAAATGAATCAAATCGGTCTCACATTAAAAACGACATGAAACAGACGATATCCCTCGAAAACTTTTTCTGGTGCAGACTGCACAGATGACCCGAAGCTACTCACAATGACAGCTTCAAATCTCTGCTGCGCGATCTGAAGCCAACTGCAATAGGTATTGCTTTGTACATTAATTTGAATAAAAATGAACTCATATATATTAAACAAAATAAGTACATTTCAAATTAAATCATAATTGTCTGAAATCAGTTCGCCATATATCACGATTGCAATATCACATTAATCGAGAGTTATGTCAATATACACCAAAGCAAAGCGTAATCTGCTACTGATAAGTTATCGACCCAGTGGAAATCTTAAATCTTTCATGGAATAAAACAGGATATTTTCCAAGCTGTAACCAGGTCAGTACTACTAAATGGCTACACCACTTGGACTTTAACGGAGCGCTTAGAACAGAAACGTACATGTTGCTCAGAGTAATTCTTGGAACCAACATCCAAGAAAACTGCAACTGTTCGGTCGCTACCTCCCATCTCACAAAAACATTCAAGTAAGAAGAACCAGAAATGTTGGGCCCTGCTTTTCAAGTAAGAACTAACTCGTAAGCAACATTCTTCGCAGGAGTCTTTCATATGGGTATACCAATTTTGGCCGACCAGCAAAAACAATCATCAGCTCTGTACGGACACCGTATGCTGTTTAGACGACTTACTAAGAAGGATGGTCAATAGGGAACGATAGTGAAATAAATTCAAGTAAATCTCTGCAATTAGCAGGACTTGGTGGTGATGATGATGATGATGATATATGAGGCTCATTCAATAAACAGGGGGTATTTTCTTTAAAAAAGGAAAATACATTTTTTTTTCAGAATTTTTTCCAGTGATAAAAAAATCGGCATTGGTTTGAATAGGTTTGTAGCAAAAATTACTTCTAATCTTTCAAAAATATTTTGGGTGGGTTTTACTCCACAAGTCTGAGTCAAAAATAATCCATGGAGTGGGAACCAACCGACTTTCAAGAAAAAAAAACAAAAACCAACTGGTCAGTATAGACGGTCTTCTGGGATATGAAGGGATCGATCAATATTGGTTTCCTTGTTTGTTTGTTGGTTAGTTTGGGTTTTATGGCATATGAACCTTTATAGTTTTATTAATGCCTAACCCATATTTAGACAAATGAACAGTTCTTTTTCGAACAATTCAATGTAGTATGAGTAAACATTTTGATTGTAAAAATATCTCTATTTCAATCTATTCAGTTTAGCCAAACAGTTCTAATTCAAACAATTCAGTTTAGTATATGTGTAATTTCAAAACAATTCTATTTCAAACAATTCAGTATAGCATGAGTACAGCTTCAATGTCAAAATAGTCCTATTTCAAACAATTCGGTTTAGTATAGAAAATAGTTCGATTCATGCAATTCAGTTTAGCATAGATACACAATTTAAATGTCAAAACAGTTCTATTTCAATCAAATCAGTTTAGCATGAGTACAAAGTTTAGTTCAATTTGACCTATAGATAGAAAACTTGCAGGTGCTACCACTTCGGGTCTGAGTAGTTCTGGGAATGATGGTGTGAAGGACTACTCTGCATTCCCCAAAGCTCCAGCATTATTGTAACCTCACCATCAGATTGCTTTGTGTCATATCCAGAAATCTCCTTAGAGGGTCTTACGCCTCTGCATAGAAGCAGCCGCTGCAGTCAACAGGCTCAGCCGACTGGGCAATGAATGATCCACTTATTTACAATATTGTTCAAGTACAAAACCTCATTAGTGTAGAGGGTAGAGTGTTCACCAATGGTCCGGGAGACCTAGGTTCAATCCCAGGTCGCGTCATACCAAAGACTTTAAAAATACTACTTGATACCTCCTTGCTTAACACTCAGCAATATCAGGTAGATATCGAGGGTAAAGTGGAACAATCCTGGAAAAGGGGGAAGCGCCCTCCCCAACAGCTCAGTGTAATAGCTATTGAAAAGGAAGCCTTCTGGTCGCCCTAGACTACGGTCGCCAGCTTTACTTTTACTTATAAAATAAGTAAGTAAAGTTGGCAGACCATAGTCGAGGGTGATCCAAAGGCTCTTTTTTCAATAGCTACTCCTAGGAAGCTTAGCAGATGGCACTGTTCCTTTTCCTGTATTGCTACATTTTACCATTGATCTATATCTTATAATATTAAGCAGGAAGGCATCAAGTAGCATTTTTGAGTCTTTGGTATGACTCGACTTGGAATTGAACCATGGTCTCTCGGGCCACAGGTGAGCACTTCACTCACTAGGACAATGGAATAAAAACATGTTAAAACTCAATAGTTAGCGTTTAACGTTGTTGATTCTATTCGACATGTTATGCTATTTTTCATAATCGGAAAATAATATTTTGATATTGATCAGAATTTTGGAGTATAGAACAGAGGGAAAAAATTCCTTGAGTAAAAACGATTGTGGCATAAAAATTTTATAATACATATATATATATACATATATATAGTCATCCACAGACAGATCTATTTCGTTCTATCAGAACTCATCAGTGTGGCTAGACAGTAGCTTCCCGTAGCTGGGATCGACACTCGGTTGACTCAAACGTCAAGCCAAAGCCTCAAACCATTCAGCCACGAGGAGCCATTAACTGCGAAGTAAATTTTAAACGGTTATGAATCACAATTACAATTGTTTAAATACATCCGTTCAATGGCTGCCGAGACCTCAATTCATATACGAAGAGGCTTGCAATGAACGCTTATGGCAGCACGATTACTTCTTCGCCAGAGAACTCAACCATACGGGGGCAGGGGAGTATATATCTCTATAATTATATACACATCCATTTTTCAACGGTGTGACCTCGGCATATAGGCATATTGAGTTGAGTGTTCGCCAATGATCTGGGAGACCGAGGTTCAATCTCAGGTCGAGTCATACCAAAAACTAAAAAAATGGCACTTGATAATTCCTTACTTAACACAGCATTATAAGGCACAGATCAAGGTTATGTGGAGAAATCCAAGGAATGGAATTGTGCCCTGCTCAACATCAAGATGTAGTAGTTGTAGAAAGGGGAGCCTTCAGGTCGCCCTCGAGTACGGTCAGCCAACTTAACTTTATATATATATATATATATATATAATGGACCCTAAAATGTGTTGTGATAAAAACAAGTTTAGGGATATTATTTCGAATAATTCCTGAAAATATCAAGCATTATCTAAAGAGACAAATCTTATAGAAACACGCAAACACAATCAAATATCATTATAGTAACCAAGCAAGAAATTTCAATTCAATCAAGACACACTTCAGCCATAATCAAGTCAGAGACACGAGGCGCCTCCTGGATCGTAATTCTGACCGCCCACTAATGATGAAGTCGTGTCGCAAAACGTACCTACACCCATCGGCAAAGCTTTTTCCTTGTGACGTCAAACATAGTTTCGTTCGACCCACCGTGACTGGTTTTTGGCACGGGACTCTGCCCCAACTCGCGGCCTTAATTGAACAAATTACTTTGAACGGCAAAACCTCTGCTCTCTGCGTCCTGCCCGATTCATTGAGCCAATTAGAAGCAGCGGTCGAGTCGATTAGGGCTATTATCCTGCTTTGCGACCGGCTACAAGTCACTAAGAGGATCGTGTGCCAAGTTTCGTACGCTCTCACTGAAACGATGGCAGGTAAGAGCTGTAAGGTGGCTTTATTCTTTATCGACTGGAAAAGTGAAGACACGCAACAACTGATGTCAGGAACAGACTGAGATTTATTTATTTTTTCTATCTATATATTTATCTATGAATTATTCTACAAATTCCTACCAAGAAATTCCTTTCAAATCTCTCTTTCTCAACATATATATTTGTATAAAAACAGTTTTCACTTTAATTATAGACTTCTAAAAATCTATCTGTCGCTGGATATATCAATGAGAAATTATTTCTATTTGTCAGTAAATGAATAAAAATGTTAGGATTTAACCAACATAATTTCAAAAATCAATCAATCAATATATATATATATATATATATATATATATATATATAGAGAGAGAGAGAGAAAGAGCGAGAGACAGAGAGTGACAGGGAGAGTGACAGGGAGAGAAAGTGAGAGAGAAAGAGAGAATGACAGAAACAGAGACTTAAAGAGACGTATTTATACATATATATTAAAATATATTAAAATGCTTGTATTGATACCAATATATATATATATATATATATATATATGTATTACATTTTAATACCTACTTCAGATATGTTCATAGTACTTGAAGAGTACGAACACTTTTGTAAGTTCTTAACAGTATATATATATATATATATATATATATAACCTCCAAGCTATGGGTTAAATTGTATATATATATATATATATATATATATATATATATATCCTCCCAGCTATGGGTGAAATTGTATACCAAAACTGTTCTTCTAGAATGGGTGGTTTTAACATTAAAAACCTACAAATGTTTATATGCCATTAAAGAAGAAACCTACCAAACCATATATGTATATATATATATACGAAGATCATTAAATAAGTTTCCAGACATTTCTGATATGGGCACTTTTATTGATAGTACACACATAAAACTCTAATCCTCTTCGAAGTAATCTTGTCAGCTCAGATGGACTTGTTGTATCATTCCAACAACTTCTGGAAGACCCCATGGAAGTCGTCTTGCGTGAGCATGTCAATGAACTTCGTCACAGCTTCTTTCATCTTCTCAATTGTCTCATAACGACAGCCTCTGGGCTTAGGGAATAACCAAAAGTCACAGGGAGCTAGGTCTGGACTATAGGGAGGGTTATGAAATGTCTTGGTGCCCATCTTGATCAAATAGTCTGTGCCAAAAATGGAGTTGTGGACTGGTTCATTGTCTTTCTGGAAATGCCACTAACACGATTTGAAGAGTGTTGGCCTCTTGCGACGTAATCTCTTCCTTAACTCCCATAAAACTTAAACATAGTAACCCAAACCCTAACCCTCTGGTCAATTAATTCAGGTGTATTGACTACCTTACTCCGCCCACACCTCTCATCATCACTCACAGACTTACTGCCTTCTTTGAATCTCTTATGCCACTCAAAATCTGATGCTCTACTCCTGCAAGATGCTCCAAAACCAGTCTGAAGCATTCCATACGTCGCTGTGGTGTTTTTTTCCCAAATTTAAAACAGAATTTTATTGTATATCGTTCTTCTAAAGTGTCCTCACGTCCAGATTGCATTTTTGAAATTCACCAGCAGTAACAATAGGGACTTTAGTAGGGTGTATTCCAATTGCTGCTGTAGCTGTCCATTTAAACCTGTAGTCATAAAAACTGGTCAGTCATCTCATAAGATGTATAGCAATAACATAGTGAATTTTCAAGAGTCTACGACAAATTTAAATGCCTGTACAAAAAAGTCTGAAACCTTATTGACAGCACCCCGTATATATATATATATGTGTGTGTGTGTGTGTGTGTGTGTATGTATGTGTGTGTGTGTGTGTGTGTGTGTGCCTTAAATATAAGTGTTCTACATTTATTCAGATTTTTCCTCCCCTTTCTAAAGTGTATTATCTATCTACCTTCCTCTCTATCCTAATATATATACAAAACACATTTATCCAAGACCTTTTAAAAAATTCTCTCAATGTAATCGAGTTTGCTAGGTTTGTGGTTTCCCTTACCAGGTTAACACATTACGTATAAAGAATCCAGTTTCTACTATAATTACTGATAGCTAGAGGGAGAATGATTGTATTCATACTTTTGCTATGTGTAGCGTATCATCAACAGAAAAGGACATCGACACGCAGCTAACGAAGGCATGACAGCTACCGACAGCTATCGATCATATGCAAATCAGACTTGAGCGATAAATGAAACGCAGTTTTTTTCCAAGCAGCGATCGTATCGATACTGCAGTATGGATGCACTACTTGGACGGTAACTAAACAGCTGGAGAGGAAGCTAGACGGCAATTACACAAGAATGCTGCGAGCAATATTGAACAAGTCCTGGAGGCAACACCCGACAAGGCAACCACTATACGGCCACCTGCCTCCCATCACGAAAACTATCCAAGTTAGACGAACCAGCATGCAAGACACTGCTGGAAATGCAGGACGAGCTCATAAGTGATGTACTGCAATGGATCCCCACATATGGCCGGGAGAAAGCAGGACGACCAGCTCGAATATACATCCATCAGCTATGTGAGGATACGGGATGTAGCCCTAAAGACCTGCCAGAGGCAATGAACGATAGGGATAAGTGGTGAGAGAGGGTAAGGGATATCCGTGCTGGCGGCACGCCAAGATCATGATCATGATTATATATATATATATATATATATATATATCTTACCGCTCAGTAATTTATATGACCTACATCAGCTGGGGAATAATGACGCAATTTGTATTGGCTTTCGTTTGTTTACATTTTGCGCAATCGGATACCGAAGTGCTCAATTCGTTAGAAGAGATTTGCATTACACGAGTGGCAGCCATTAATTCCTCGCTAGAGTGCTCAACCCTTGGGACTGCTATCTTACCTTCTCTAATTGAGCAATCAATCACTGATCAAAGAATTGATTAAACAGAAAATTGGTATACAGCTTTGTGACAAATTAGTTTTTGAAGATTTTGCTCATAATTGTCTTCTGTTTAAATACACTAACGAAAAATTAAATTGCAGAACTGAATATGTTTTAGAATTTACTCAAGTATAAATTCTGGTTTTTATCATTCGTTACATTAAATGATCATGAACATACATGCAGCAGCTATGTGAGGATACGGGATGTAGCCCTGAAGACCAGCCAGAGGCGATGAACGATAGGGAGAAGTGGTGACAGAAGGTCAGGGATATCCGTGCCGGCGGCACGACATGATGATGATGATGATGTTTATTAGTGCTATATTAATGCAATGGGCACCATCCTGGATTTGAACTCGTGTCGCTGTTTTCCTCTATGCCGTGGGACGCCATTAACAGCAATATCAGCACCACTTATTACTTCTGATCAAGTTTACCTACTTTCTCTCAAGGTCAATTAACATTACCCTTGCCAAAAGAAGATAATCCCTTGCTTTAATGCATTCTCGAGTTTTCTAATTGGTCCCTGAATGTATTTTCCGATCATCTCTGCAAAGGGCAGGAAATGATATAAGGTTAATTCTTAAGTTAATAAGTCTGGAGTGATTTTAGAGTTTTCTTTTTCATTCACTGGTTGTCTATTCAAGGTTAAAAATCCTACTCTGAGCTACTATTTGCCATGATTAAGAAAGTGGGACCAGTGAAATTGCATTTTTGCTTTTCTCAAAGACAATTTTATAAAGTAAAACGCCAACAACTTCGTCTGGGATTTGATCTCGGGTCCACAATTCTTTTTCCTACGCCTCCAATTGCGTGATGATTCTTTCTTGGTTAAATGGATTATTAATCTTCCTTGTTTCTTTAATGCCAAAGCCATCCTTGTAGAAGGATAGCAGTGGTGCCATTTATATAGTGGATAAGGGGGTTAATATATATTCAAAATTACTAGTCCATGAATGAAAGTAACTGTGTGATTAGAGTTTGAACTCGTTTACAACAGCCTTAGACTCCAGCAACTTAGCCACTACACAATGGAGACTTCTTCTTAGTTGTATGTGAACATAACCGTCTCGAGTCTGATGCCTAATCAATGCTTCCATTTATTTTACAATAACCATTGTAACAACTGCGTCATCTTTCAAAACTCAATGATCGTAAGAAACATCTACTTTCTATGTGTCAGGGTACAATTCTCATTGAAGCCAAATTAGAATTGTCAGCAGTTCAATCTCGAAGAAACACCGATTCGTAGTTATTTACTAAGTTTTGCTTAGTTGTGACAAAAGGCCGGATATATGGGGCACCCAGTTAGCGATACTGCATAAATGTCGCAACTGTATTATACATTAAAAATATCTGCTTTATTCTTAGATACAATGATGAGTAGCTGTATGTTTGGGCTTTACAGCATATCAACCTTTGTAGGATATTTAAGGCTAAATAAATTATTATGCAAATTATCAGTTCTATTTCAAACAATTCAGTTTAGCATTAGTACACAGTTTTTGTGTCAAAATAGTTCCATTTCAAACAATTTAGTTTAGTATAAGCGTAATTTTTGTTCAAACACAGTTAAATGTCAAAACAATCCTATTTAAAACAGTTCACTTTAGCTCAAGTACAGTTTTCATGTCAAAAACAGTTCTATTTAAAAAGAATTCAATTAAGCATCCAAAAAATAGTACCATTTCAAGTAATTCAGTTTAGCGTAAGTAAGCAGGTTAATTCTATTTGACCCATAGATAGGATACTGTCTGGTGTTATTTCTGCCGGCTTGAGTGGACCTGGAAGTAATGGTGATGAAGGGATACTCCACATTCCCCAGAATCCCAGCATTACTGTTACCTCACCATCGAATTTTTTCTTGTCATGTTCAGGACACTCTTTGGGCGAGTCTTACCCCTCTGCAGAGAAGCAGTCGATGTATTTTACAGCCTCAGTCGACTTGGCAAATAAGTAGCTGTCTCTCCTCGAGTAACGATATTCTGACAATAACTTTAAATCATGCATTACACTGCTGAGCGAGCTTCTATTGGATTGTCAGCATCACAAAAGCAACTATCATTGAGGGAGCCGATATCGATCAAGGTGCAATGAACAACGTTTGTTTACTGTTTCGTTTACACCTGTTCTACTCGAGACTACAAACCGTATTGTTCGCAGCTAATCGGCTCTTGCATCGTGAAGCTGTTTGCTTAGGTAGAAACGAGTTGTTTCAAAGAGCGATCTATATGTGTGTAGAGCGAACGAAATTGCTATTCGGCGGTAGTTGATGTCGATATTCAACTTAAATGATCTGGAAAAATTGATATGGGATTATCAGGTTTAAATACCACCATTTGTTGCTGACTGCTTCTATCGCTTCTAATATTCTATTGACTTCTCGTGAAACAAATAGATTCTTTAATTTGAATATCTAATGGACTACATTTATGCTGCTAAATATATTATAGTGCACCTAATGGATTTTCGATTATTCTTTATACTCCACGATACAAGGTCAAATTGTAAGCGGAGTAAACTAAATTCGAATTTTGAATCTCTTGAATTTTATTTACGTTTATTTTTTTGTTTAGCATCCTGGGGAATTTCTGCTATTTTTCTATCTTCTCACATTAACTTAAAAAAAAAAAAAAAGAAAATGGGTAGAAAAAGAATATGTGTACAGAATATGTACACTGCGGATAAAATATCTATATACTGATCAAATTATAAGTAATAAATCGGAGAGTTTCCAAAGATTCCCCTTATAAATTACTTTTCTTACCTCATTTTCTTATGCATCCGTAAAATGAATCATATATATATATATATATATATATATATATATATATAAAACGGAGAGGTATGACAAAAAGATATCAAAAGAAAAATACTCAAGGGATGAAATGTTAACTGCTCATGTTCTAGTTGTTAACAAAACATACTTCAAGGCAGATATAATTGATATTGAATTTTTAAATTTGAAATATACGTTAAAAGTTTCATTTGAAGATATTTTTTAGATTGAATATTTGACATCGATTTTATCTACCCTAATGATGGTATAATAAATGAACGATAAAAAAGAGGAGAGAAAGTCACATTATCAATTGCAAAAAAAAATCCTTCTTAAAACGTTTTGTTTTTCTTAGTATATATATATATATATATATATATATATATATGTGTGTGTGTGTGTGTGTGTGTGTGTATGTTTTATGTGTGTATGTGTGTGTGTATGTGTGAAATGTATTCCCGATGTTAACGTTAAAAAGAAACATACTTCTATTCAAATTCTCTCTGAAGAGCCAGATGATGAGCTGGTTAAATAAATTGTTAATGGAGAATATCTCTTAATTTTCTTGTTATTTATCATCATCATGTCGCGCTGTTAGCACAGATATCCCTGACCCTCTCTCGCCACTCCTCCCTATCGTTCATCGCCCTAGGCAGGTCTTCAGGACAACATCCCCTATCCTCACATAGCTGCTGAATGTATGTTCGTGCTGGTCGTCCTGCTTTTGCACGGCCATGTGTGGGGGTCCATAAGAGCACATTTCTTATGAGTTGGTCCCTGCTTCTCCAGCAGTGTCCTGCATGTCTGGTTCACCTAACTTGAATAGTTTTCGTGATAGGAGGCAGGTGGCCGTACAGTTGGTGTCTTGTGGGGTGTTGCCGCCAGGACTTGTTCAAGATTGCACGCAGCATTCTTGTGTAATTGCCGTCTAGCTTCTTCTCCAGCCGTTTTGTTAGCGTCCATGTAGTGCAGCCATATAGCAGTATCGATGTGACCGCTGCCTGGAAGAAACTGCGTTTCATTTTATCGGTTAGGTCTGATTTCCATAAAATCGATAGCCTATTGATAGCTGTCCATGCTTTCGTTAACCTCGTGTCGATGTCCTTTTCGGTTGATTCGACGCTGCTTCCTAGGTAAGTGAATTTGTCTACTAGTTTAAGAGGGGTTCCTTCTAGAGTGGAGATGTCCCCCGTTTGATTATAGCACATATATTCCCATTTGTGTGCATTAACATAGAGGCCTCTGCCTGCGGCTGCTCGTTCCAAACTATGCAGTAGTGTTTCGGCTTGGTCGAGTGTATTTGCCAGTATCGCTATGTCATCGGCGTAGTCGGCGTCGGTAATTGTTTTTGCAGGGTACCTTCTGCTTCTTTTCTTCGTCAGCTCGAAGCCATTCTCTCTGATTTTGTCAATCTATGTTCTAAGTACATAGTCTAGACAAATGATAAAGAGGTACAGAGCCAGCGTGTCCCCTTGTAGTACTCCTGCTACAATGTCGAAGTATTCTGTGTTTCCATCTTGTTATCGTACTTTTACTTTGGTGTTTCTATAGAAAATCGTTATTGCTGCTACGGTTTCTTTAGGTATGCCGTACGCTAGTAGGATTTGCACCATCTCTGTGAATGGAATCGAAGGCCTTGGTAAAGTCGACAAATAATAATGTCGCTTGTAGTTTTTTAGCTGTACACCTTCAAGGATTCTATGTATAGTTAATATTTGTGAGGTCGTGGATCTATTTCTTCGGAAGCCATTTTGGTTTTTCCTAAGTATGTTGTCGATTTTGGGTTCTATGCGGTTTCGTAGTAGGGCATTGTAGATTTTGGCTGCTACGGATGTAAGTGTAATGCCTCGGTAGTTTTTGGTTAATCCGGGGTCCCCTTTTTTATGGAAGGGGAGTGCATATATCATTCTCTTAGGTTTTTTTAAGTTTATTCCCAGACTTAAATGAATTAGTATATATATATATAGTCATCATCAGACAAACTGTTTCCCTCTATCAGAACTCTTCAGTGTGGCTAGACACGTAGGACGCTCGAAGCCGAGATCCAACTTTGCGTTAGAGTAAGTCTCAGACCGCTCGGCCAACAAACGTACCACGTTTGGCTAAGGGAATTGTTAAGATATTTATGTAGCAACAGCAGCAGCCGTTTGTTTACATTTTTATACCCTATCGGCTACCAGAGTGCCCAATTCTTTCGAAGAGCTTTGCATTATGCGAGCGGCGGCCGAAAATTCCTTCACCAGAGTGCTAAACCCCCATGGGGGAGCGTATATATATATATATATATATATATATATATATATATATATATAAATATATATATATATATGTATGAAGGAATGCAGATACTGGGAAAATATTTTGCTCGTAAAAGGAATATTTATGAAGACACATAGATTTGCAGTTTAACTTGTTCTTTGAGAGAGGGCTGCGGTTTCAGTGGCAAGAAGATTGAAATGGTCTAAAGTAGATGTTATCACAGATGTCTGTTGTGAATTGAGTTATTCTTTCTCCTGGATTAGATTTCCTACCTCGAAGCTGTAGATCTTAATCTGTTATATTTTTTATTAATAGCTTTAGGGAGAAGGATAGATTAATACCTTCCCCAAGGACACTAACGTGAAATGAGAAGTAAACAACTTCACATAGGTTTTAAACTTTCTTCATCGAATCCGTTTTATGCGGTGATTGTAATCAAGCCGTGCGTACATTCTACATTTGGCACCAAGTGATGTTCGAACTCACAATTGTTGGATTGAATGAGATCATATTTTGATACCAGAACCTTGTCAATTTTGAATTCATTATTTATCTTTCTGATTGATTGTTTTCTTGGTTAGTTATATTCTACAGCATATCAATCCTTTTGGATTATTATATGCCAAAAAATGTTTACAAATGCACACACACACACACACACACACATATATATATATATATATATATATATATATATATATATATATATATATGTGTGTGTGTGTGTGTTCGTGTGTGTGTGTGTGTGCTCGCAAAATGATAGTTTATAAATAATATTCTTTTTAATCAAGCTAGACCTCAATTGTTTGCACATAGGTAAATAGTTTCAAATATTGCAAAATTACAACGATAATTTTATTTATTTTTAATCATTTGTTTGCACACATTTGAATATTTTCAAGTACAATATATGTATAATGAGTAGTGTGTTCATCTATGGTCCGGGAGACCAGGATTCAATTCCAGGTCGAGTCATACCAAAGACTCAAAAACGGTACTTGGTGCAGCCTTGCTTAACACTCAGCATTATAAGGTACGGATCAAGAGTAAAATGGAGCAATCATGAGAATGGATTATCGCCCTCCCCTACATCTCGGTGTAGTAGCTATTGAAAAGGGAGCCTTTGGGTCACCTTCAAATAAGGTTGCCAACTTTACTTTATATCTAATGTTAAGAGTTCTGTTTGCATTTATTTAAATGGTTTCAAGCATTGATATTCAAAGGAAATAATTTGATTTGATATTAGAATTTAAAAAAAATTTAACAGTTCGATGGGGCTATAACAGGAACTACTAATAAGGGACAAGGTGGACCTGAAAGAAATTTGGTTTAATGGCATATCAACCATTTTTGGTTATCTAAAGCCAAATCCTTTCTATACATATGTATTAGCCATATATGATTTGCAAATATAAATCGGCGAAATAGTTCCAAGTATTGCTAGGTATAACTAACAATTCAATTAAAAATCAGTCATTTATCTACACACAGTTAAATCATCAAACAGCTCTATTTCTAATAATTCATTTTAGCATAAGTCAACAAAATTAAATGGTTCCAAGTATTGCTACGTACCACTAAAAATTCACTTAGACAGTTTACACATACAGAAATGATCAAACAGTTCATTTTTAAGTAATTCCGTGTAACATGAGTCATTTGTTTAAACTCGGTTTAAATTTCAAATATTTAGATTTGACCCATAGACAGGACCCTATCAGATGCTATCACTCCGGTTTGACCAAAACTGTTAGCGAGAACAGAGAAAGCGTACTCTGCATTCCCCACAGCCCCAGCATTAGTACAGAATCAAGATTAGATAGTTTAGTGTCGTTTCAGGACAATCCTTTGGGGGGGATTACCTATTTGCAGAGATGCAGTCGATGTATTCTACATGTTATATAATTACGGAATGATTTTTTTTATATTAATCATTTCCGTTAATTATATTTTATCGTTCGGTTTGGTTGGGCTTTGAACTATTCGGCTCTTAGTGCAGATGCATACATATTGAGTACACTTCATGTTCGTCCGGACATTGGCCTAGCGGTTAGAGTGTTCGCCAATGGCCCGGGAGACCTGGGTTCAATCCCAGGTCGTGTCATACCAAAGACTCAAAAAATGGTACTTGATGCCTCCTTGCTTAACACTCAGCATTATAAGGCACGGATCAAGGGTAAAGTTAAGCAATCGAGGGAAGGAGTAGCGCCCTCCCCTACACCTTGGTGTAGTAGCTATCGAAAAGGGAGCCTTCGGGTCACCCTCGACTATGGTCGCCAACTTTACTTTACTTCATGTTCGTGCGCAGAGGATATGACAATCACAAATGTCATAATAAAAACCCCAGATAGGAAATGTGACTGGGGGGTGAATAACGTCCTGCCCGTAAGCGATGGGCTGAGAATTTGGTGATTTTGAAAAAAGACGTGAGTTGAGATCCGACTCTGGGCCGGGCCAGTCCAGCTGGGGGATACGGGATGCGCCGCGCGTTTGTTGGTTCAGATAATACAGTCAGGATAGTAAAAATTGTGTCTCTCTCTTTGTGTCGAAAAACCAAAGTCAAGAAGTTAATAAACGTTTCGTTCCTGAAAACCTGAGAGTCGTCAGTGTTTCGTATTTCCAAGCACCGGTAAATGTTACATACAGCCTGAGCATAAGAACAATAAATGGACACTCCACGTTTCCCAAAAACTCTTGGACTAGAGACTCAACAGCAAATAGTTTCTTGTCATTACCAGAACAGTCGTCAGTAAGGGTTCTTACTCCTCTGCAGAGATGGAGTAAGGGTATTCTACAGCTTCCGGTGATTAGACTGTTAGTTTTATCGCATGGAATTGTTCTCGCTAACAATATGTAGGGGTATAACACTACTGTTTTAGAACAAGTGTAAATTCAGAATCAACTCTTTGAATCATAATAAAGGACTTTCTCTCAGGAAAACATAATTTCCACTGAATAGACCACGACTTAAATAGACACTTTAAATTAATCATAATATGTAGGGCTGCAGCTCCTGGTTGGCTTGAAAATTGAGCTTCTTAGATGATCCCTTGTGGCTTGATATAGAATAAATTGGAATGATTAAAATCGTATTCAAAATCCCGGAGGGGAGGAATATGAGTAATAACACCTTTATTTCCTAAAGGCAGCATTCCCAGTTGAAAAAAAAAATTAGCAGAGGAAAAAAGCAGACGAAAGCATAAGCTCTCAGCTAATTCAAATAGTGGAATCAGCTGCCTGCGTTTCTCTGTCGGGGCCAAACAGTGGAGTCGTCTTATGTAAATCGGCTTCATTGTCAAGTAATAATTGTTCAAGTCTCATCCATCAGGAGTTGGAGCGAGTCCGCCAAAGTCACTCGATTTAACCCAGTCTATTACTTACAATTTCACACACACACACACACACATATATATATATATATATAATTTTTGAAGGCAAAGTTAATTTTTCCTGATCAAATTTACAGATCACGAACGTGACTGGATTGCCGTGCGTCATGATCTATGAACCTGCATCAGAATCGTTTAAGTATACAAGCCCTTAAGTTAAAAGAAGGTTTCTGAAGTGTGGGGTGTCTGTACTTTATGAGTAGTAGCTTGAAAAAAAATTCCCGTTTTATTTAATCGGGGAGTTCAGATCTCAATATTAATAGTACTCAATGCTTTGCCTAATCTTATACTGACTTTTGCTTTTGTTATATAAGATAATGTTCCCATGGTATAAGGATTAGTCTTCTAATCCCAGAGCCAGATTAGGATTCAACAAAAAGATAATGCAAACTTTATATATACATAAAGTAAAAGTAAAGTTGGCATCATTAGTCAAGGGTGACCCGAAGGTTCCCTTTCCAATAGCTACTACACCGAGGTGTAGGGGAGGGCGCTACTCCATTCCCTGGATTGCTCCACTTTACCCTTGATCCTTAACTTATAATGCTGAGTGTTGAGCAAGACGGAATCATGTATAATTTTTTGAATCTTTGGTAGGATTCGACCAGGGATTGAACCTAAGTCTCCTGGACCATTGGTGAACATTCTATTCATTAGACCAACGGTGAGAGCGAGAGAGAGAGAGAGAGAGAGAGGGAGCGGGAGAGAGATGTATTGAGTAATATATTACAATGCAAATACTGTGTCAAATGCATTTTTGTTTGGTTTTATAAGTATATATAATGCATATATTTATATACGTTGAGTACACAAATAGAAAACAATTTTATACGTGTTATATACAATACATGTACATATGCAATTACATATACAGGAAAACTCTGTTATTTCAGACATGAACGAGTTTATTAATTCCTGGCTTCGGTCCATGTCGACACCACGACAGATACACAATTCTTTAAAGCCTATGCTAATCCTATTATGCTGACTCCAACCCCAACGCGCGGCGCATCTTGTGGTGTTTACGATCTCACTTCATCTCTACCGGTCGATATCCGAAAAACTCAATCCCATGCCTCAACGGTAGAGAACCGTATTGACGTCTTTTAAAAATCTCAAAATCTCAGGACAATCCCTTCTGGTCATGACGTCATTCACACCCCAGCCCCATATTCTTTCAGGGGGTTTATTATGACAAATTGTGATTGGCATATCCTATCCACGCGAGCGTAAATGACTATGCACGAAAAGCACCAAATGACTATGCACCTGGACTAAGAGGCGCGAATAGTTCAAAGCCCAACCAAACTGAATGATAAAATACAATTAACGGAAAATGATTAATATAAAATATTCCTTAATTATATAACACATGCTCTGATAATTACACAAAATCAAACCACATCGTACCTCGCTGCATAAGTTTCCTTGAAGATCAAAGAAAAAAAGTCTAAATTGTTTTAAAATTTTTTTTTTTTTTTTAAAAGACTGTCAACTTGTCCTACTTTTGGCACCGTTATGTCCGCAGACAGTGTGCACGGCACGTGGTTTGTTGTGGCAAACTGATGTTCGGCCCATTTTAAACATTTTCTCTGTATAAAACATCCTTCTCCTACATATCATCCAATAATTTAATGAACTATCTATGTTTAAGCTGAGAACTAAATGATTTGCGTACATTTTGAATAACCTCAAAAGAAATATTTTAGCGAGATAAGCATATTTTTTTACAAATCAATTCCAAACACAGCTGAGTTTACATTCACAGAAAAAAAAACAAAAAAACTTCTGAAAATAATTCTTTAAAAGATCCCTTAATTCATTAAATGACCCTCAAGAATATATATATATATATATATATATATTATTCAGTCCAGTTAAAACGGAGTCTGGAATAATTCCGTCAGGACAATAAAATCATTCAACTATGAACATTTAAAATTTCCTGGTAAAGAGCTACTGTGTCTATTCTGACTATATTCAATTCATCTATTGGATCTGAGGAAATCCTGTTATTTTTAGAGTATAATTTCTGTGGAAGGTGAGAGAGAAGAAAAAATGAGACGAAAAAGTAAACCTAGAGTCTACGGGGACGGCTTGCTGGCCTCTGAGTGACTCAGGCTGAAGAAGTCGTTGTTGGTCAGCTATTCACGTGTGAATGACTGCGCTAATTAAAAATAACTAATATAAAACGGAGTTCACATGTTTTCTGCGCATGTGTGGAAGTAAGTAAACGACTTGAGTTTGGAATACGAAAATGTAAAGACAGATGAAAATTAAGGCCCCCATTTTGGAATGTGCCCAGAAAAGTGGAGTTACAGCAGACGCCAACCTGTGAAGACGATATCAGAGAAGAAAAGCACGTTAGAAGAAAATTCAAGATCTGTATTTGCTCTCTCTTTCTCCTCATGACATGGAATTCTCTTTGTCCAGCCAATGCGGTTGACTCAGCTTTTATAATCACTTTCTTTCTCCCGGCGACTACTTAAAAAGTGTAGTAGCGAATGAAGCTCTATAATAGTAAACTAAGAGTTTTGTGTGTTCTTCAACTTTTCCCACAGCGACGTTACAGCAAGGTCGGACTACTACTTAAGACATAGCGAAACGCGCATTAACCCATTGGAGCACATCATAGTACAAACGTCTATTTGGTAATGTTATATGGTACACTAATCATGAAAATTTAGATTTAGCGCATTTTCTTTTTAAATTGGACGAGTCAGACTAGAAAAAAAAAACGCCTTAAAAATGAATGCACATTTTGCTTCCACGCCCAGTACCCGCCATTGAATTACTCAATTAATTAATGACATTATTACCTTCAACTGAGATCGATTTTAACATTGGCTATGTTGGTAATGCATGGGGTATTATTCACAAGTTGTTGACCTTATGGAAACAGGATATAGCTAATAAGATAAAACAGGAATTTTTACAAACTGTAGCTGTGTCGGTACTACTGTATGGTTGCACAATTTGTACTTAAATGAAACGCTTACAGAAAAAAACGCTTCATGAGAAGTATATTTATCTGAGTGATATTCAGCGTTGATTTAAGTGAATGGGAAAGGATAAAGATTATGCTGAAAAATAAATATCCAATAGTGAAAAAAACTAGTTGGGAATGACACAAAAGATGCTAAGTGCTATTCTGAACGAATCCTAGAAACAGAAACTAACAAAAGAGCAGTTGTAGGTTAGTTTACCTTCCATCTTAGAAGATATCTATGAAAAGTGAGCAAGACATGCTGAGCACAGCTGGTGCAGTTAGGAGGAACTCATAAGTGACTTTCTTTGATGGACTCCTACACATGGACACACCAGTGTTGGCCAACTAGAAAATAAAACTTCATCTCTGTGAGGACTATGGTTACCATTCAACTGAATTATCTAAAGCGATTGCTGATAGGGATGAATTGCGAGAGAAAATCAAAGGAATCCGTTCTGCCATCATGTCTTAATAATGATAATAGTAGGGCAGGCTGGGTTCTTCAGCCTTGGTGAGCAACTAGTCTAGGAGAAGGAAAACTCCGAATTCAAACCTGCTAAACTCCACTTAAAAATTGACATTATTTCATATCCTGCCCGAGCGGAGGGGTTGGGTAAATATGATAATGATGATAATGAGGATGAAATTTTAATCTATTTTGATATTTTTATTAAGGATAAGACTCAGTATTTATTCATTGCCCGGTGAGTTATTTCTAAAATTTCTGTATCTCAGCGTTTGAAAAGAGGCTCATCATAATCACGTTTATCTTTGTAAAATATATATATATATATATATGTAGAGAGAGAGAGAGAAAAAGAGAGTGAGAGAGAGTGAGAGATAGTCAGATAGAGAGAGGGATATAGAGAGTAATAGAGAGAGAGAGGGAGTAGGAACAGAGGTAATTTACTAAGCTTTTTTGCTTAGATGTAGCACAAGGCCGCATGTTTAAAAATTGGAATTTGTAATATTGGCTTTTTACTGAAATAGAACATCGACCACCAACTCCTATAACAAAAATTTTGAAAAAATTAAACAGTATGAACCGAATAAAGTACTTAACCCCCTATTTACCTTCTGGGACTTTATGCCCCCAAAACTGCTCTGTATATTTTTAATAAATTCTTATGAATAAAACTTAACCCTCCACAATCTCCACAGTTCTCGGATATGAATCAGTTTCCGTATAATTCACATTTCCCCCCCCAGGAAACATTCCCTCTGAGGTGCATCTGCAAAAATTGCTGATATTCTGTCCGCCTTCAGCTTCAGCGGCATCTCAGGCAGACAGTGATCGAACCCACCTCCGAGTCGATTTGTTGAGGGAGCAGGTACTGCTTTGGAGGAAGCCCCGTCACTGTAAATGAGCCTATAGCATACTAAAACCCACCCAACATGAATAAGATACAGGCCTTACCTTTTTTTTTATATCACTGAATAAATTCATCCGGTGACTTCATCGAAGGAGACGGGATAGACAAGGTTTTCGTTATACTTCTCCAGGACAAAATCAGCTAAAAACAGTAATTCATCACTAAGCCTCGAAAAATATTGTGTCGTTGGGGCTTAGAACATACTGGTTATATCTTTAGCAGACGCTGTTGAAGAGAATAATTAATGTTAAATAGCAATGTTGTAACTCTTTAATTGTGTGTCTAAATTAAATTATTGGTATTTATTCATCTATTTATTATTATTGAATTTCTATCATATAACAATATTTGACTTTGTGCAAATGAATGAATAGTGTTGAATTCAATAATTCGTGATAAATAAAAATACTTGTAACCGCAAGTGAAAATAAATGATCATTATCGAATAGCATTATTAGTTTTAAAGACCAATAATTAAAAAAAAAATTACTTTGTTGAAGCAGCAGTAATACTAGTGTCCAAGCAAATTAGTTGTTACTCGTTTAAAAATGAAATTACTTCCAAACTATTCACCTACAAATCCTTTGTATACCCATTTAAAAGTGTGCAGTCAACTAACAGATGTTAAATTGTTAGTCTTACATAGCAATACTTGAAACTTTTTAACTTTGTGCATCAAATGATTTATAGTAAATAGAATTATTCATATAAGATAGAAATAATAGAAACAATTTAATTATGTATCCCAAAAATGAACTCGGGCTCGTTTAAAGATTTCATTCACAAAATGAGGTTACAAATCATATTTAAAAATGTATTTGAAGAAAGAAAATTTGCAATTAAATAACCTATTATGGTCGATATGCCGTAAAAATATATTTGATATATATGTATCAAGAGGATTTGGCAGTAAAAAATCTACATTTGTTAATAACCCTTAAAATCACACGAAATAAAATCATATATATTCAATATATATGTATCTAGAGGATTTAACATTAAATAATATACAATGGTTAATATGCCTTAAAATCAAACCAAATATACAATGAATATGATCCCGTAACATCTTGGCATTAGATAACTCTATATGAAGTAACGTGCATCTAATATTAATCAATCAATAGAATTATCTTCGGTGATCCCGTAGGCGTTACTCATGTAGTATGTATTCGGCATGAATAACCTGGCGTAGCCCATTGCTGACCAGGTCTTTCTCCTAGACTAGTTGCCATACCAGAGTTAAAGAATCCAGTTTATCCTATTCTTAACTCATAGCTGGGGGATGAATTGTTGGATTCATACCTTTGCTGAGGATTCTATCGCTGCATAAAATACAAGCAATCTGATTCAGGGTTTGAACTCGGTTTTCTGAATCGACTTTCTAAAACGATTACGGTTTGGCAAGAGTGTCTACATTAGATTAAAATTGAATTAGATCACATCAAACGAAGGAAAATAGTGTTCAAAAGATTCGATTGGGAATGAACACCGACCTCTTGAACTAACTGAAAATAAGTAACTATCTTAAGCACAGCAAAGGCCAAGATCTGCGCGTGTTTCAAATCCCAGTGGTAAAATCTATTTTAAAAATTAAGATTCTTAGCTTCTGTTCTATTCATTTCAGATCAACAATTCGCCGTTCCTTATTTGCTTGTTTTAAATGAAGGAAAAAAATCGATAAAACGTGGAGATAAAAGAGTCGTATACTTTTCTTTTGGTTACAAAAGCGAGCTTCCATATCAAGAATAAACTGCAGCATGTCTGAACAAAAGTCGTATTATACAACACTCTTAAAAATAAATGCAAAAAAGAACAAAAAGAAAAGAAAAGTAAAGAAATATCTAAATTAAAGAAAAATATACTCGTGTTAATATTTATTCCTTAAAGGTAACTAATTTTCAGTGCATGGTTCGTGTTATAGTTTTCCTTTCTTTTGTTTCCCGTTTTGCAAGATATCATATTTTCTTTCTTTATTTCTCATTCTCTCCTCTTTCTTTCTGCAAACGCGCGCGCGCACACACACACGCACACAAATATATATATATATATATATATATATATATATATATATATATATATATAGCGTTTAAAAGTGTTTTTGCAATAAAAGTTCTTTTCAGTGAGTTCATTTGGCAGCTAAGCGGAGAGTTGTGCTTCTTGGATGAATTCTCAGATTTCGGAAACATCGGCTCCGTTTTTTCCTCTTTTCTTTCTTTCTGAATATTCACCAGGGAATAGACTTTGATTCGTTCAAAATTGTTTTTCTAATTCTTTGAATTTAGTCAGAAAATGATCGGAGCAGAGGGTTTTATCTAAATCTAACGTTTGGGAATTCGTTTCAATTGTATCTAATGTGACTCTGATTAAAAGCCATGATTAAAAAAAGAAAACTTTGATGTCATGTGAGTTCTCGATGTATTAAATATGAAAATACGATTTATAGAGTCAAAGAAAATCCCTGTTTTCACTGTTTGTTTCATTCTCTACAGTCGTAGTTTTATTTCCGTTTCCCCAAAGGTATTTTTTTCAACATGTTTCACGAGTTCATATATGAATTTCTCAGACCCAATAGAGATCCATCACCTTCTGACTGGATCAATTTGCACTTTCTATATTTCTCTCGCAAAACTCTTTCTTTCGTTGATATCTATCTATTCATCTTGAGTTTTTTTAACCAGGCTTCTCTCAGTGGATGTATTTCACAATATATATATATATATATATATATATATATATATATATTTATATATATATATATATATATATATATATATATATATATATATATGTGTGTGTGTGTGTGTGTGTGCGTGTGTGTGTGTGTGCTGCGTTTGTCTATCTGCGTACGTGTGTGTGTAAAGCCGGAATTTTCAGCAATTACACACACACACACACACGTATGCATGAATATATGGTTTGATTTGCTTTCTTTGTTTAATAGCATAGCAACCTTCGGGATTTATTTAATGCCCTTGTTATTTAAACATCCTTGTCGAAGAACCCTAGGGGTACAATTTAACTCACAGTTTTCAGGTTTAAGACTGTTCCCGCCTTTCCCAAGGTGTGGGCCCGAAAGTTTACGCAAAAGCAGGGTTAAAATTCAACCTTACTTACGTGGGCTAATACAGCATATTAGATACTACACTGCAGAAACATCCCCCTCCCCATATATATATATATATATATATATATATATATATATATATATATCATCATCATCATCATCATATCGTGCTGGCAGCACGGATATCCCTGACCCTCTCTCGCCACTCCTCCCTATCGTTCATCACCCTAGGTAGGTCTTCAGGACAACAACCTGTATCCTCACATAGCTGCTGAATGTACGTTCGTGCTGGTCGTCCTGCTTTTGCGCGGCCATGTGTGGGGATCCATAAGAGTACATCTCTTATGAGTTCATCTCTGCTTCTCCAGCAGTGTCCTGCATGTCTGGTTGTTCTAACTTGAATAGTTTTCGTGATAGGGGGCAGGTGGCCGTACAGTTGGTGTCTTGTGGGGTGTTGCTGCCAGGACTTGTTCAGGATTTCACGCAGCATTCTTGTGTAATTGCCATCTAGCTTCTTCTCCAGCCGTTTTGTTAGCGTCCATGTAGTGCAGCCATATAGCAGTATCGATGTGACCGCTACCTGGAAGAAACTGCGTTTCATTTTATCGGTTAGGTCTGATTTCCATATAATCGATAGCCTATTGATAGCTGTCCATGCTTTCGTTAGCCTCGTTTCGATGTCCTTTTCGGTTGATGCGACGCTGCTTCCTAGGTACGTGGAGATGCTGATGAATTTAAAAAACAACGCTACCAACGGAAATAAACTCTAACCAATGAATAGAATATTCTTTTTAAAAAAATCGTGGGTCTATGAAAGTCCAAAACTGCGCAGGACAATTTTGGTAAATTCTAACCTGAAACCAAGACACTTATCTGGAAACTTGAAAGGACCTTAATAAAATTAAATAGAGAAAATGTTTCTTTATTATTTAATCTAACATGCTTAAATGAAAGACTGCTGCCCAACAACACACACACACACACACACACACACACACACACACACACACACACACACACACACACACACACACTCAAACACACACACACACACACACGTACAATATATATATATATATATATATATATATATATATATATATATATATAGTCATTCACAGACATCTGTTTCGTTCTATCAGAACTCATTAGTGTGGCTAGACTGTGGCTATTGTCAGAATTCTATGTTTAATACTTACTTTATATATAGTTGTATATATTTCTCATCGAAAAATAAAAATGGAAAAAAAGGTTCATTAATTATTGACGGATTACTTTCGTTTCTCATGTGAAATATTTGTGTAAGGTAGGTCATGACAGATAAATAGATTTCCGCTAAATTCTGCTGAACTTTCTTACTGTACTTTGAACACACACACGAAGACAGGCCCATACATAGATTCCAATATCAAGAAGAGAAAAAATTATATTTACGATGATTGATTTTTTTAAAGTTCCCATTTTATTTCATTTTTAATATCTAAAACAAATATTTTCTGAACAAACTAATATATTTATATGTAATAATTTTTTTTTCGGAATAGGCTGTCTGCTTTTAGTATTGACTGTTTCAGTTCTGTTCGAGCGTATTATGTTAATAGTAACTGTAACAAAAATGTTCATTACTAATGGTTAATGTTAATTGTTAATTTTTCATCAGTTATTTAGGACTCGAGAACTTGATTTTAAAGATTATATGCCCCTAACCAAGATAATGAAATAAATAAGTGATGTATTAACTTAGTCATAATGACCCCAAAACTGAACATGGAGTGAAGAGTCTATTGGAAGGTACCATGCTGATTTCAAAAGTTCCTTAGTGTTTATACGAATCTTGAAAATCAATGATACTGATTTTATATTTTCATTTACAATTTTTGTATAATTTCTTAAGTTTTTCCACACTGTTATTTAATATCAATAATCCTATCTATATAAATAATTTGCTGACATATCTATTCAAGCCTTAGATGAACCCTAACAGAAACTACCATTCTGAGTCAGAGTGGACCTGGGAGTAATGGCAAAAAAAGCTACCGAATTGCAGCCTCACAACTAGATGCATTTAAGTGTTACTTCTCTACAGGTTTTTCAGCCGTTGTATTTTAAGCTCTACTGACTGGGCTACAAATACAAGAAAACATTATTTCAAAACGATTGTTAAATGCACTTCCTACCTCATATTTTACATAACATTCACGCTCAACGCACAAAAATTCCAGTGTATTTTTTACGAAAGAACAAAAATCTCCGTCTTGCATTTAAGGAGATAAATAGTTGCTTTCAGAGAGAGCTGCGTTTCCGAAAATGATTAAATTTTGAACCGAGTTAAAACTTCAGCTACGGGTAAAATTTCATAACTGCTGTTCATCTAAAAGGATTGTAATGAAAAAAGGACAAGAGATTCTGTCTAGTAATCTTTCCTCAGTGTCCAAAGGCTCTTAAGGAAATGGTCCAAAGTTTCGCCTGATTCTTGTCGACGAGTCGCAAGTAGGTGTCCAGAAAATATCTCATTTTTGGGGCTTTATGTATGTAGCGTTCAGTACAGCGATTGCATCTTCGTAGGTAACGCAATCCGAGATGATTTCGCTGACTGTGAGAGACAGCTAGTTGGTTAGGAGGGCACGCTT
This sequence comes from Sepioteuthis lessoniana, assembly GCA_963585895.1. Taxonomy (NCBI): domain Eukaryota; kingdom Metazoa; phylum Mollusca; class Cephalopoda; order Myopsida; family Loliginidae; genus Sepioteuthis; species Sepioteuthis lessoniana. The sequence goes on along the minus strand of OY757930.1, from coordinate 26,021,465 downwards.
ATTGATGAGACGTCCCGGTCTGTCTGAATGTAGAACGTCGATGAAATTTGTAAATGTCTCTAGCCAATGTTTCCAGCACCTGTCGGCTGAATCGCTTTCTGGATCTGTGGTAAATCGTTCCGGTCGCATAAATTGTTCCATTCTTAATTGAATAAATTGTAATGAAAACAGGACAAGAGATTCTGTCTAGTAATCTTTTATTCAATTAAGAATCTTACTACTCGTCTACTTGACAAGCGGAAATGTACAGCTTTTATAGCTTGGATTATCAAAGAGGAGATAATCCATATTCACAACAAGGATGTATTTCACATTCGTTTGGTTTGGTTTGATTTTATGGCATATCAACACTTGTAGGACATTTAATGCCAAATCGTTTTTATACATATATATGAAATATATGATTTTAAAACACAATTGATCAATAACATTTTTAGACGAGCTTGAATTCATTTTTTACACTCAGTTAAAATTATTTCACTTCTGTCTATCTATACTAAAAATTCTATTTACGATTAAGCATTTGTTTGCCCACAGTCAAATATTTTCAAGCACTGAAACTGTGTACTTTTACTAAATTGAATTGTATGAAAAAGAACTGTTTTTTATATTAAACTGTACTTAGACTAAACTGAATTGTTAGAAATAGAACTGTTTTTGAAAATTCAACTTTGTACTTCTGCTAAACTAAATTATTTGAAATAGAACTGTTTATATGTATAAAAATGGATATGACATTAATTACCAACAATGTTGGATGTGCCATAAAACCAAACCAAACCAAAAATTGAAATCCCTGACTTAACACTTAGCATTATATCACTAACAATTCAATTAACATTATATCACTAATAATTCAATTAAACATCAGTGATTTGTTCTCACACAGAGTTAAATGGTCAAACAGTTATATTTCAAACAATTCAGTTTATCATAAGTACACAGTTTAAATGTCAAACATTTCTATTTGACTTTTAGGTAGGACCTTAGCAAGTGCTTTCACTCCGTGCCTCAGAGGACCCTGGACCGATGACAATGAAGGGATACACCGCATTCCCCAAAGCTCCATTATTACTGGAGCCTCATCATTCCGGTCCCATAAATTGTTCCATTCTTAATTGAATAAATTGTAATGAAAACAGGACAATAGATTCTGTCAAGTAATCTTTTATTCAATTAAGAATCTAACTACTCGTCTACTTGACAAGCGGAAATGTACAGCTTTTATAGCTTGGATTATCACTTGTCGTGGTGGTGGGGGTCCTACCCTTCTGCAGAGATGCAGTTGGTGTGTTCTACATCTCTAACTGACTGGGCCTGGGTTTCGAATTGAATAACCCATGAAGGTTTATATGCAGCTAAAACAAAGAAGACAAACATAAACTAACTGAAAGTTGAGTTATCAGTGATTTTAAAGCAATCTATCATTTACTCAATAAATATTTTCCGCGTCTTTTTCTTCCACACAACTTTGGTCAAGTACAGATAAACTGTGTACTCTATAAATAATGCAATTAAAATGTCTTATTTCTTGCCCCTCTGTTCTAGTATTTGCCAGATTTAGCAAGAGTGAAGTTAATTACTTGATGGCGGATGCCATAGCTCACTACCTCACCAAGTGGAAAATCCTGTTACAGCCAAGGAATTTTTAGTAGCACTTTCCTCAAACATGAGAGCAGATAGGAAATGCAACGAAAAAATTAACCTTGGGATCAATCCTGTTCGGAGTGGAGGGATTAAATCAAATGCCGTTTGAAACCTTTTTTGTTTCGAAACAATACTATATAGAAGCCGGAACCTGATAAAAGTCCATGTGAACAGACATATGTGAACAGACATATGCGATAGCTTAATATATATATATATATATATATATATATATATATATATATATATATATATATATATATATATATACCCAAAGATACCAAGTCACGGTTAACTCTGAAGATGGACCAGATATGGTATCTATTAGAGTTACTAAAAGACCTTTTAAAGGATGATTTTACAATACTAAAACGTCAGCATCATAAAAGAATATAGAATAAGAAAATAGAACACTGACGTCAAAGGTTTTGCAATAATTTGCACTGAGTTTTTGGGGGACGTTTCTATCACGTAACCGAAGCTGTTCAAAGTGTGGTATGAAGCTACTGCGTTTGTAAGTATCGTGCTAGATTGTTTGCTTACATATTGTGCATTGATAACTCTGCGTGTGATTGGAAAGCTACACACATGATTATACAAATAAATATGATTCGGTAACTTAATAAGTTTTACCGGGGTCATTACATCGCGAAGGGAGGATGCAGTCTTGATCACAGCATAACAAACATATTTACTGACCCCTCCACTCAGGCAGGATATGACACAAGGTTAATTTTTAAGCAGAGTTTAACAGGTTTGAATTCAGAGTTTTCCCTCTCCTAGACGAGTTGCCGCACCAAGGCTGAAGAACTTAGTCTGCCCTACTATTTACCCCTAGCTTGAGGGAGAATAATTGTATTCATATTTTTCCCAAGGGTATTAGTACTATGTGAAAGGCAACCAGTCTCGTCAAGGATTTGAACTCGTGTCATCGTGTCCATTTTCTATGACGATAACCATTACACCACGGGCACCTCCTTTTACATTTACTCTTAAAACTTTTCTGTGTCTTTCCCTCTGATTCTTATCTGGTCTTGTGAAGATCTTCACTCCACTTTATGAATGAGACAATAAAAAGTCTTATTTCTTCCCTCTCAGTTCTTGTATTAATTGTTCAGATATATAACTGACTTAAAAAAAGTCTATAACTAGAACTTTTTTCTTCATGTTTCTTGGTTTTTATTCGTTTTTTTTCTTTCTCTTTTGTCTTATTTCCCGTTTCAGAGAGCCAGATTTGCTTTTAGCACCTTGGCAGGACATCTAAGGTGCGCAATGGTCAGACGAGAAGCAAAAGGAAGGTTTCCAATTCCTGCCAAACAATATATAGGTAAGAGAGTTTTTTTTCTCCAAATTTAGAGACTCTACGTATGTTTGTTATGATGTATGCTTATCTGTATAGTGAATTTTTTTTAATGCTTGTATGTGCATAGTTGTGTATTTAGGCTGTCTATGCATTATTATACTTGAATCTCAACAAGTTTCGATCAGAAAGTCCGTAAGCTGATGAGTACCAAAAATATTCAATGTTTAACTTTCTATCGAGAAAGCGCTCGTATTGTAAGAGATGACGTTGTTGGAGTTGGGCACAGCGACCCAAGTTCAAATCCTAGGCAAGGCTGGTAACATTTCCCATAACGCTAATAGCTAAGACTAAATAGTAAGGCAGGCGAAATTTTTAATCCTAATGTATGGTCACCGGTCTAGGAGAAACACAACTGAATTCGGAGCTATCAAAATCCGCTTAAAATATAGACCTTGTGTTTCATTCTGCTCATGTGTAGGAGTTGGGTAAATACTTATAAAACCTTCAAAATATCGTTAACATATTTTTAACGATATTCTTCTTTGTTTTATGGGAATTGATAAGGAAAGAGATTATACTGTAACCAAAAAAAATTTTATGTATATCAATATTTTTTCATCATCGGGTAAAAAATGGATGGATTTATATACATTGTTATACCCGTATATGAATGAGTACGTATATATATATGAAAGAAACCAATTACAAGTGAGTTTGAGTCTCATTGGATTCCCTGTACACACGGCCATGTACAACAACAAAGCAAAGCTTGGTAAATAACTATCTGACTGAAGAAGGCGCACTTACCGAAACGGTTATCATCTCAGAAATAAACACCCGAATTCAAATCCTAGATGAAGCTGCCTACGTATTACTTCGCATTTATTCCTTCGGAAAAGGCATTCCATCTCTTGCCATCTCAGCAATGGGTAAGTTGTAGGACAGACTGAATTCTACAGCCTTGTTTAGGCAACCAGTCATGTTGAAGGAAAACACTTAATCCAAGTTCCTAATGGTCGACCGTAGTCTAGGGTGACTCGAAGGCGACCTTTTTAACAGCTACTATACCTTATCGTATAGAGTGGACGCTTCCCCTTTCCCTAGATTGCTCCTCTTACCCTTAATCCATACCTTATAAAGCTGAGTGTTGAGCAAAGAGACATGAAGTACCAGCAATTGACATTATGGTTAGGGTGTTGGTGCATGGTCCGGGAGACCGGGATTCAATCCGAGGTCAAGTCATATCAATGAATGAAACAATGGTACTTAATGACTCCTTTGCTCAGTCGGCTGTGGCTGTAGTATACACTGGCTACTTCTCTTTAGAGGAGTAAGACCCCTACCTCAACAAGTGTCCTGGATATGACACAGAACAATCTGATGGTGAGGCTCCAATCCTGCTGGATGTTTGGATAATGCAGTGTACTCCTTTATTGCCTTTGCCCCAAGGTCCATTCTGACTTGCAGTGGTAGCACATGATAGGGTCATATCTATGAGTGAAATAGAACTTGACTGTGTACTAATGTTAAACTAAGTAGTTTGAATTGGTATTATTTTTTATATTGAATCTGTGTACTTATACTAAATTGAATTGTGTGAAAAAGAACTGTTTTTAATATTAAAATGTACTTAGACTAAACTGAATTGTTTAAAATAGAACTGTTTTGACAATTAAACTGTGTACTTATGCTAAACTAAATCATTTGAAATAGAACTGTTTATATGTATAAAAATGGATATGACATTAGTAACTCACAATATTGGATGAGCCATAAAACTAAACCAAACCAAACCAAACCAAAAATTGAAATTCCTTAATTAACACATAGCATTATAAGGTACGGATTAAGAGTAAGGGGAGCAATCCAGGGAAAGGAATAGCGTCTTCTACACCTTGGTCGTATAGCTATTGGAAAAGAAACCTTCGAGTTCCCCTCGATTACGGTCAGCCAACTTTCTTAATTCAAACGAGTTGTAATTCACTTGAAAATTGAGTATGTGTCATTCTACTTGACTTGGAGAGGTTGGGTAAATGATTTCTATAAATAAATATTCATTATATACTACAAATTTCATTATACCCACTTTACCCTTGATACGTACCTTATAATGCTGAGTGTTAAGCAAGGAAGTATTTAGTACCATTTTTTAAAGCCTTTGATATGACTCGATATGGGATTGAACCCTAGTCTCCCGGGCCATTGGCAAACACTCTACCCTCTAGGTCAATGAGCAGGATAAATTATGTACTGGGCCATTGGCCAAATGAGTAGAGTGTTCGCCAATGTTCCGGGAAACAGGGGTTCAATCCCAGGTCGAGTCATACCAAAGACTCAAAAAATGGTACTTGTTGCCGCCTTGCTTAACACTCAGGACTCAGGTCTTGAATGGTAGTCCCTTTTAGGATCTAATTTATGGGTCAGTAAAATATTTGGCATGAATAAATGCGACGATTCAATGATAAATTATTTTTATTAAGAGTAATCACTTGCTGTTAGAATTGTTTACTGAGTGAGGATCATCATTTTTATCTGATTGAAATAACATAACTTGTGGAAACAATAGTAGTTGGCGATCTTAGTCAAGAGTAACCCCAAGGCTCCCTTTTCAATAGCTACAACACCAAGGTGTAGGTAAGGGCGCTATTCCTTTCCCCGGATTGCTCCACTTACCCTTGATTCTTACATTATAATTCTGAGGGTTGGCAAGTTGGAATCGAGTACTATTTTTTGAGTTTTAGGTATGATTCGACCTAGGATTGAACCACGGTCTCCTTGAACATTGGTGAACCCTCAGCTCATTAGGCCAATAGAAACAATATTGGTTATTTGATAGAAGTAGTTCTTCAATCGAGAACAATGTTTATAAAATAATATAATTATACAATAATAAAATATATAATAATATATCATATATAATACATTATGTATTGAATATAAAATTATATCCACATAATAATATATATAATAATAATGATAACAATAATAATAATAATATACATATATTATAAATTATGTATACATATTACAAATTACATGTATATACATATACAAATATATGATTATATATATATATATATATATATTTTACTTCGACATTGTAGCAGGAGTACTACAAGGGGACACGCTAGCTCCATACCTCTTTATCATTTGTATAGACTACTTACTTAGAACATCGATTGACAAAATCAGAGAGAACGGCTTCGAGCTGACAAAAAAAAGAAGCAGAAGGTACTATTTACCAACCCCTCCGCTCAGGCAGGATATGACACAAGGTCGATTTTTAAGCGGAGTTTAACAGGTTTGAATTCAGAGTTTTCCTTCTCCTAGACTAGTTGCCTAACCATGGTTGAAGAACCTAGTCTGTCCTACTATTTACCCATAGCTGGAGGGAGAATTATTGGATTCATACCTTTCCCAAGGGTATTAGTGCTATGTGAAATGCAATCTGTCTCGTCCAGGATTTGAACTCGTATCGCCGTGTTCATTTCCTACGGAGATAACGACTACACCACGGGCACCTCCACAAAACAGAAAAGTAGCAGAAGGTACCCCGCAAAAACAATTACCGACGCCGACTACGCCGATGACATAGCGACACTGGCAAATACACCCAACCAAGCCGAAACACTACTGCATAGTTGGGAATGAGCAGGCATAGGCCTCTATGTCAATGCGCACAAAATGGAATATATGTGCTACAATCAAACGGGTGACATCACCACTCTAGACGGAACCTCTCTTAAACTAGTTGACAAATTCACTTACCTAGGAAGCAGCGTCTCATCAACTAACCTCGGCTCGAGGTTAAAGAAAGCATGGACAGCTATCAATAGGCTATCGATTATATGGAAATCAGACCTAACCGATAAAATGAAACGCAGTTTCTTCCAGGCAGTGGTCCCATCGATACTGCTATATGGATGCAATACATGGACTCTAACAGAACGGTTGGAGAAGAAGCTAGATGGCAATTACACAAGAATGCTGCGAGCAATCTTGAACAAGTCCTGGCGGCAACACCCCACAAGACACCAATTGTACGGCCACCTGCCTCCTATCACGAAAACTATTCAAGTTACATGAACCAGACATGCGGGACGCTGCTAGAGAAGCAGGGACGAACTAATAAGTGATGCACTCTTATGGACCCCCACACATGGCCATGCAAAAGCAGGACCACCAGCACGAACATACATTCAGCAACTATGTGAGGATACGGGACGTTGTCCAGAAGATCTGCCTGAGGCGATGAACAATAGGGAAAAGGGGCAAAAGAGAGTCAGGGATACCCGTGCTACCAGCACGACATGATGATAATGATATATATATATATATATATATATATATATATATATATATATATATATATATATATAAAAGTATATTATAAGTATATTATATATATATAATTTTATATATGATTATATATTTATTATATATATATACATACTATATATACAAATATATTATAACATTGTATTATACATATTATGAAAAACATATTACATAATATAATATTATATAATATATAAGATTATACTTTATCATTGAGTATTATAAAAAAAATTAAAACTCAGTCATATTTTCTAGTGGAATTGTGTAGAAACAATGATTGTTATTAAATAAATAAATAGTTATTTGAAGCCATATAATTGTGTAAAAACATTTGAAATCATTTTCGGAACAATTCATTTTAGTATATATATATATATATACATATCTAAAAAATTTTTTTTTCATTATACAACGGGTGAAAGAACGTGCGATACCCAGTCCTTCATTTTTCTTATTTTTTAAATCGTTTTTATGCGTTACACCAAACCACGCCAAGCAAAGTCATTCATAATTCTGCAGAAAGATATCATTTGTTGATCAATAGGACCTTTAAGATGAGTGGGGAGCAGAAAAGAAAACTCTTGATCTAAGTTTGTCCAAGTAGCTATCTGAGTACCCCTTGGCTTCATAAGAATGTCTCCTGGGCGTTGTCACTCAGAAATAGGCTCCTGAACACTGTGGGGTGTGTTCCTGATTCATAAACCCATCATTCGATTTACATTCGCCGATAGAAGAATGACGTCGTTTCCACCGGCGTACGGTGTGGATTCTAAACCTCGCAAGCAGTTAAATTCTCAGCCACTATCACACGTTGTAGCCGGATATATTTCCAAGTCATTTTCGTTTGAGCAAGTATGATGGGTGATATATTCTCCCTCCCCGCTACCGACACAGTTTTTACATATATTTAATAGCATGGATGTATATATATATATATATATGTGTGTGTGTGTGTGTGTCTTGGTGTTAGTCTGGGTCTGTCCGTGTGTCACTGCGTGTATCGGTGCGAATTTCTGTGCATGAGTCATTACTCTTATCAGTTTTCTTTACGATACGTGTTATGTTTTGACCTGTTAACCCGGCCAAAAATGTTATTCAGGGTGATGCACCGGAAGGAAGTGACACATTCTAATGGCAGTTATGAGAGGAAATCGTGTGGGCGGAAATTGGCTGATGAAATGGGACGAGGTAAAAAAAAATCCCATTATACTCTCATAGATTGACGCACCGGAAGAGAGTGACCTGTGAACTGCATGACAGTTATTTCCGCTCGATGACGATCACACAGGCCATTCCAAAGGTAGCGGAAGTAACACATCCCGGTCGCTAGATATCAGAAGTTGCGGAGGCGTGGAGGCGTGTCCATATCACCGCGTTGGAGTTTGAAGGTAATACAAGGCCGACGAATTGAACAGAAGGCAGACAGTTGAGTTCAAGTACCAGTTGGAGTGAGTGTGGTAGGGAAAGCCGCACCCGGCCGAAGGGGATCCGGTTGAGCAGCCATGGAGAACGAGAAAGACACAACGCTGACGGCCATAACTTCGGGGTCAAAATCATTCAGTTATATTCGGTGTCCAGCTCCCTCTCACACGCAAACTTTGAACAACCCTTTCGAAACTTACAAATAAAGTGAGAGGTAAATATTTTGTTAAAGAAGTCTTCCTGCGTCTTTCTGCGTGCGTCTGTCTTTGTCGCAGCTTCGTTTATTACTGCGTCTGTTAATTGTTGTGTCGTTATAATACGGCACATGAGAACATAACATACGATCAGAAACATAATCTTGGATTCATGCTTTTTTTGAGAAGGTAAGACCTAATATCTCACACTCAATTACTTTCACAAATGCACAAACTGGGATGGGAAAACCATAGCTGAATATTTAATAAATATTTTTCTGTGATCTCAGCAAATTGGCCTTTGTTATCAGTAAGTTATTTCAGAATTTCTTCTTAGCTCCACAACAGAAATCTATCAGCGCAAGCAAATAATTTTTTTAATAATGGTCAATTATATCAATAATACTGTCATTGACTTTTTATTAGGTTTCGCGCAAGTTTAATTGGGATTACGGCATGTCATAATTTCGATTGGGATTACGACCTGTTATTATTTTAATTAGGATTACGACCTGTTAAACTTTTCTTATCGAAACTCATAATTAATTCTATTCACGTAGTTTAAGTGATCATGAATCTCAAGATGAAGCAATGTACTTATAGGTTTTGTTTGCATTTTATTTTATTTTAAATGAAGAATTTTGACTATTATATTTCCTAACCAATATATGTTTTTCATCATAAAAATCTCTGTTGATAAACTCTTTCTCGTCTTACCCATGATAGCTCTCATAGCTTACTAGTCAGGAAGCTGGTATATACTGTATTAAATATAAGACGATGTTCACCTATTTTTATTTGCAGTAAATAAGCAAATAATAGATAAGATACAAATAAATATCTGTAATCAAATAATCTCTCTATCCAATGATGTTTGAATATACTTATTCAAACCTGTAAATCTTTAATAGTCTGTTCATATCTATCTATCTATCTATCTATCTATCTTACACACTCTTTTTCTTAGTGCCCAGTCGGCTAGCGCTGTAGAATACACCGACAGCTTTTCTGCTAAGCGGTAAGACCACCAGAAAGAGTGTCCTGAATATGAAACTAAAATATCTGTTGGTGAAGTTTCAGTAATGCTGAAGCTTTCGGGAAAACAGAGTACCCCTTCATTGCCATCACTCCCAAGTCCATTCTGGCTGAAGTGGTAGCACCTGATTGGGTCCTATCCATGGCTCAAATAAAACTAAACTATGTACTTTGAAATAGAAGTGTTTTGCCATTTAACTGTTTTTAAACAAAAAACTATACTCATACTAAACTGAATTTTTTGAAATTTAATTCGTTCTTAAATTACCCGAAAAGGCTTGATACGCCGTAAAACAAAACAGCCAATCAACCAACCAACCAACCAACCAATCCTTTTCTTAGATTATTTCTGTTGTCAGACTTTGTTTTACACAATTTTTCTTCATTTGAATTTTCTCTGAGATCATAATTAACTTAATTTAGTATCATATTAATATAAACATCCTTTTTTCTTCTCAATACATCTCAATATATAATTGTAATTTTCAAAGTGATCGCTCTGAATCTTATAAATAATCCTCTTCACAAAAAATATTGAAATTAGCACACTAAGGTATTGTTCACCTTGATTTTTATGCAGCAGCTAATAAACTAAGACGAGGTTATTCTCATTTATTGGTTGGACATTTGGGCTTCAAAAAATATAACTTCTAACAAAATAGATTAAATAATTCCAATTAATGGTATTATTTAATTATAACCTATTCTGAGGAAAATTTTAAGAAATATCCCAAAGTTGTGGAAAATTCTATGATTTGGAAGATAAACAAAATTGCCTCCCCAACAGATGAGAAGGCATCGATTTATTCCCTGTAAGGAAGAAGAGAAAACCCTGCATATATTTTGATATGTTTCTTGCCTCTTTGTATATTATGAAATAGACATAATAAAATTGCTGTTTATTGAAAAGCGCTTCTGTCTCCCCTTCCCGATAGGGAGAACAAATAACAGCTTTTTAGTATCTTCAGTCTTTCTTTGATAACTCTACTATACGAATTCTTCATTACTTGGAAACAAGACTAGGATGTTCCACCCAAAGGGTACGTTAAAAAAAGACAGAAAAAACATGAAAAAAAAAACAACACAAAACGACAAAACTCAGAAACACACGTGATACAACTCGGTAAGTGAAAAGAAAAAAAGGAAAATCAGAAAAACCATACGGAAAGGCAGAAATCAGGAGAAAAAAAATAGCACCCCCTTGGGAATAGACAAACATAGAAAAAAAAAACAGAAAGAAAAAAGGTTGAAGGAACAGAAATGGACTTACTAAACGTAAAAATAAAATAGCTTACCACAGACAAGGAAGTAGAAAAGAGGAAAATACGTAATGGCAGTACATGATATATATATATATATATATATATATATATATATATATATATATATATTCGCAAAAAAGGAAAATAACACAAATATCTCACTTTTGTTGATATATTTACCAAAATCACATAAAAATATCCCCAAATACTATAGATTAAATTGATTCTAAATAATAGCTATTGACTTCAACTGCGGCCTCCGGACAACATCAGAAACTCTTGCAAGACTTTTCGATAGAGTGCTTGATTAAATTTGTTAAAGCTGTCGTTATCCTTGCCATCAATTTGTCTTAGAATATTGCACGGAGTTTTATATTTTCTCACTCAACTACTCCACATACTTTAGAATCAAGGATATTGAATATGAGGAGTTGGGCAGGTATGTTTGGGTAATTGTGGTCGAAGAAAATTTCATCCTGCAAGGACTGGGTTATTCTGCTCGTGTGTCAAAGCAAAGAGTCCTATTGCCTGACATAGGGTCTACCGGCAGATATACTCTCTATCTAGGACACTACTATCTCCTCTAGGCACTTGATGTTGGCCATATTGAGCCTGAGACTATGTGGTAAAATAAATGAGGAAATACCTTCACCATCACTAGTGACTTCCTCAAACACCATTATGGGAATAGGAAGATTTGGTTTTCATCAATGTCGGTACATATTTTGGGGAAGAGCAAGTCACTAGTTGTTCTAATAAATCATCATCTGATCCTGACAGAAGATTTTGCCATTTGAGAAAAAGCAAAACATGTTCGGTAGGAGAAGATACTTGAGTTTGTTCGAATGCTATGAAGGTGGGCATTTCCTTCTCATTCATGACATGTGATAAAAATTGGCATTTTCTCATCTTGTATGAGAAAGAGCAAATGTCTTCATGCACAAGCTGCCTGATAAGAAACTTTGACGCTTACATGTCCCGGGTTGGAGACTTGATTGAATCGCAAGAATCATTGTTTATCATGGCCAGGATGTCAGCAGCAGAATCGGGAGTTCTTTTTCATCAATACTATGAGAGTGGGACTTTCGAGCCGGTGTAACTTCATAATCTCCATTTGACACATCCAACTTTTCTCGAATCCTCTTCAAAGTTGTCAGATTTACACTAAAACACTGTGAAATATTCGTATTGGAAATTGCATCGTAAATAGCAAAATGTAAAACATGCCGTTTCAAAATTTCTAAGGGAATGAATTGTGTTATCGTGCTATTTTCCTCGCAAATAATTCCCAACAGGGTGTAGAGTAGACACAACCCGAATCTAAACATGGGAGAAATAGATAATTTAGAATAGTGGCAATGTACTAATTGGACCCTGTATATATATATAGTAAGTCGGCGAACGGAGTCAAGGGCGACCAGAAGGCTCCTTTCTCAATAGCTACTAGACTGAGATGTAGGGGAGGGTGGTATTTCTTTCCCTGTATTGCTCCACTTTACCCTTGATATGTACCTTGTACTGCTAAGCAAGGAGGTATTAAATGCCATTTTAAAAGTCTTTGGCTTAACCATTATCGAACACTATACCCACTAGGCCAATGATCCGGTATACATATATATATATATATATATATATATATATATATATGTGTGTGTGTGTGTGTGTGTGTGTGTGTTTTGATATATATATATATATATATCAAAACACGAGAAGGTAACTCCTTAATCTCGTCCCCCCAACACCCCACGTGTTTATTCTGGTTTTTAAATTTAAATTTAAATTTGAATTTAATTAATTATCCATTGGGTCTGAAGAAGTCCTGTATTAATTTTTTTCTTCATGTTTTTTGGTTCACACCAGAAACTGAAAATAAGGGACCGAAATAAATTTATGATCATGAATTAACCGGTCTTTGTTTTTTTTTTCTTAAATATATATATATATATATATATATATATATATATATATATATATATAATCCGTTCACACGTGCAAGATGTGACACGAAGTCACTTTTTAAGCGAAATCTAACAAGATTGTAATCAAGACCGGTTATCATACTAAAGTTAAAGAATCCAGTCTGTACTCGTATTTGCCCATAACTGTAGAGAAAATATGTTAATTCATAAATTTATCATGTTTTTAAACATACAAACTGTTTCATCCAGCATTTGAACTCCGGTCACCGTTTCCCTTTCCTACATTGGTAAATATTATACCAAAAACATACTCGTGAATATATATATATATATATATATATATATATATATATATATTCATTCTATACCATAGACATATATGTGGCTTTGTTCTTACACCTCAAATGCAGAGGTTTCCCAGTAGATGTAAGCAAGTTTTAGTGGTAAAAGAATGCACATTATTTGGTTTCAACTCGTATCAGGAGAAATTCATAAGTGACAATAAAACCTGTAATTACGACACCACATGACGCATAAACGCAAGCAGAATGCTAAAAAAGAAAATACGAAAAAGAGCCTGTAAAAAATTCCACTCTAAAAACTACGACCGTTTTGATATGCGCAACAAAAGGAGACAAACCAAGCCAAACATTTAACACACCCATTTAACACCGTTATTATTTTCGTGACTGCCATTATGTAAATCTCTTTCGTTTGATGTCAATTGGCAGCATTCAGGGTGGTCGCCGGCTGCTACCAGGGTGGGTGAGGTAAGGTCTATTGGATCCCTTTCAAGAAAAAAAAGGGCTGTCACTAATTGATGCATAGAGATGTTTATGGGCTACCCATTTCGATTCGGCTATGTAAAAAAGAAATAAAAATAAATAAAAATATTAAAAAAACGCTCAAGTGTTTATGCTTGGAATACGCCGATTGTATCCACTACAAGAAGATGAGACATCCCTTTGCCACTAAAAAAAGAGGGTGTTTTTCATATGACACAACAACTACATCAGTGGTGAGACTACAGTTCTGATGATCACATTCATTATCATTACTCCCATGTCTACTCTGTCCTTGAATTTTAAAACATTTTAGACTTAAGGTAAATAGACCTGTTTAAAAAGTATTTTCTTTGGATAGGAATACTTGAAACCATGTATATGTGTGGAAATTAGAATGCTTGGTACCGTACGATTGAGTGTAAACAAATGATTATTATTTTTAATGTGGAATCGTTGCTTGAAACCAAATACTTCTATATAAACTAAATGCAAACGGTGACCGGAGTTCAAATACAGGATGAGGCAGTTCGAATATAAAAATTTCATGAGAAAAATATGACCCTAAATATTCTCTCTCCAGCTATGGGTAAATACTTGTATAGATTGGGTTTTTTAAATTTGGTATGGTAACCTTTCTAGAGGGAAAACTCTGATTTCAAACTTGTTAGACTATGCTTAAATAGTGACTTTGTGCCACATCTTGCACGTGTCGAAGGGTTTGGTATATATATATATATATATATATATATATATATGAATCATATGGAAATCAGACTAGACCGATAAAATGAAACCCAGTTTCTTCCAAGCAGCGGTCGTAACGATACTGCTGTATGGATTCACTACTTGGACGCTAACTAAACGGATGGAGAAGAAGATAGACGGCAATTACACATGCTGTTGTTTGGATGGTCTCCACTCATCCTCATATATCTAAGTCATCCAGTCCCTGTAACAATCCTTTGGTGACTGTACCAAACACATGAATTACCCTTTCATGTTCCATAGTTTTTGTTTTTCAGTTCTTTAGCAAGTTCCAGTTATCTATCTCTCTTTTTTCACCTTCCTTCTCTTTTCCCTTGTGCTCAGCCGGAACCAAAAAGTCCACAATTTGGCAAGTTCTCTTTTGTTTCGTTTTGTTTTGTTTACTTTTTGGTTTACTATCACTTGATCTGGTCGTCTGCCCGAGACCTGATGATCCTTTATCTCAATATCCCCGAGGATTTTGTGTGTCTCATTTTCTAGGACGGATTCTGGGTTGTGCATACACCATTTCTTTGTATGATGAAATTTGAACTTTTTGCACATAACCCAGTGGGTGATCTTCCCCACCCAGTCCTGTCTGATCTTATACTCTCCCCATGTTAATTTACTGCAGTCGATTATAATGTGATTCATCTATTCGTCTCTATCACCACATTATAACCATTATTTACTACTTTAGAGTTTTTCACATCAGTATTAGCAGATGGTCTTTCACTGGAGTTTGAGTGATAGCAAGTCTCCTCAAGTCTCCAGGACTCTTCTCAGGATACTGGCCGTCAACTTCCAAGTCCTCCAGTCCCCTTAATAATCATTTATTTATTGTGCCAAAAGGACCAATCACAAGTGGTACAATCGTCACTTTCATGTTCCACAGCTTTTTCTATTCTCTAGCAACGTCGAGGTACTTATCCTTCTTTTCACATTCTTTCAGTTTTATTCTGTGGTCAGCTGGGACAGTAATTATTATTATTACTCATTACAGTTTTTCACATAAGCGTAAGCTGATGATCTTTCACTGGAGTTTGAGTGACAGCAAGTTTCCTCAAGTCTCCAGGACACTTCTCCGTATTCTGGCCGTTTTCAATAATGTTATTGTTTGGATGGTCTCCACTCGGCCACCAACATCCAAATCTTCCAGGCTCTTTAATAATCGTTTAGTTACCGTGCCAAAAGCACCAATCACAATTGGTATAATTGTAACCTTCATATTCCATAGTTTCTTTCAATTCTCTTGCAAGGTCGGGGTACTTATCTCTCTTTTCAAATTCTTTTAGTTAATATTATTATTATTATTAATATAGACAAATAAAAAGTGGAATTAATGATCATTGTAATGTTGAGCGTATAGGTATGATTTTACTCAAGCATTTACGAATAAATTCAGTTTCGGAATTAAATAACCCATAAGATGTTGTTATACCGTTTATCAAGAAAACAAAAAAAAAAAAATTCCAAAATCTTACACTTGGATATTAGCTAAATATAATGCTTAGCTTGGTTTTACGGCATATCAGCAATAGCTGGGGGAACCCCTGTGACGTAATGGCTAAAGTGCTGCAATGCTAGTTCGAACTCAAGTTATGCTCTTATGTTCACTTTCTGACTAATGCCCTTGGGGAAGTTATGAACACAAAGATTCCTCCAGTTATGGGTCAAATAGTATCAGTGGGGTTCTTTTGCACAGATGGTTTTGACATTTACGTGGATCATTAGATAAATTTCAAAACTTTTTTGTATGGGTACTTTTATTGATAGTACACACATGAAACTCTATTATTATTATAATTCATATTTCGACAACAAACAATCCTTATTTATATTGTTATATTGTCCTCTGCTGATTCATGCAGAAATATACATATATATGCTGGATACATACCGACGCAATGAATTAATCAGACGTAAGCATGATAATGATAATGACGCAGGAAGACTTCTTTAACAATATTTACCTCTCACTTTATTGCAAGGGTTCAAAAAGGTTGTGTGGGGTTTTACTAATAGAGGGAGGTGGAGATCGAACATAAACTGTAACATTTTGACCCCGCTGTTATGACCGTCACGTTGTGTCTTTCTTGTTCTGATGCTGGGGTCCACTCCATCGGGGTTCCCGAGGGCCCCCTCGGTCGGGTGTGGCTTTCCCTACCACATCTCGTCTCCAACTGTCTGGAACTCTACTGGCAACTACACTGGCTCGTCGAACTCAACTGAATTATATAATCGTTCGACGCCCACTCGATCTTTGAAATCGAATGTTTAATCATCATCAATCGGAAATAACTGTCATGCAGTTCAGAGGTCACTCTCTTCCGGTGCGTCAGTCTATGAGAGTATCATGGGATATTTTTACCTCGTCCCATTTCATCAGCCAATTTCCGCCCACACAATTTCCTCTCATAACTGCCATTAGAATGAATCACTTCCTTCAGGTGCATCACATTGAATGGCATTTTTGGCCGGGTCAAAAGATCAAAACATAACAATATTTTAATGACACAAGTACTGTCCTTCTATGAATATTAAAATTCCATGCCGATTTTGATTCAGATTCATTGGGAATGTGATGGTAACAGAATACACAATTACAAAAGTGGCTCCTAGAAAAATAAAAACTGTTCAGTAAAGTGAAGATTTTCCCACTCACAGTAAGTCCCCATGGTTTCTAAATGAAATCAAGGCCATGCAAAAATTTCTCGAGGTATGCAGAATACCTAATTATTTTTCCGACAGTATTCTTACATCGTATCCTCATTTATATGTGGTTTAATTTTACGTGAATTGTAACAACAAATGCCAACAGCTAAAAGAAAGACGAGTCGAGAAAATTCACCTCGAGTAGTGGAGCTAAAAGTAAATAGATATACCTGAACTTGGAATGAAATCAACAGAGGTAAGATGAGCCAATCGGCCTCCTTAGTCGTAGCGGAGCCTGACCGGACAATGTCACCCATGCGAGGCGGAATGGACGGATTGGCGTGTTCTCAATTAACTATCTTTTGGTGACTGGAGTAAGAAGAGACAAACGTTCTCGTGTACGAAATGCGTGGAACTATTCAGATACAGTAAGCGACAGTTCCAACTTGAACAAAGAAAGTACCTCGCATTTTGTGTCCGTTAGTCATTTCTGGTTACTTTCACGGCTTCAGAAATAGAACAGAAAATCAAGTCACAATGTTCCTAAGATGTATTTGCTATTTGTGTTTTGTGCTTCCCATCGTCAAATGAAGGACGAAAAAAAAAGCACAACTCACCTCATAATGTATTGAGCAATAGAAGAGTAAGCTGCCATCCAACTTGCCATTACTCCCAGGTATACTTTGACCCTTTGAGGAAGAACCTGTTAGGCGCTATACAACTTAGGATAGTATCATTACAGAAATTGTACCCAACGTTGAACTTCCTAATGTTTCCAGTTTCAGGTCTTTAACATCTCATCCCATAAAGTGATTAGGAATTTGAATTCAGAGTTTGTTTTTTTTACTAGATTAGTTGGAGAAGGAGCCGTCCCCACTTTCAGTGACCGGTCTCAGAAATTTGACAAATTCATGTAATTTAGCAGTAGTGTCTGATCAACTGATAGTGGTATTAATATACACCTGCTATCGATAGGTTATCGATCATATGTAAGTTTTATTTATCCAATAAAATAATATGAGATTTCTTCTAAGCTGTGCACTTTCAATAATACAATACAGATGCACAACACAGATGTTGACTAAATGTAAAGGGAAAAAGCGAGCTGGGAACTATTCAAAAATGCTAGGAGCTTTTTTGAACAAACCTTGGATGCATTACCTCAAAAAACAACATCTATACAGCCAATTACGTCCCATCTCAACAAATCATCCAAGTAAGACGAACAAGATATGCAGAAAACTTCTAAAGAAGCCAGGACGAACTCATAAGTGAAGTTTGGACCCCTCGGCATGGACATGTCAATGTTGGCTGACTAGCAAGAACTTATTTACATTAGCTCTATACGGACACAGGATGTAGTTTGGAAGAATTGTTACGGATTGATGATACGGACTGGTGGAGAGAGAGATACAGTGAGATCCGTGTTGCTTGATATGATGAAGACTAAAGGGTTTATTTTTCTCTGCTCATCACTGAGGGGGGATATGGAGTCATGCTTTTTGTAAAGCTAATAGCTTAAAGTTAAAGGCAGATAGCTTAGTCCAAAAATTGAAATTAAATCGCTGAGACCATTTATTACAATAAATACCATTTGCCACTGCACCCTACAACATATAAATCTGTTCTGTAGGTATAAATAATTACTGTAATCAAATAATGCTATTCTTTTTTTTTCTTTTTTTTTTTGGTTTTCTTTCTTTTGTTTGATGGGATATATTCCTTTTTTGAGTTATATCATCATCATCATCATGTCGTGCCGCTACCACGGATATCCCTGACCCTCTCTCGCCACTTCTTCCTATCGTTCATCGCCTCTGCTAGGTCTTCAGAGCTACATCCCGTATCCTCACAGAGCTGCTGAATGTATGATTGTACTGGTCGTCCTGCTTTTGCTCGGCCATATGTGGGGGTCCATAGAAGTACATCAATTATGAGCTCGTCCCTGCTTCTCCAGCAGTGTCCTGCATGTCTGGTTCGTCTAACTTGGATAGTTTTTGTGGTGGGAGGTAGGTGGTCGTATAGTTGGTGCCTTGTGGGATGTTGCCACCAGGACTTGTTCAATATTGCTCGCAGCATTCTTGAGTAATTGCCGTCTATCTTCTTCTCCAGCCGTTTAGTTAGCGTCCAAGAAGTGCATCCATACAGCAGCATCGATACGATCTCTGCCTGGAAGAAACTGCGTTTCATTTTATCGGTCAGGTCTGATTTCCATATGATCGATAGCTATGGATAGCTGTCCATGCCTTCGTTAGCCGCGTGTCCATATATATTTATACACCTTCTTGCGTTATCTAATTCCATGCCATCATTGTAGAACTGTAGTACCATTTCAACCCTTGCAAGGATTCTTTGTTGGAATTATGGAGATATTGAAATATGTTCTGATAGTATATTCCTCATGAGAAATCAATTGCCTTGCGTAGCGTGTAATTCTGTATTTCCCTTTCATCCACCTACCCACAGACTTCAACAGAAATGCCACATTCACCACCAGAGAAAGAATTTTAAAAATTAAAATCACGTCGGACAATATTCTAAAGGATTGACTACACGAATATAAATGGCTACGATCCTCACATGTTTTTTAACATCAGACAATACTGTTCTCAAAATATCGCTTTGCAATATAAAGGATAGATTTAGTGCAAGATAAACATCTACATAAGAGCTTTGGAGAAGGTGGAGTACCTCATCATTGCCATTACTCCGCGGTTCGCTCTGAGCCGGAGTGGTAGAGCCAGTTAGGATCCCATCTATAGGTAAAATAAAACTATTTAACCATTTAATGTACTTGAAACAATTCAACTGTGAGTAAACCAATGATTGATATTAAGTTGAATTATTAGTATTACGAAGCAGAGTTTGAAACAATTTAAATGGCTGCGAACAAATAGACAATGTTGAATATAATTATTAGCGTTAGACTGCCATACTTGAAAGCATTTAGCATCTTAGGTATAGCATTAAACTGTATTTAATGAGCAGGCGGGGTCAATATATATATATATATATATATATATATATATATAGAGAGAGAGAGAGGGATAGATAGATATGGTGCTGACGCACAATTAGGAATATTCTCATCGTCATCATCATCATGTCGTACCGCCAGCACGGATATCCCTGACCCTCTTTCGCCACTTCTCCCTACCGTTCACAGTTTCTGGCAGGTCTTTAGGGCTGCATCCCGTATCCTCACAGAGCTGCTGTATTTTATGTTCGAGCTGGTCGTCCTGCTTTTGCTCGGCCATATGTGGGGGTCCATGGCAGTACATCACTTATGATCTCATCCTGCGTGTCTGGTTCGTCTAACTTTGATAGTTTTCGTGATGGGAGGCAGGTGGCCATATAGTTGGTGCCTTGTGGGGTGTTACCGCCAGGAATTGTTCAATATTGCTTGCAACATTCTTGTGTAATTGCCGCCCAGCTTCTTCTCCAGCCGTTTAGTTAGCGTCCAAGAACTGCATCCATAAAGCAGTATCCACACGACTGCTGCTTGGAAGAAACTGCGTTTCATAATAATAAACGACTATTATGAAACAAGATTAAATTTTAAAGCTAAAAAAATGAACCACAAAATAATAAGATTGACACAAAACAGTAAATTAACTCAGTATTGCCGTCATTTTTTTCAATTTTTGTTTCAGCACGCCTTCGAAACAATCTGCATACCTCCCATTCCTCCTCAGTGGCAGTTTTAAGCAAAACAATATTTGGATAGAAAGTTGCATTTTTTTTGTTTTCTAAAACGCCCCAGAAAGCGTAATCAAGGGGTAAAAGTTTGGGCTTGATGGAAGCCATAAAGAAACTCCAATTATTTCTGAAGTTATTTGGTTTGGTATTGGTGTTAAGCGAATCATAGATTCTTTGTTACTTCTTTTCTTATTCACTCGTATTGGGCTGAATTTTAATTTTCTTCAAAAGTGCTTGAATAATTGAGCTATTCCTGAAAATTTAAATTTATCATTTTTCCCCCAAAACATTGGACTAATCAGACAAGAAAGAGTTATCAAAATTATTCTGAATTTTGCTTCTGCACAAAAACAAAAACAAAAAACAAACTAGCACACAATCATACGCTTTGGTCGCTGCTTGCGTAATGCAAAGCCCTTCGAAAGAATTGAGCACTCTGGTGGTCGATAGGGTATAAAAATGTAAACAAACGGACGCTGCTGCTGCTGTGGCTAAATAATACCTTATAATTCCCTTAGCCAACGTGGTACGCTTGTTGGCCAAGCGGTCTGATACTAAGTCTAACGTAAAGTTGGACGGGTTTCGATCACGGCTTCAAGCGTCCTACGTGTCTATCCACACTGAAGAGTTCTGATAGAACGAAACTGTCTCTCTGTATATGACTACATATATATATATATCGTAAAAAGTCATTGCCAGTCTAATTTCAAACCACATTTCTTCAAAAGAAAAAACGTTTATGGAAATATTCAAGCAAACTCTAAATGAAATATAATCTATACACCCACAAAAACAAATAAACACAGAGAGAGGAAAAAATAGCTGATAGTTGAATTCGAAACAGGGACCTTTTTATAAATTGATACCAAACTTGAAAAAACTTCTCTGAAGAAAGCAATAAACTGGAAACATACCATATGTATGAACTGAATTTCTTTTTCTTTTAGAATATATACATTTCTTTGTGGACCTGTTTATTTAGAAATAGTTATTTTTTTCTCTTTTTAGAATATATAAATATATATGTATACGTAATCTGGAATTGAATAATCCACTAATATTGAAATGCAATTAAATACAAGAAAAACAAAAAAAAAAGCATGTAGAAAAAACAATTACTGAGTCAATTATTCCATTAGTAAAGTCACGAATAATTTGACACAGGTTACTGGCCTCAGTTTAGAAATTGCTTTCTATGTGTAACCCCAACCGTCAGATTTATCAAGGTTCTTATAGATTATAAAAAGGACAGCTCAAAACAATTGAACATTAAAAATTATCTTCATTTAACGAATAAATACGCTACGCAGCCGATTTATATGTCGTCGTTACATTCGTGACGAATCAACTATTTTCAAAACACTTTAATTTGTATTAAGAATATTTTTTACTCCGACAATGACCTAAAGCCGAAGTTAGTTGAGAATAATTAAAGTAAGCAATTACATTGTAATGTTATTATCGGTTGTCTTATCACTCTTGTTCATTATATATATATATATATATATATATATATATATGTATATATATATATATGCTATCTGTATCGTTTGTTTGCATTTTAGTAGTTTATGTTTGTGTTTGAGCTCTGTAGCTGATTTTTCGAACACCGAGGCCAGGGCTCCAACCTCAGCAGGACGCGCCCCTTTTTTACCCGCGCGAAGAGCGATGCGGTTTATGGATCTGGTTTGAGTACTAGTCATGGTTATCTTTCGATGGCTGTTTTTGTTCTCATCTATAGAAGCCACTCTTATAGATGAGCAGCAGTAGTTCCCCGATCGAACTGGCAATCTTGAGCGTTAAGCCGCAAGACTCACACGTACAGCATGCTGCTTCCCATGTGTACGCGGTAGTAATAAAAAAAAAAAAAAACTGTGAAAAAACTTCTGGAAACGGAATCACTTCCAAACGTATGCATACTATTTCAACAAATGAAGGATTAAATTATTACTAATTTTAGTATTTATATTAAAGGTTCCACTCCTATATCATGGTCAACTGGTGGTGGACAGAGAGAGAGAGAGAGAGAGACACACACAGAGAGAGAGAAAGAAAGAGAGAGGAGGAGTCAACTCTTTTATGGCTTTCGTCTTTAGCACGTGTTAGACTACATTTGAGGTGTTTTGGATTTTTTTTTTCTTTTTCCTTTCTTTTCAGGGGGGGGGCAATTTTGGGGGTTTTCGTTAGCAAATTTAGAAGTTCGCCTTCCAAAAGTAAAGTTTTCCTGAAAATTAAGTCGCATAAGTCTTCATTCTTCATTTAAACAACACAATAATACAGCTGCGATTTAAGACATTACTATTTTAAATCAAATGTGCATTTTTAAATGAATAGTTAAGTAGAATAAATTTACTGACCTCTGTGAAAAAACTTCTGGAAACGGAATCACTTCCAAACGTATGCATACTATTTCAACAAATGAAGGATTAAATTATTACTAATTTTAGTATTAGGTCAACTATCAGAGCTAACTGCATCAGCCGTAGAACATAAGATAGATATAATTTGCATACAAGAGCACCGATACACGCACACCGAAGATATCAAGTATCACGAAACTGGAAATGGATGGATGCTGGTGACTGTATCGGCATGGAAAAACTCTGTCAATGCATCGGTAGGAGGGGTGGGAATACTTCTAGGACCGAGAGCGTTAAAAACACTGAACAGCATTGAGAGAATACAACCTAGGATGATGGCCGCAACGTTTAATGGCAACCCCAAAGCAACAATTATCTCCTGCTACAGCCCTACCAATGTTAGCGAAGAAAACGAAATAGCCACCTTCTACGAAGATCTATCCTCCCTAGTACGCAGCATTCCGAAACACAACCTGCTAGTCATTGGCGGAGATATGAATGCACAAATCGGGAAAAACAGACACAACAAATACAGCCTACACTACGCGTCTAACAGGAATGGACAGCATTTAATAGATTTCATGATAGAAAATAGATTAACCTGCCTCAATACAAACTTTCAAAAAAGGGAGGGGAAATTATGGACCTACACATACGCAAATAAGAGTAAAGCACAGATAGACTACGTCCTTATAAACAGGAAATGGAAAAACAGTGCGATGAATTGCGAGGCATACTCCTCCTTCGAGGGTGTGTCCTCCGATCATCGAATAGTTACGGCCAAAGTACGACTAAGCCTAAGAAAAAACGCCACACGTAAAGCCACGACCAAGCACTATGACTGGGCCCTACTCAACAACAGAGATATTAGAGACAAATATGCATTAGAATTAAGAAACAGATTCGAAGCACTACAAGAGAAGGTAGAAATAGGCACCCCAAATGACGAATATGAAAATTTTGTAGAAGCGCACCTGGAGGCGGCAGAAAAGTGTATTCCAACAAAACCTAGAACTAAATATAGAGTCCCTTGGGAAACGCTAGCGGCTAGAGAAAAACGTGCACTTGTGAAGACTGCCTCCAAAAACTATCAACAGAACCCAACAAATACAAATGCACGAGAACTAGAAAAGGCGCAACATCAATTAACAGGAATATACCTAAAAGAACAGGCAGAATACGTACAAAATCAGATAGATAAGATTAGAGACTCGGTGGAAGATAGGCAATCCAGGATAGCCTGGCAAACAATAAACGAAGTAAGTGGAAGAAAGAGCACAGCCAAAGCAAAATTGAAAGCTGCAAGCCAACAAGAAAGAATAAAACTGTGGGAACAGCATTTCAAAAATCTACTAGGAAACCCACCGGAAATAACGGATGAACCGATCACCAGAATTATTAGTAAGCAATTAGACGTAAAACTAGGTCCTTTCACCAAAGAAGAACTCGACACGGTTCTCAGAAGAATTAAAAATAGGAAAGCGGCGGGGCTAGACGAGATCCCCCCAGAAGTGTGGAAGACGAGACAATTCGACGATATACTGCTCCGGCAATGCAACGCAGTCTATAGTCAAAATAGGATAGAACGATGGACGAAGGGATGCATCCTTCCATTCCCTAAAAAAGGCGACCTCGGACTAGCCAAGAACTACCGAGGGATAACACTTACATCCATAGCAGCCAAAATCTACAATGCCCTACTACGAAACCGCATAGAACCCAAAATGGAAAACATCCTTAGGAAAAACCAAAATGGCTTCCGGAGAAATAGATCCACAACCTCACAAATACTGACCATCCGTAGAATCCTGGAAGGCGTTCGGGCAAAAAACCTACAGGCGACATTACTATTTGTCGACTTTACCAAGGCCTTCGATTCCATACACAGAGGGAAGATGGAGCAAATCCTACTAGCTTACGGCCTACCAAAAGAAACAGTAGCAGCGATAATGATTCTCTACAGAAACACCAAAGTAAAAGTACGTTCACCAGATGGAGACACGGAATACTTCGACATTGTTGCAGGAGTACTACAAGGAGACACACTAGCCCCGTACCTCTTTATCATCTGTCTAGACTATGTGCTTAGGACTTCGATCGACAAAATCAGAGAAAATGGCTTTGAGCTGACTAAGAGAAGAAGCAAAAGGTACCCCGCAAAAACAATCACGGACGCCGACTACGCTGATGACTTGGCGTTACTAGCGAATACGCCTAATCAAGCAGAGACACTACTACATAGTCTGGAACGAGCTGCAGCTGGCATTGGCCTACATGTCAATGCAAACAAAACCGAATATATGTGTTACAACCAAACAGGCAACATTGCCACACTAGACGGAGCCTCTCTGAAACTAGTCGACAAATTCACCTACCTAGGAAGCAGCGTCTCATCAACCGAGAAGGACATCGACACACGACTGACGAAGGCATGGACAGCTATCGATAGGCTCTCGATCATATGGAAGTCGGACCTAACAGATAAAATGAAACGCAGTTTCTTCCAGGCAGCGGTTGTGTCGATACTGCTATATGGATGCACCACATGGACGCTTACGAAGCGGCTGGAGAGGAGGCTGGACGGAAATTACACAAGAATGTTGAGAGCAGTATTAAACAAGTCCTGGCGACAACACCCCACGAGACTCCAACTATACGGACACTTGCCCCCCATCACAAAAACTATACAAGTTCGACGAACCAGACACGCGGGACACTGCTGGAGAAGCAAGGACGAGCTCATAAGCGATGTACTCCTGTGGACCCCCACTCATGGATGTGCAAGTGTGGGACGACCAGCACGAACTTACATACAGCAGCTATGTGAGGACACGGGTTGTAATCCTGAAGACCTGCCGGAGGCGATGAGTGATAGGGAGAAATGGCGAGAGACGGTCAGGGATATCCGCGCAGGCGGCGCGACATGATGATGATGATGATATATATATGCAGTAATCCTTCATTTAATCATGCTTGATTAAATAATAAAGAAACATTTTGTCTATATAATTTTATTAAAATCTTTTCACGTTTCCTGACTCGTGTTTTAGTTTTTGGTTGGAGTTGGTAGATGAATTTACCGAAGTTATCCCGAGCGCCTTCGGACCTTTCATAGGTCATCATCGGGACTTGTTTGCATGTGTAATGATTTATTTATTTATTTATTTTTTTTTTTTTTTTGTTTTTTAGATTTTTTGTAACATTGCAAAAATTACGTAAGCGTATGGTTTGATTCAATTGAGATGCTGATGACATCGAATGAATTTAAAATAGAATACTACCGACGTAAACAGAATATTATCGAGAAAAATGGAATATTTTAAGATATTGCATTTCAATTTAATGCAACTATTCTTTTACGTAATTTTTGCAATGTTACAAAAGATTAAAAACTGAAAAAAAAAAAAAAAAAAAAAAAATTTAGACTTGTAAACAACCCCTGATGATGGCTTGTGAAAGATCCGAAAGTAATCAGGACAATTACGGTAAATTCATCAATCAACACCAACCTAAAACCAAAACACTTGTCAGCAAACATGAAAGGATCCTAATAGAATTATATAGACAAAATGTGTCTTTATCATTCAAACAAATACACACACACACACACACACACATATATATATATATATATATGTGTGTGTGTGTGTGTGTGTGTGTGTGTGTGTGCATTCTGTGTGCCTACATATGAAAATGTATTCAGTAAAGTCAACGACTTTGGGTATAAAAATTTAGAAAATTCATGTCCTTTTTTATCTTTATATACATACATTAACTGGCCGTTTCATGTATAAGTTTATTGGCAGAAATCAGTTTTTACATGTTTTTTATACTTTTCATTTAAAAAGACCACCAAGATTTTTTAAATCACTTTCTTTGTACCTCTCTCCATTTTCTCAATTCCTTTCTTTCTCAGTCTCTCTCTTCATTTCCCCATTAAATGTATTTGCTATCTTTCTCTCACTCACTCTTTCTCTCTATCTTTATCTCTTACTCTCTCAATTTTCTCATTAATTTTTTCTTTACGCTCTCTCTCTCTCTCTCTCTCTCTCTCTCTACTCCCATGTACAATTTTTACTCGCTTTCTCTCCATTTTTTCTCTACCACTGCCTCAATTTTCTCATTCATTTTCTTTGTAACCGTCTCTATTTCTCCTTCTCTCTCTCTCTTTCTCTCTCTTTTTTTCTCATTCTCCCTCCACTTCCCCTTTCGGTTTATTTCTTGCTCTCTGTCCACATTCCCTCTCCTTCTTTATTTCACCTTATTTGATCTTTCTGTCTCTCCCTACTTGCTTTATCTACTATCTCTCTCTCTAGTGACGAGTACTTTGCCATTAAATATTTTAGTGCCATACAGCGGACATTCGTTGGGGAGTTTTGCTCCTCTGAGGAACTGCCGTTGGCGTATTCTACATCCCCGGGTAACTGTGTGGAACTAAGAGTAAATCACAAGAACCCTCGTGACAGGTGTGAAAAACGGTCTCAAGTGAGAGTTGGCGTTTTTTAAAAAAAGATTTGACAATTATCTAACAACTGTTAGCGGTACAAGAAACGTCTTACATTTCGGAGTTAAAGAAACCGACCCCTTCATTGGACTATAATTTGTCAAACAATTGGTCATTCCTTTATAAACAAGAGAATACCTCTTTCCGTCCTCTTCTTTTTGTAGACTGGTCCGAGGGAAGTTGCCATATCAATAATAAAACGAGTATTTTATTCTATAGCAATATATATGACTTTTTCCTTTTGCTGATGTGAACTCATCTTTATGCCTTCATTTTTTCTTTGTACCTGCCAACTTCCTTCGACAACATGCAACACCCATGTTGAACGTGAATAAGATTTTTGCAAATGTCGGATCAAGTAATAATTTGAAGATATCAACGAATATGTAATCCAAGTTTTCTGTCTGTTGATGAGTCAGTCTTCCTACCTAAAATGTTCTCGTAGGATTTAACCGTTAGTGAACAAGAGTTACAGATTACTGTTAGTGATTTCACTCATCATTATAAGTTTCCCGGTCTGCTGGCCTTGTGCCACTTTAAGCTCATCTTAGCAAATGAAATGAGAGACGTTCTCGTTCAGCAAAAGGATCTATATTTCCAGTATGGGTCTTTCCATAGCTAACGGCATCGTATGTAAACTTTGTTCTTCCTTCGTGGTAGCCAACGTTTTGCTTACGTATAACATCGCAGAGAAAATGTCGCTATTGAAGAGATTATCACGTAGGGACTTGTCCCGCTTTGCCTTCGGCACATCTTTTATCGTGATTGTTGCCTCCCACCCTGAACTTCTTCGTGAGATGTCTGCGTCCATGTCTCGACACATATTACGACCGACACGCTTTCATTTCTTCGATGCCATATTTCTCCGCTTTATTGACATTTACAACGTCTTCGGAACACATGATATTTCATCGAATTATTAATACATATAATATTGATGTATAGTATATTGTTTTTTTTTTGGAGGCGCCCGTGGTGTAATTGTTATCGTCCTAGGAAATGAACACGGCGACACGAGTTCAAATCCTGGACGAGACTGATTGCATTTCACATAGCACTAATACCCTTGGGAAAGGTATGAATCCAATTATTCTCCCTCCAGCTATGGGTAAATAGTAGGACAGACTAGGTTCTTCAGCCTTGGTTAGGCAACTAGTCTAGGAGAAGGAAAACTCTGAATTCAAACCTGTTAAACTCCGCTTAAAAATTGACCTTGTGTCATATCCTGCCCGAGCGGAGGGGTTGGGTAAATAGGATAGTATATTGTTTTAAAGAATAAACCCCCTGCTATAGCTTATAGAAATAACAATAATTACCCTTAAGTTGTGCTGATAGTACAGAAAATTTTGAAATTCAAAAGAGCCTGCTCTACTATTTACCCATAGCTGGAGGGAAAAGAAGAGGATTCCTAACTTTCCCAAGGTTATCCTATTTACCAACCCCACTGCTCGGGCAGGATATGACACAAGGTCGATTTTTAAGCGGGGTTTAACAGGTTTGAATTCAGACTTTTCCTTCTCCTAGACTAGTTGCCTCACCAAGGCAGAAGAACCTACTCTGCCCTACTATTTACCCATAGCTGGAGGGAGAATAATTGGATTCATACCGTTCCCAATGGTATTAGTGCGATGTGAAATGCAATCAGTCTCGTCCAGGATTTGAACTCGTGTCGCCGTGTCCATTTCCTACGACGATAACCATTACATCACGGGCACCTCCTTTCCCAAGGTTATTAGAACTTTGAAAAATGCATTCAGCTTCGTGCATAATTTGAACTCATGCCGCCGAGTTCATTTTCTACGACGGTAACCATTACACCACGTATGTATCTCTTTTTAAATCTCCAATGACAATGTCAAAGGAGTCGGTTTCACCAACATACCAGAGAACCATTGATCTCAAATCAATGTTACTAAACTATTCCTAAAATGAGTTGTATCAACAAATTCCGTTATCATCTGAAAAAAAAAAACTAATTCGTAATAACAAATTAATTCGTATAGGTGAAACATACAATTCAAATAAGTTCTTAATTGTTTTTTTTTTTTTTACTTATATTTTTAACCGAATCATCATAATCCAACATTTGCCGCTGTGTCAGCTTCGACTGTACAATACAAAGATATATAAACTAAGAACATTTATTTATATTTACAAAGAACATCTACACAGTCCAGATGTCTTCTTGGACATTTAACTCCAATGGAACATTCACAGACAGGAATATTGAAATAAAAACGATCTCGTGTCATCAAAATTATCTTTACTAAAACTAACAACTGATATTTCACTTAACCATTTAAAATCTCCTGGAGAAGAAATAAAGTCGGAAAAACGTTTAGAGAATAAGTATAGAAAGTTATAAAACCCTACTTACTAAATTCAAACTCATTTACAAACCTATTCATTTTAATATATATATATATATATATATATATATATATATATATATATATATATATATAACGGAAGCTTACAACTAGGGTTTCTTCAGGAAAACTCTGAAAGAAACCTGGGCTAAACAGTTAGATTCATATAAGAACAAAATAGACATTAGCATATGGGGAACAAATCGTACAGTGTGGAAGTCTCGAGTAAAGTAAGCTAGAATAGCAAAGAATAAAGAATAAGATCGAGTTTCCTTGGACGACCCATTCATAGGATCTTATGTCACATCTGAGCCAAACAATCTTGTAAATTAGTTCATATAAACTGAGAGTTTACAAATTAGCAGCCATCTATTTTTGAGCCCACTTCTATTCAATCGGCTTCTTTTACTTATTCGATTCTCTTTGTATGTGTCGAGCACATTTTCAATATTTATTCTTATGTTACACCATCAGTTTTATTTTTTTATTTTTTCCGAGGAAGTCAATATTGTGACGCGTTCTGTTTTTTTTTTTACCAATGAATCATTCTTTTTTCTTAATATACATATATATATATATATATATATATATATATATATATATATATTAAGAAAAAAGAATGATATATATAAAAAGAATATATATATATATATATATATATATATATATATATATTATGTAGTTAGACATGTACATAATATATAGAGACTTAGAAAAGGAAATGATGTGTATCATTACAGAAGGGAATTGAAATCATAGTCTGAATACAGAAAGATGGAGTAAGATGAAAGAAATGTTATATCTATATTAGTTTGGAGATGAAAAACGAAGCCCTCTTATAGGCGTACGTATAGGCGGATTGTTTCGATGAAAGGTTCCCGAAAGAAAGCATATAAAACAATCCAAGACTTGGGGAATTCATAAATCATTCGGCTGTTCCTACTTCTAAAACTGTCATATTCTTCCATATTTTATGCAACTTCATAAAGTGCTGTCTTTATTTTTGTTTTTGATTTTACGACCATTGATCTCTGGCAATGAATATTTTTGACACTTATATGACTAGATACAAATAGAAAAAGCAACGTGAGAAGCGATTACAACCCAGGTTTCTTTGTTCTGTCGTAAATCTCAGTAGCCATTACAAACAAAAAAAAGAATCAATCTTCAAAAGGTAGATATTTTAAGGCAGTGAGTTTTTTTTTTTTGAATTTAAAGAAAGTCTTTTACACTGTCAACTAAAATAGTTTATGAAACAATAAAAAATTTATCAGACTTTTGTTTCATTTTACGAATCAGTCAATCGTTTTAGACCAACCTTATGTTTGAGTTTCGAAGTTTTTCAAAAAATCGTATGTTACAATAGAATATATAACGAGGGTAGGTCAAAAAGTCGAAAGTCTCACACGGAAAGAAGAGTGTAGCTAAAGCATACTTGTTGAGACAACACATTAGGGCTTCTTATAAAACTAGAAAAAAACGAAATTAAATTTCATTTTATAATTTGTTTGTAGGTGAGGCCCAAACAAACGTTAGAGGTATGCGCAAATCTTAAATCAGACAGGATTAGGCTTAGGCATTTTATAGACGATATATATATATATATATATATATATATATATATATATATATATATATATATATATATCACTGGTTAGCTAGTATTCAATAAAAAAGCATTAATACTATCACACCTCAAGATCGACAACGTGTAACTCTCGCGCGATAGGTTTTATCCTTTTTAATTATTATCTTATGAAGTATGATGTGATATTTCAATGCATTTTCGTTCCTAGATCAGTTTCGATTTTCTGTTTAATAGCATATCAACCTTTGTGGATTATCTAATGTTAAAGTTATTCGTTTAGAAGGACAGAAGTAGTAGAAGTAATTAACCTATCGCTTGGCGATAAGGGGGTTCATACATTTCCTAGAGGCATTACTCCGAAATTAGACATAATAGCGCGACTGGAGTTCAAATTTCTTTCATACGACGTCGCAGGTTAGCCACTAAACGATGGGAACTTCGTGCAAAGTGATATTCGCAGATTGTATGGATTAGGAGCCTATTCAGCGTTGAGTTATATATATATATAGAGAGAGAGAGAGAGAGGGAGAATATAGAGAGATAGATAGATTTATATATGTACGTGTGTGTGTGTGTGTGTGTGTGTGTGTGCATGTATGTATGTATGTATGTATGTATATATATATGGGTGTGTGTGTGTGTGTGCGTGTCGATCAGTAGACATATACATATTTCCCAACCCCTCCGCTCGGGCAGGATATGATACAAGGTCAATTTTTTAAGCGGAGTTTTAACAGGTTTGAATTCAGAGTTTTACTTCTCCTTGACTAGTTGTATTACCAAGGCTGAAGAACCTAGTCTTCCCTACTATTTACCTAAAGCTGGAGGGAGAATAATTGGATTCATACCTTTCCCAAGGGTATTAGTGTTATATGAAATGCAATCAGAGTCGTCTAGGATTTGAACTCATATTGCCGTGTCTATTTCCTACAACGATAACCATTACACCACGGGCACCTCCTAGTAGACATATAGATATATAGATATAGATTAATATATAGAAATATACACTTAATTAAAGTTAGAATGCCTACCTTTAGCTGAAAACAAATTTCAGTCGCAAATGAAAGAGTTCAATATTCAAAATATATTGAGAAATATAATATTAAAAAATACCGTTAGAATCAAAGCTGAGGATCGGTGATATGAAACCTAATTTTGAATAGAGTCAACGATGCTTGTCGTCTATTCGTTTCTTTCCTTTTTACTCATCAAACAACACATCTCAGACTGATGATCGAATAGACGTATGTCCTCTAACTGTTACGGAACTCTCATTAAGAATACGACAAACAGTAGTCATTCTGAGTTTTTATCCAGCGAACAGTATTCATTTTAACTTTTTTATTCAATGTGTTTGTGTATATATATATATATATATATATATATATATATTAGAGAGATAAAACTTTGTTTTCTCTGTTTAAAAACAATAATAAAGTAAAAAAAAATATCATTTGCAATCAAGATCATTGAATAATCGACTTCAATCTAAATTTTTTCGATAAAGATTTTCAATTATTATTATGTCACTTCCTGCGAGTTTTTCACCACTTTAACTGATAGTATTTCATTAGAATTAAAATGACAGCTAATCTTTTCATGTTTCCTGGACTCTTCTCAGTTTTTTAGCTGATCTTACAAATGCTGAGGTCTCTATGATTTTAATTCTTCCGCTGATCTTTCGTTTCTCGAGTTTCTTTTGCAAGTCTTTAGGGATCTTTCCAAACGAACCAATTATAACAGGTGCAATTTTTAACGACCTTTTCAGCTCCCTGAAATGATTCAATTATTTGCCTTACGTTTTTTTCTCACTTGTCCGCTTGAACACTAAAATCCATTCAATGGTCTGTTCTTACCTTTTTCTTAATTTAAACTGTCTGTGATTCAGTGACCATTTTGCATCCCTTTTATTGTCTCATTTTCTAGGACGGATTCTGAACCGTGCTTTTACCATTTGGTAGCATAGTCAAATTTCACTCTCTTGCTCAATTCCCAATAGATCACCTTTCTCCCCCATTCGTGTCTTGTCTTCTATTTCTTTAGTGCTAATTTGCTGCCTTTACTCATGTTGATAACGGCCATATCTTTGTCTCCAAATAACCTGTACTTTCTATTTGGTACTATTTACCAACCCCTCCGCTCGGGCAGGATATGACACAAGGTCAATTTTTAAGTGGATTTTAACAGGTTTTGAATTCAGAGTTTTCCTTTTCTAGTTGCCTCACCAAGACTGAAGAACCTAGTCCGTCCTACTATTTACCCATAGTTGAAGGGAGAATAAGGGGGTTCATACCTTTCTCAAGGGTATTTGCCCGAAAGTGAACGTAATAGCGCGACTGGAGTACGAACTCGCGTACTACGATTCCGCAGTTCATCGCTTTAACCATTACACCACGAGGACAACCCTTTCTATTTGTACTTTCTATTTGGTTGCATACTATCAATATTTGACTAGCTAGAAATAACCCTTATGGCATTATTTTGTGCTTCAGTTAAAAAATATTTTATTTTATTATCATTTTACTTATTTGAGAGGTTTTCATACCAACGTTAGCAGATGGCTTTTCTTCTGTAGTTTGAGTGACAGGAAGTCTCCTCCAATCTCCAGAACACTTCTCAGTAATATAGCTGATCTTAATAATCTGTTGTTTGGATGGTCTCTACTTATACTCTGATTTCTAAATTTTTCAATCGCTTTACCAATCCTCCGGGGACATTCCAAGGGCACAGGCAACAATTAGTATCACCGCGACCTTCATGTTCTATACCCTCTTCAGCTCAAAGTTAAGATACTTTACTTTACTTTTTTTCCATATACCAGACCTTTCAGCAGGTTCTCTTTTTCTTTGGTTGATTGTCACTTGGTCTGGTCGTCTGGCCGAGATTAGATGATCCGTTTTCTTCTCCAAATCGCAGAAGAGTTTGTGCGTCTCATTCTCAAGGATAGATTCCGGGTTGTGCATATACCACTAGTTCGTATGATCAAATCTAAATTTCTTGCACAATTCCCTATGGATACCTTCTCCACTAGGCCATGTCTAGTCTTATACTCTTTTAGCGCAAATTTGATGTATTCTCTTATTATGTGATTGATCATTTTGTCTCTAAACCGACACTTGTATTAACTTGTCTATTTTTGCTATCACTTAGTTTGTCCTTATGGCATTGCTTTCTGCTGCTGTTAGAAGAAATTCAGTTTCTTTCCTTAGGTTTCTCTTTCTCAGGCTTGTCCAAGTCTTCTCGTGTGAGATTTCGCTTGTTTGTTGTTTGAAATGTTTGTAATATAATTGCCGAGGGATTTCGGTTCATATATCTTGCCTTTAGGCTGAGAACCTTTCACTTAGCGCATGGGTTAGTTAGGTGCAACATTAACGCAGGTGTTCACGCGCGTGCTGAGAGGGTGTGTCATTCAGAGATGTTAAAATAAAAATCCCAGATAGGAATTGAGACCAGGGTATTTGGGTGACGTCACGCACCGTAAGCGTGGGCTGAGATTTGAGAAAGAGCAGTTAGTTGAGTTCCCGCCTCGGAAGAAGAAGGTTGACTTTCAGAGCTGGGCGAGGCAAGACGATTTTGTGCGCTACGAGCGCAGCGCGTTGCTTGGCTTGAGAGCTAACGATGTAAAAGCAGTCAGCATGGAAAGATTGTGTGTCTCTCTCTCTCCCCTCATGTCAAAAAACCTTTAAACTCAAAAAGGTGAATAAAAGTTTCGTATCTGAACTAAGAATTCGTAAAGTTTTTCGTATTTTCGGATTCCCTACGTCTATTTCACATATCTGTATCAAGCGTATGTTACGATATCTATACAATTGCTTTTCTTCTAAATTTTTGTTTTCTACTAATTGTTTTTTGATTGTTCTGCATAGTTTGGAACGAGCAGCAGCAAGCATAGGCCTCTATGTTAATGCACACAAAACGGAATATATGTGCTATAACCAAACGGGGGACATCTCCAATCTAGAAGGAACCCCTCTTAAACTATTAGACAAATTCACTTACCTAGGAAGCAGCGTCGAATCAACCGAAAAGGACATCGAAACGAGGCTAACGAAAGCATGGACAGCTATCAATAGGCTATCGATTATATGGAAATCAGACCTAACCGATAAAATGAAACGCAGTTTCTTCCAGGCAGCGGTCACATCGATACTGATATATGGCTGAACTACATGGACGCTACCAAAACGGCTGGAGAAGAAACTAGATGGCAATTACATAAGAATGCTGCGTGCAATCCTGAACAAGTCCTGGCAGCAACACCCCACAAGACACCAACTGTACGGCCACCTGCCCCCTATCACAAAAACTATTCAAGTTAGACGAACCAGACATGCAGGACACTGCTGGAGAAGCAGAGATGAACTCATAAGAGATGTACTCTTATGGATCCCCAAACATGGCCGCGCAAAAGCAGGGCGACCAGCTCGAACGTACATTCAGCAGCTATGTGAGGATACAGGATGTTGTCCTGAAGACCTACCTAGGGCGATGAACGATAGGGAGGAGTGGCAGGAGAGGGTCAGGGATATCCGTGCTACCAGCACGATATGATGATGATGATGATTGTTTGTGCTGTTTCTCGTCACTGTAATTAGTGTTTCTTTGTTCTTTTTTTTATGTTGTCTTCTTGTGGTCTTATCGATGAATAGAAGCTATCTTCATTTCTGGCAAGTCGTCTTCCATCTTTTCTTGACACATACCGTCTGTCTATGTCATCTCTGGGATGGAAGGTCTTTTAAATCACCATGAGTTTTCTTGTTCTCTAGTCGATTTGTTGAAGTTCTTCCCTCATCCACTTACAAAGAGGGCAGTATAAGCTTTTATTTCTTTGATGTGTCTCACCTCCTCGTCCTCATCATTCTTCTTCTTCTTCTTCTTCTTCTTCTTCTTCTTATTATTATTATTATTATTATTATTTACTCCTTTAGAGTTTTTAACATCCGTGTTAGCTGATGGTTTTTCATTGGAGTTTGAGAGACGGCAAGTCTCCTCAAATCTCCAGGACTCGTCTCAGGATTCTGGCCGTTCTCAGCAATGGTGTCATTTTGATAGTTTCTACCCGTCATCCAACTTCCAAGTCCCACAGCCCTTTTAATAATCCTTTAGTTATTATTATTATTATTATTATTATTATTATTATTATTATTATTATTATCTTACCCTTTGCGAATTTTCATCGTTGATATTCTGTGTATTCTTGTTGATCTTAACAATCCCATGGTCTGGATGGTTTCAGTTTTTCTCAGATTTTCAATATCTCCAGTCTTTTTACCAAACTTTTAATGACAGTTCCTGGTGCACCAAGTACAACTGGTACCATCGTCAACTTTTTATTTTCACTCTGTTTGGTTTGATTTGTTTTCTTGTTGTACAGTAACGCACCAAATGGACAGTTCTAACATTACACGACACGAAATGAAGTTTACAAAGCAACGTAGTTCAAAATAGATGTTGTGCTCGTTACGGTCTCAATAGTAGTTTGCATGAGCATTATTTTCCATTGACATTTTTTACCACCCAGTGTCGAACGAGTTTATGCGTGTAGTGCTTCGTCTTAAGTGTTTATCGGACCTCGTGATAACATCGCCGAGAGAAAAAAATGACGAACACACCGAAAACTAGTCTAGGTGAACAAAAGTTTATTCGCTTCTACATTTTTTAGTAGTCATCGTGAAGAGAGAAATAGCGTGGAAAACTGAGTTAACTTTGTTTGCTAGACAAAGAACTTGAATTATCTAACCGTGCTTGTTCGCTGGTTTCGTCTTCACAGCTTCGTGTCTGGTGTGAGACCCCTTTTCAGAGCTCATCCCAAAATGGGGGTGGCAACTTTCAGCTGTCTTCAGATTGTCGTGTCCTGTGGCCAACCGACTGTCCTTACACAGTCGTGTCCGACTGCCAAGTAACTCTTTTCCTGTTTTTTTTTATCCCGTGCCCAATCTTAATGACTTTAATGGCAAATCAACATCCGTGGGGTTACCTGGCTAGTTGCCTGCCGAAACGGCACAATCTAGAAGATGGCAAGTTCTTTTTTTCCGGTTAATGAACACTCGGTCTGATTTCTCGCCGGGGTTTGGTTTTCTCTTTGCATCTCAAAATATAAGCTTATTACAGGCTGTCTCAAAATAGATGCAACTCATTGATATCATAAAGATTTATTACTGAGACAAGCGCAATGGTGGTCATTTGTAACACATCCTGTAAAAATTCATCCTTTGACCTAGAGACATAAAATCTATGAATTTTAAAGAGCAATTATATCAGCTTCCAGGACAAGCAATCTTTTTTTGAGTTTCATGTCTCAATAATAAATCATTATCATATCAATGGGTTGCGTCTGTTTTGAGATTGTTTAGAATGATTTTGTCTCCGAATGAGTAGTGACGCATAATCTCTTTTGTTCAAAGCATTGTAATCAAAAAATTTATGTGCCTAATTTTGGGAGTGGACTCCGAAAATGGGACTTACACTAGACTCGACATTGTGAAGGCAAAACCAGCTGACTAGTTTGTTAGGACTACAATAGAAAAAAAATTAAGGTCTTTGTCTGTTCTCTCTTTCTCCTCATGACATTGGTTCTGAGTCCATTCAACTTTCATTCCTTCTTTCTTTCTCCCTGAGACTTCTTACAAGTTGTAGTAGTGAATAAAACTTTGTGTAGTGAACTATGACAACATTTTCTGTTTCGTTAACTTTTCCCACGGGGGAGTCACAACATGGTCCGCTCTTTTGTTCAAAGCATTGTAATCAAAGTTATAATAGTATACTATTTTGAAACCTGAAACAAAAAGTACACATTATTATTAGTAGAGTTATAACCAGTTAC
The DNA here is from genome assembly GCA_963585895.1 of Sepioteuthis lessoniana. NCBI lineage: Eukaryota > Metazoa > Mollusca > Cephalopoda > Myopsida > Loliginidae > Sepioteuthis > Sepioteuthis lessoniana. The sequence continues at coordinate 25,982,815 of OY757930.1, read as the reverse complement.
ATAGGTCTCATGTATATTGAGACACCCTTTATTATCATTATTGATTTTATTGTTACTTTTGCTGCTATTATAGTGAGTTACTGGTTGCGCTTACAAAGAAAAACGCTGCTTACTCCCATCGTTACCAAAATGACAGGTGGGAAGAGCGCCTGCTGGACATCAGTAAAGGCCACAAGCTATTACTGATGCAAAATCTCGCTACATTAAATACTTCTACTACTACTACTACTTACCCTACTACTACAACTAATAATAATAATAATAATAATAATAATAAAAAGAAGAAGAAGAAGAAGAAGAAGAAGAAGAAGAACGTTGGTTGATCGTTTAAAATTCTTCTCTACTATTTATTCTGCAGAAATTATTCATGTCAGTTGTATACCTGATCTTTTGCTCTCACCAACTCGCGTAGATTCTCGCAGGCTTTTTGTGTACCCATATGTGTCGTCTTCAATTATCACTGGCAATCGAGGCTGAGAATATTATTCACACTTTCGAGTTAAAAAAATTTAACCTCTTAGAGGAAACAGTTTACCGATATACTTTTTCGTTCTTTTTTTTTTTTTTATTTACAGGTGTATAGTGTATATGGGTTGCAAGGCTATGCTCGTGTATAGTTCTGATTACGCGATTAGTTGCGTGAACGCAAAGGAGAAATAAATTTTATACGCTGGTTTCTCTGTTACACACACACACACACGCACACACACACACACACACACATATATATATATATATATATATATATATATATATATAATGTTAGAAAAACTGCAAAAACCTTTTTGAATAAAAAGAGTGTTCGATGGTTTTATGGCATAGCAAGTATAAAACTCATGTATAATTGAATCATGAGTCCGTTACTCAAATGTAAGATGTTCTACACAAAGCTTAGATTATGTAAAATACATCAAACTTTAGCAACGTATTTATCGTGTCCACAGTTCTAATATTCTTAGCTTATTTACACACACACACACACACACACACACACACATATATATATATATATATATATAAACTTTGAATGCTAGAATATAAATATATATTGTGGGTGTATAGATAGGTTGATAGAGAGAAGGGGGAGAGGAAAAGAGAGA
>OY757930.1:25946715-25976715 GCA_963585895.1 Sepioteuthis lessoniana | reverse complement strand
AAACTCTGAATTCAAACCAGTTAAACTCCGCTTAAAAATTGACCTTGTGTCATATCCTGCCCGAGCGGAGGGATTGGGTAAATAAGGTTACATTTTAAAGGAAATTTATAAATATATGTATTTCTTTCGGAAATACTATGTATATCATATTTGGCATCCGTTGAAAAAGGTTTGGTTTCTTTGTTTCAGGGCAAATCAGCAATCATGAGTTTTATAATTCCAAAGCTATCCTAGTATAAGAACCATTGTGCTACTCTATATTGTATAATTAGAGTTCACATATTTCCCAAGGGTATTACTCCGAAAACGAGACTGGAGTTCCAACTCCCTTACATCTATGTGGCAGTCCCAGCAAGTTAGCATATAGGGACTTTCCACGTATTTAATGCCAAATCCTTTTCATACATATATATATCAAATATATGATTTTAAACATATTTTGTAGATAACATATTTAAATGAGTCTGAGCTCATTTTTTTCACTCAGTTAAATGGTTTCACTTCTTCCTATCTTATAAGAACTATTCAACCTATTATTAGTCATTTGTTTGCCCACAATTTAATGCTTTCAAGTAATTTTATGTATAACTAACGATTCAATTAAACATCACAGTTAAATGATTTGACAGTTTTATGTCAAACAATTCTATTTAACTCAAGTCATTTATTTGCACATATTTTAAATGTCAAAGTACCCAGTTTAAAAGTCAAACAGTTTTATCTGACCCATAGATAAAACACTATTAGGTACTACAACTCTAGGCCAGAGTGGACCTGGGAGCGATAGCAATGAAAGGGTACTTTGCATTCCCCAAGCACCAGCATTACTGTAGCCTCGCTATCAAGTTGTTTAGTGTCATATCCAGGACACTAGTAGGCGGAGTCTTTCGCCTCTACCGAGATACAGTCGTTGTATTCTGTAGCCCTTGTCGACAAGGCTAATATATATAATTATTATACATTTGATATATTGATGAAAAAATAGCGTGGTAGATTTTCCGTTTTTTTTCTGGCTATAAGTTATTGCAGAATAGGTGATTGAAACAGAAAGCGAAAGTGAAACAATGTTCGCGATTCTCTTGTCTTTCATTAAGAAATAAACCAAGACGAGTTGACATGCCGTTAAAATCAATCAACCTTTCAATTTGTCGAGGTGTTCGCACTAAAGAGCGTACCACATCAGAATGTCTTTTTTTTATAACATAATTGTCTTTAACAGCTATCAGATCGACTCTTGGAAAATAGATGCCTTTGCACTTGGCATTTTTTTCCTCTATTCTTTTTATCTATTTTTCATTCGGGGTTATTTTCCTTTGGTTTGTAATATATATATATATATATATATATATATATATATTGTTCAGCTACATTTTTTTATGTATACATTCGTCTTGTTACATTGTTTTCTCTCGGGTAAAAAAGGAAAAGAAAAAAAAAGACACAACGTGTAGAAACAGTAAAGAAAAGAAAGAATACAGAGAAGAATGTCACAAGAAAAGAGTCATAAAATTATAATAAAAGAAGTTGTTTCTTGAAGGCAGTCAGCCACCCTACTTAAGATGTCTGCCACTTCGTTTTACGACCGGTGAATCACACTAAACTGCAAACGGCCAATTCTTACAAAGCGATTCACCACATAAAAAACGAAAGAAGAGAAAACAGATTAACGATTAAGGAAACAGAAAAAAGAGACAAAAAATATAAAGAAGCAAAATACAAAAAAAAAAAAAAAAAACATGAAAAAACTGAAGAAGAATTCAATCTCATTATGCCCTCTTTTAAGTAGGCCAAATACATTATTAAAGAATTCCTTCTTTCCGTGAATTCTTTTCTTTTAACTTAACACACTCCAGGCTAACTAAATTGTAAATTTCATGTTTTAACTAAAATTTAAATTCATTCGTTACCTACAAATGAAAGTTAGTAGATTTATATCTTAAACTGCATTTCTCACGTACATTTCAAAAAAATATTTCTAATTAGCAATATGATTAAAAATGCATATATATATTTACCAAAATTCATAATCCCAATACATGAATAAAACCCTGTAATATATATAGATAATTCACTACTATAATAAGTACATAAATATTCATTATCATCATCATGTCACGCCGCTAGCAAGGGTCTTCCTGAGCCTCTCTCGCCACTCGTCTCCATAGTCCATCGCTCCCGGAAGATCCTTCAGGCTACATCCTATATCAGCACAGAGCTGTTGTATTTAGGTTCAAGCTGGTCGTCCTACCTTTGCTCGTCTATGAGAAGGGGTCCACTGGAGTACGTTGCTTATTAGCTCGTCCCTCATTCTACAGCAGTGTTCCGCATGTCTAGTTCGTCTAACTTAGTTTCCGCGATGGGTGGTAGATGACCGTACAGCTGCTGTTTTGTGGGTTTTTGCCAACAGGACTTGTTCAATGCAGCTCACAACATTCTTTTCTCCATACGTTTACTTAGCGTCTATGTAGTGCATCTATATAGTAGTATCGACATGATCGCTGCTTAGAAAAAACTGAGTTTTATTTTATCTGTCAGATATATATATATATATATATATATATATATATATATATATATATAACCTGTGGCAGTCATTGCTTTCAATTAATTTTTTGTGTATTCTTCCCCTCCTTGTGGTTTTACTTTGGTCACCTCCCCATGCTTATTTTCTCAGTTACAAACTAGTTTGTCATTGATATAATTCGCTAAAGAAAAATGACTGAAACATACGGCTTCCCTTTCCATTACATATAAGCACATTATTATGGGTTAATATTTTATATATATATAATAACCCATAATAATGTCTTTAGATATATCATATATACATTTCACAACTAGAATCTATATATATCAGAATTATCATGACGAGAAAATCCAGCAAACACCCACGTGTGACATATGGACAGCAGTTTCGACCTTATTGGATTTCATCAGCAGTGCACACCGTAATCTCCACCACTGGAGATCGAACCCACAACAACAGAAGGCTGAAGCCAAAACTCTACCACCGGGCCACCGGTTCATGTCACACATAAGCGATGCCGAACCAACTAGTCATAGTGAAAATGCGCGACCACTTGACCTCATGTCTCTTGAAGGTACGTATTAAGTACAGAGGACAGGGCTACCTCCGTGGTTACGTCGGACGTGGGTGTTTGCCGGATTTTCTAGTCATGATAATTCTAATATATTATTAATTCCTCCCTTTAAATAAATATAATATAATTTCTTGCCCATGAGGTAATGTTGGGAGGATTCATAACTGAGACTTGGGAATTCCCTGACAGAGTACATTTCTGTATCACTTTGCTCTTATTCACTTACGAAAAGTAGGAATTCATATGTTATCCCAGTTATGGGTAAATAGTAGACTGGATTTTGAAGACTTGGAATGGCATCAAGTCGAGAAGAAAGAAAATTTTGAATTAAAGCTAGCTCTACTTCGATTGAGAATTGCCCTCCTATCACATCTCAACTGAGGCAAAGTGGTTGGATAAATACTACTTACCGCAAAAAAATCCTATCTCCCTTTATATATATATATATATATATATATATAATAAAAACCTAAAGAGCCAGAAAATACCTACCCAGGTTTCACCTAACGTATCTTCAGGATAATTCTGACTAAAAATTGTTGGCCATAACGATATTTTCTGATATAAGCGGCCACCAAAAAAAAAAAAAGTAAAAGATAATTTAAAAAAAAAACACATTCTATCCCATAAACTATGCTTTTTATCTGTTTTTTTTTTCAGAGTTATAGAAGTAGTTATAATCTTTTTGAAAATATTATATCAACCTATCTGGTTGAAAAATACTCTCTGTTGTCAAAGGAGTAGTACGTAAGGCGACGATTAAGTATGGTTCTTGTATGGCCAATATATACTCGTTGAACATACCTGGCTGGCTAAGAAAAACTACTGTAAGGGAAGACTGATGGATTGGTAATGAATCAAAAAAGGATCGATTCGCGGCAGCAACCACTATCTCTAAGACAGCTAATGCTAACTTTGGCATTAAAATGTCAAAGCACACTGTTTCCAGAAGTTTAATGAAATAAATTTGAACATTCGAGTAGCTTCTACGAAGCCTTACACTTCTAAAAAGAAATAACCGATTGAAATTTGCCTCTGAACACGTCATATGGACTGAAGAACAGTAGGATTGTGTTAATTTCAGCGAAGTTTAACCTGTTTGGTTGTTACGGGAGGAGGTTCTTTCAATGCAGTCCTAAAGATCGGTATTCACCTCAGTGCACTAAAAAGCAGCGTTTAATTTGGAGCGAGGAAGTGCAATGGTGTTTGGCATTAAATAACCTAAAAAAAGTTGATATGCCATAAAACCCAAACAAGCAAACAATTTCGGACTGATTCCCTTAGGAAAGATATGAACTCCTTTATCCCTACTGCTATAGGTGTCACAGTACCACTAGAGTTGAACTGAATTTAGATTACTAATGAAGGTTGATATGCCACTAAACAATGAAAACAAACTATAGTGTTTTGATGTTCTATCAGAGGAGTGACAAAAATTGAAAGGAGACGCAGTAAATGGTTTTTTCAAGGCGATTTTTTTTAGGTATCAAAGTTTCTTTCATAAACCTTTATATGATTACTGCTTAGTCACCTGATTGTGAGGTCCTTATTTGGGAGATATATGTTAATCTTGAAGGTGTTTCACATTATCCGAGACTCGTTTCGATCCCAGCTTGAAGCGTCTCGTGGTACTATCCCCACTGATGAATTGCGATACAACAAAACAGTCTGCATGTGGATGACAATATATATATATATATATATATATATATAATGCACTCTGTTTAATGGTTACTCTCCTATGAAACAGTCTCGACGAACCGAGTTCAAATCTCGTATGAATTTTTTTGCATTTAACATTGCGCATTTACCCTTGGGAAAGGCATGTAACTCGTATCTCTCCAGGTATTGAAAAATAGTAGGGCCGACTGGGCTCATTAAATTTGGTGTGACAATTGGTCCTGAAAAAATAATGCTGTATTTAAACCTGTGAAATTCTTCATAGAAATTGACCTTGTGTCGTATCCTGCTTGTGTGGGATTCCAATATATATATATATTTGGCCTAATGAGTAGAGTGTTTGCAAATCGTCCAGGAGACCAAGGGTTTCAATCCCAGGTCGAGTCATACAAAGACTCAGAAAAGGGTACTTGATGCTGCCTTGCTTAGCACTCAGCACTATACGGTAAGGATCAAGGCTAAAATGAAGCCATCCAGAGGATGGAGTAGCACCCTCCCCAACACCTCGGTGTAGTAGCTATTGAAAAGGGAACCTTCGAGTCACCCTCGATTAAGGTCGCAAACTTTACTTACGTATATGTAGCACACACACGCACACAGAAAGACATCGTATATCTGCGACGTGGACTCATTTCTATAAAGAGGCACATTTAAAGATATGCTTTTATACGTATCTATCTATCTATCTATCTATCTATCTATCTATTACCTTTTATCATCTGTGATTTCTACTGTTTAAACACATCTTGAATAAACTATTCTCTCGTATAATTTATTAAGCTTATTTTGTTTGATCCAAATTCTGTAGTCGAAAAAGAACTGCTGATTAGATAGAAAATCTTTTTTTTTTCAAATGTGTATTGAAACATGAAAGAAAACATCACGCTAATTTTATTTAGGTGCGGATGTATATTCGGAAATCAAAACATTTCGTGCAGTCTACGATGCTAAAGTTTTTTTTATCACTTCATGAAAAAAATAGAAAAGACCACAGACCGGAAACCATTTTCGGAAAAAGGAAATGGAATGGTACAGATTGAAATCAATACGGTGACTCAAAATTGATTGAAAGACTGTGTTTGATTTATAAATTTCAACTTCGAATAAAAACCTCAAAAATATGTCAAAAAATATTTACACTGATTGATGAGAGTATGGTCAGTCATCTCACGTTCAAACGAGCGTCTGACTCAACGGAAACTATCTTTTTATAAAGAATAACCGTAAGTAGCCATATTAAAGAAATCTATTTTAAAACCAACTGTTTATTTATTTGTTTATACATATACGGTTACTTCTGGGTTAATTATATTTATATAGACGTTATTTTTTGATTGAGATAGGTATACACATCAGTACCATTTTAAACGTTGACAATAAGCAATGTATCAATCAATTCGTATGGGTGGCTGATAAATTTATCAACTCATTTAAAGAATGACGAGTTCAATGTTCTGACTTAAATATAAGCATGCAAATGAGGACAGACCTAGAGAAAGGTGTTCATCAGAAAACTTCATGCAGTTTTGTAGAGTTGCCGAAGTCTAGCCAAAGAGAACTGCATTTGATACTTGTGAAGATAATGAATTATTTTACCACTTACATTAAAGCAATTATTAAGCTTCTTTTCATAAATTGTTTAACGGTATATCAACTTCATGAGGGTTTTTAATTTCTGACACTTTGCTCATTCATAAATGTTCCATTAAAATCGTAACAATATTTTCAATTTTATTTCCATTATTTTTTAATTACATTTCTTTTATTTGTCGATAATCCTTAGTTTGTATTTATAAATCAAGTAATCACATCTAATAGAAATAATTTACGTGGGAGGATGTAATTGTATTACGTATAAATATCTAATATGATTTTTTTTCAAACAACTATTTCAACAATAGATGGAGCTCTAACGAGTACTATCGTTAAGTATAATGTTCACTTATGTATTCTTTCAAAAAATCACCCAAGATTTCTGATATTTATAAAAATCTATATTAATCATCAACAATTGCTGAAGTGTCTATGTTATATGAACATAAAGGCACCTTGGCTGGTGTGATGATTCCCAAGCTAAACTAGCAAGCCTTCACAAGTGATTTTGGGTCTTACTGGGTATCTCATTTATACGGCTTTGAGCTACATCTAACTAAAATGCTTAGTAAATTACCACTAAATATGAACTTTATGGGCCAACACTAGCCTAGTGCAAGTAGAGCAATTTTCTATTTGCAAACTTTGTGATATGATTTGTGTTACACGATAGTCATTACATAATAATAGGTGCCAGTGGTGTAATGGTTATCGTCGCAGGATATGGACACGGCGACACGAGTTCAAATCCTGGACTGATTGCATTTCACATAGCACTAATACCCTTGGGAAAGGTATAAATCCTATTATTCTCCCTCAAGCTACGGGTAAATAGTAGGGCAGACTAGGTTCTTCAGCCTTGGTGAGGCAACTAGTTTAGGAGAAGGAAAACTCTGAATTCAAACCTGTTAAACTCCGCTTAAAAAATTGACCTTGTGTCATATCCTGCCCGAGCGGAGGGGTTGGGTAAATATGATAATAATAGTTTAATTTGGTTGACTAGTTAATTTGTTTGTTTGCTTTTTAATGACATACAAAACTTCTCGGGATAGTTAATGCTAAATCCATCCCTGTAGAAGGACAATTGCGGTACTATTTAACCCACAGATGGGAGGATAAGGGGATTCATACCTTTCCTAAGGGTATTTGTCCGAAAGCGAAATTAATACTGCGAATAGAATTCGAACTCGTGTACGACGATTCAGCAGTCCAGTGCTTTAACTATTCCGCCACGGGGACGCCCAGTTTATTAGTTTAAAAGCATTTGAAATCCCTAGAATTTTTTTGTTTTATTTTTTAATTGTTTGAATGTAACGAAAAATATTTTCTGTTTCATTGTATTTTTTAAAACATCTATTTTTGTTATTGATTTATAAACGTTTGTGTGCAAACAGCTTATGATATATTTCTTCTTTAATAAAAATATTTTACATATATTTGTAAGGTTTCATGTATGCTTATCTAAACCCAACAATTGGAATTTGTTTATTGTGTAATAAAGAAATTTTAAGAGATAGACTTTCAATATAGAGGAATTTGGAGGGAATAACATTTGTTGAAGTGTGAGTGACAGTAAAGCCAAGTTTAGTATTTAGGTGGGCAATGTTTTTAGTGGGATTTAGTGTGCCATTAAATGGTAATTAAACGGTAAGTTTAAAAAGTAACTTTAAACTGTATATTTCGCAGCTTTCTAGTTCGAATGCCGATTCGAAAAGATAACACAGAGATTGAAGTTTTTAAAAGGGAATTTTATACAAAAGAAACAAGAAAAAAAAAAAAGGGATAGAAGAGATAAGTATAACACATTTTTGTACAATCTGCCGGAACATATCTGAGAGAGTGTCCGAGAAACAAAGTTTTTTTTATTTTGAGTATTTTTCTCTTTTTTGTTTTGTCGAAATGTTTCAGAGTTCATTAAATTGCGAGTCTTCTTTAAAGTTCTTTTCAGCAGAATTCTCAATTGTATTTTCTTTCAGTCGTCTAACTTAATAGAATTTCAGTGTTCGACTTTCGTTTAATTTTAATTCATATCTTGGGAAGGTCCATTCAAGAAGCGAGTGACGAAACCCATCTCCTAGCTTAAGTTTTTCGTGCCTTTAGAGTTCGGTCTTCGAATTCGTACTGAGGGTCAGACTAGCAGTACTCGACAAAGGAGGAAGTCACTTTTTGGTTCTACACTGTCTGGGATTACATCTCCCTTCTCCACTCAGGGCAAATCAAGTGCCCCACGTGGTCAGCTTGATTTTATTCTTAGAAATAAATCTTTATAGTAAAGGCATAGATACTACTTAAAGTTTATTTAATGCCAAAATTTGAATCTTTTATAAAGGGTTGATAGCAAATCTTAACTTTTCCAATTTTGAGTGTTTACTGCATTAAAAATGCTTTTTTGTTTATCTGTGATACGTTGTTTGCTCACTTATATGGTATGAAGTATTCCCATCTAATACAAATAATCTGCACACAGTTTTTATCGTTTCATGAATCCCTATTCCATACTAATAATATTCAAACACATCTATTGAACCGATACACAGGAATCTGTTTTTATCTTTATTCTTATTTCATTTGTTTAATCACTTCAGAGAAAATATTGCTTCATCTGGAGAATTATTATAGTCGAATCGAGCAGATACTGTAACAACCCTCGTGGAGGGTTGTTACAGATTCCCATCTTCTTCACAGCTGCAACAATCTTAAAAAGGATATCTAAAGTTAATTCTGTCTATGACTCCATTAAAACATTGTCATATTTCCACATCAGTTGAAGATTTAAAAATGGGTTAATTCTTAAATGTTTGAATGTCATTGGTTTAAAAATTGTTTGAACTCTGTAGTTAGGCTTAAAGCAAGCAAAGAAACTATACCTGCACTGCAATTGGCTTAGTGGGTAGAGTGTTCGACAATGGTCCGCAAGAGGTGGGTTCAATCCCAGGTCGCGTCATACCAAAGACTTTAAAAATGGTACTTGATACCTCCTTGATGAAAACTCAGCAATATAAAGTACGTATCAAGAGTAAAGTGGAGCATTCCAGGGAAAAGAGTAGCGCCCTCTCCTACACCTCGGTGTTGTAACTATTGAAAAGAGAGACTTCTGGTCTCCTTCGACAACGATCGCCAACTTTACTTACTATATATCATCATCATCATCATCATCTCGTGCCGTCAGCACGGATATCCCTGACCCTCTTTCGCCACTTCTCCCTATCATTCATCGCCTCCGGCAGGTCTTCAGGGTTACATCCTGTGTCCTCACATAGTTGCTGTATGTAAGTTCGAGCTGGTCGTCCTGCTTTTGCACGGCCATATGTGGGGGTCCATAGGAGTACATCAATTATGAGCTCGCCCCTGCTTCTCCAGCTGTGTCCTGCATGTCTGGTTCGTCTATATATATATATATAGAATAATTGAAATATGGAAACAAATCCGATATTAAGAAAATATGAAAAAGCTGATACCCAAAAGCTGTATTTATTTATGCATAAATTATATGCCAATGTTTAATGAATCTTTTTTTTACAACCAGCTTCAAATTCTATTAAGTGAGATAGTTTCATCTAAGAAATTGCTTTCGAATTTAAAATATTAAAAAATTCTTAGCGTTCTATAATTTTTAGCAGTGTTTTAAAATGTATGTGATTTAATTAGAATTTGATAATTTTTATTTTCAATTTCATTTTTTTCATAAAGGATTATCGTAATTGTTGTACATTTTGATTTTTTATTTCCCTTATAAGTTCAGTAATTATTAATTTATTTCTAAAATAACATCTATGCATATATTTAAGAAATTTAAAAAATATATATATTTCATTTTGTTTTAAATATTTTTATTCTTATTTTTTTGGTTTGGTTTGGTTTGGTGGGTTTTATGGCATATCAAACTTAATAGGTTGTTTAACGCCAAATCCATTTTTATGTAAATAATCTGTTCTATTTTTTAAAAAATTCAGTTTAGCATAAGTACACAGTTTAATTGTCAAAAAGATTTCTATTTCAAACTATTCAAGCAGTTATATATAACAACTCAGTTAAGTGTAAATAGTTTTAATGTCGAAAAACAGTTCTATTTCAAATAATTCAGTTAATCATAAGCAGGCAGTTTAAATGTAAGTCCGTTTTAATTGTCAAAAACATTTCTATTTCAAGCTATTCAGTTTACGCAAACAATTCAGTTTAGCATAAGTATGGTGTTAGTTCTATTTAACCCATAGATAGGGCCCTATCAGGTGCTGCCACTCCGGGACAGAGTGGACCTGGGAGCAATGGTAATGAAGGGGTACTCCGCATTCCCCAAAGCTCCTGCACTGCTGGAACCTCACCATCAGATTGTTTAATGTCATATCCAGGACACTCGTTAGGTAGGGTCTTACCCCTCTGCAGAGGTGCAGTCGGTGTATTCTGCAGCCCCAGTCGACTGGGCAATTTTATTTTTTATATGATTAGTATATTAAAAAATTAGTTTTATTGTGTCCATTAAAAATTAATTGATATCCATAAATCATACTGAATTTTGATATTTTCCTTAAGATTTCTAATTGAAATATTTCTTAAGCAGATTTTTATTGCAAACAATAATATACAGGCAAGCTCTTATGCAGGTCTTGCTAGTTTCTTATAATTTCAATGGTTTTAATGGTATATCAAACTTCCAGGGCTATTTAAACCAAACCGTCCTTGCAGAAGAAATGTCCGTGGACAGTTTAATTCATAGCTAAAAAAATGAGGAATTCATAACTTTTTAAAAGGGGTTATATAAAGAAAAAGGATTTTAAAAATATCATTATGTTTTTAGAAATGTAGACTGCCTTACACAAGACGATTGAACACATGGAAGAGATTTTAGTATTTATTATTATAAAAATAGTGGTAACATTTACCTTGCAGTAATCATATTTACCAACCCCCCGCTCGGGCAGAATATGACACAAGGTCGATTTTTAAGCGGAGTTTAACAGGTTTGAATTCAGAGTTTTTCTTCGCCTGGACTAGTTGCCTCACCAAGGCTGAAGAACCTAGTCTCTCCTACTATTTACCCGGAGGGAGAATAATTCGATCCATACCCTTCCCGAGGGTATTAGTGCTCTTCGAAATGCTATCAGTCTCGTCCAGGATTTGAACTAGTGTCGCCGTGTCCATTTCATAGGACGATAACCATTACACCACGGGCACCTCCTTTCTGTAATAGCGGTTGTGAGTTCAGCTATGTTGTGCAGTTTTGCATTTGCGAGGTGCTGCCCTTTAGAATTTATGTTGAAATTTACAAAGATTTTTAGATGTGGCTCAAGGCCGTTTGAATGGGGTACTCAGTGAGCCTCGAATTCACTCTTACTCTTATGCTTACTTTCATGTCATCCGAGGCGCCCATTTATAGTTTATGTACAAAAAAGAAAGATACTTTGTATTTTTAACTGTTTGTCTTCGTCAGAATAGACGAATAGAAAAATCCAATAAATTATCAGGAATTAAAGTAGAAGGAAGCAATTTAGTTTTTACGAAGAAGTAATAAGTAAATTCAATAACAGGAACAGACTGAGTCGACAAGAGTTAATTCATATGCAAATGTAACAGAAAAGTTACAATTTTCGATTGATAGATTGATTAGGTGAATAGCATATAGGAATGAATATTTAGAGAGAATATACAAAACAATTATTCATGTTTTAACCAGCGACAAATTTGATTGAGGAAAATGGCCGCCTAAACAATGTACTGAAAATACAAAACAATGCCATTTAAACAACCGATCATTTAGTAACTTGGATTAGTATCTACAAGAGACGTTTGCAAGAAATACCAAAAAACCATGACACATTTTACCAAAGGCAGAGTTGGCAAAAGGTACACTTTGTCAGTCTAGAAAATAATGGCTATTGAATAAATGTAATTAATGTTAAAAGAATACAAGGTACTCTAGAAAGTAGAGAGAGTGGAAAAAGTAAGAGCTTTCTCTGAAAAGTAATGACTGTTGAAAGAAAGTAATTAATATTAAAAGAATACGTGGTTCCCCTAGAAATAATAACTGAGAAAAGAATGGAAGGACTATCAAGAAATAATATCTCCTGAAAGACTTTAAAATACGTCAAGAAAATAAACACTACTGAAAGAATACGATATATCTCCAGAAAGTAATGTCTTTAGAGAATGCGTGATCTCTTTTAAAAATAATGGTTTCTTTGTTTAATAGCATATCAACACTTTTTAGTTTATTTAATGCCAAAGTCATTCTCCTAGAAGAACAGTAGTGGTAGTATTTAACCCATAGCTGGGAGGATAACGGGGTTCATACCTTTCCCAAGGGTATTTATCCGAAAGTGAACGTAATAGCGCGACTGGAGTACGAACTCGCGTACTACGATTCCGCAGTCTATCGCTTTAACCATCACACCACGTGGACACCCCTTTAAAAATAATGTCCGACATAATGTGAGGTGTCTGTAGAAAGTAAACGACATTAGAATTATACGACCTTAAAACATCAATCTATTAAGTAATGAATGTAAAAAGATCCGAGATCGCTATAATAATGCGTATATAGAGGATACAAAATCGCTCTCGAGATTAATGACTGTCAAAAGAATACGAGATCACACATGAAAGTAATGACTGTAGAAATAATATTTGGTCTCTAAAAAGTAATGACCATTGGACGTATTCAAGATCTCTCCCAAAATAATCACTGCAAAACGAATTGAAAATTGCCTAAGAAAGTAAGACGGAAACATTTTTGGAAACAAGGACAGTTAAAAATGACGGATGTATCTTTAGAAAATTATGATTGTTGAGAAAATGCGAGATTTCTCTTCAAATAATGACTGATGAAATAAAACTGACCGCTGATGGAATATGTTTCTTGAATGTAAAAGACTTTAGAATGATAAGACCTTTGTTTGGAAAATAATTATCAATGACAGAATACAGGTATCCCGAAGAGGTCACGACTGTACCATGTACGCTGTTGTTATCAGCTTTCAGCAATTGTTATCTACTGATAATCAACTATGGAAATGATATAGGAAACCCGTGAGTTTAAGTTGAAAAGATTACTATTATTTTAGGGAGAATATTTTTTTTTAAAAATTAGTATTTCAATGTTTTTCTTCTGTTTGTTAGAACGGGTAAGTCGGTTTAGTTTGGTTTGGTTTAGTTTGGTTTGGTTTTATGGAATCAACCATTGTAAGTTATTAAATGCTAAATCCATTTTTATACATATAAACAGTTTTATTTCAAACAAGTCAGTTTAGCATAAGTACAGTTTTTTTGTTAATACAGTTAAATGTAAAACAGTTCTATATCAAACAAATCAGTTTAGCGTAAGTACATGGTTTAAAAGTCAAAAACAGTACCATTTCAAATAATTCAGTTTAGCATAAATACGCAGTCTAAATACCAATACAGTTTTATTCTAAACAATTCAGTTTAGCATAAGTACACTGTTTATTTTGTTTACATAAAGTTAAATGCAAAAACAGTCATATATATCAAGCAATTCAGTTTAGCATAAGTACCCAGTTTTGTTCAATTTGACTGATAGATAGGATCCTATCAGGTTCTATCAGTCTGGGCCAGAGTGGACCTGGGATCGATGAAAATAAACGGTTATTCAACATTTCCCTAATATCAACCATTACTGGAGATTTACCATCGGATTGTTTAGTGTTATATCCAGAGCACTCGTTGGGGAAGTCTTACCCCTCTGCTGAGATGCATTCGTTATATTCAAGAACCCCAGCCGAGAAAACAAGAAATAGTCAAGGAAAAAAGAAGATAAGCAAGAATATTTGTGTCTATCTTAAATAAACCCATACACTTAACAAAAAGGACAACAAGAGTCAATTCATATGCAAATTAAATACAAAAGCTACAGTTTCAGGTAGATAAATTGATTAGGCAAGCAGTATATACGAATGGATAGAAGATACAACGGGAAATATTGCAGTTTTAACCAGTATTTTAAAATTCGATAAACAAAATGACGGCCTAAACAATGTTGTGGAAATACAAAACAATCTTGTCAAAACAACCAACGACTTGGTAGCAAAGATCAGTATATACAAAAGGCGTTCTCAAGAAATGCTAAAAATCAATATTATTCAATTTATCAAAAGCGAAGCGGGTAAAATGAAGTGTTACATGACCGTTAGATAAAGAAAAGATAAATTTCGAGAAAAAATTTTGTGAGCCTAACTTTGAGACAAATTTTAGAAAAAAAAGTGTTTATTGTATCATTGACTAAAAATGATCTAGAAAACATTTTGAACTCAAATAAATTACATTATAGGTTTAAAAGAATTCAGTAATTAAATCTAGAAATTCCTTTAGTAAATTTTCTCATTTGGCTTAGGCTGTAGATTACACTGACGTCATTTCTGCAGAGGGATAAGATAACATCAACGAGTGTCCAGGATATGACACCAAACAACGTGATAGTGAAGCTTTAGTAATGCAGGAGCTTTGGAGAATGCGGAGTACCTCTTTATTGCCATCACTCCCAAATCCACTCTGGCCCGGAGTGCTGGCGCCTGATAGGGTCCTACTATGGTTCAAATCAAATGAAGCAGTGTTATTGTGCTAAACTGAATAGTTTGAGACGGGACTGTTTTGAAATTCAAACTGTGTACATATGCTAAACTGGATTGTTTAAAATAGAATTTCTACATGTATAAGATGCATTTCCCATTAAATAGCCTACAATGGTTGATTTAACCAAAAAAACATACTTATAACCAAATGGTTGATTTAACCAAAAAAACATACTTATACTAAATTGAATTGTTTTAAAAAATAACATAGATTTGGCATTAAGTAAGCTACAATGTTTTTATATAAAATAAAACCAAACACAATCAAACCAAAGACTCTTTGCCCAGTCGGTTGAGGGGACAGGGACTGCAGAATACACCAACTACACCTTTGCAGAGAGGTAAAACACCCTTCAACGAGTGTCCTGTAATGACACTAAACAATCTGATGGGTCAAATAGGACTAAACTGCGTACTTATGCTTAACGAAATTGCTTGAAATAGAAGTTTTTGCCAAACTGAATAGCTTGCAATAGAAATATTCTTGCAAATTAAACTGTCTACTTAAATCTAAACTGTGTACTTATACTAAATAGAATTGTTTGAAATGAAACAGTTTTTGTATGCTAAACTGAATCGTTTGAAATAGAACTGATTATTTGTATAAAGAATAATTTAGCATTAAATAATCAGAGGTTATTTGGGTTTTACGACATTATAGGTTTAAAAGATAATATGATCTTTTCTTCTCGTTTATTAAAGAAAAGTATCGCATCCAAATAATGATTGGATGGTTTTCTTAATCTCCGGCTATTCCGGTCTCTTTTCCAGACCAATAGGGAAACTTACGATTATTTTTTTTCATTTACCTTTGGCTGATATGGCATAAAATCCAAAAGACCAAATTCTCTTGTAAATGTTAGAAATACAATGGTGAGTTGTTTTTTATCATATCGCTTAAATCATGTATAAGCATTCAAACTGGTCTCAACAATGCTGAATTTTGGATGGACTCCACTCTTTCTCTTCTTTCCAAGTTATCCAATCCTTGTACTAATCCTTTGGTGTCAGTACCAAACATAAATTACTCTTTGCATCACTGTCACTTTCATGCTCCATAGTTTTTTTTAATTTAAAGCGAGGTCTAAGTAGTTTTACCCAGTGGTCAGCGGGAAAGGCCAAGTTAACTCTTCAACAGGTTCTCTTTTTTTTTCTTAGTTGCCTATCACTAGGTGTGGTCGTCTGGCCGAGATTTGATGATCCGTTTGTTTCTCAGAATCCAGGAGAATTCTGTGCCTCGCGTTTTCTAGGACAGATTCTGGGTTGTGCATATACCATATATCGTATGATCAAATTTAAGCTTCTTGCAATATTTTCAGTGGATGGCAGTTCCTGCCCAGTTGTGTCTTTGCGCTAATTCACTGCATTCGTTTATTGTATGATTGATTCATCTCTATCACGACATAATCTTAATTATTTTTACTCCTTGAGAATTTTTCATATCAATGCTCGCTGATGATCTGTCACTGGAGTTTGAGTGACAAGTCACCTCAAATCTCCAGGACTTTTCTCAGTATTCTGGCTGATCTCAGCAGTGCTGTAATTTTGAATATTTCTACTCATCCATTTATTTCTAAGTCCTCTAGTCCATTTGCCTATCGTTTGGTGACTTTACCAAGAACATAAATTACAATTGATTTAAGCGTCACTTCCATGTACCATAGTTTTTTTCAATTTCTTTGCAAGGTCCAGATACTTATCCCTGTTTTTGGTCTCTTTGAGTTTTACACTCTGGTCTGATGGCACAGCAAAGCCCACAATCATACAAGTTCTCTTTTTTGTTGATTATTATAAGATCTGGTCGTCTAGCCGAGATTTGGTGATCTGTTTGTATCTCAAAATCCCTGGGGAATTTGTGCGTCTCATTCTCCCGGACAGATTCTGGGTTGTGAATTATTATCATTATTATTTGTATATTCCAAGGTAATACACCGGAAGGAAGTGACACATTCCAACGGCCAGTAATCGAAAGAGATCGTGTGGGCGTATTAAGGCTTATGATATGGGACAAGGTGAAGGTCCCATTGTGCCATTAGTCATACACCGGAAGAGAGAAACCTCTGAACTGCATGACAGTTATTTCCGCTTGATGACGATTAAACATTCGATTTCAAAGATCCAGTAGGCGATCGTGTGGGCGTTGAGTTATTATTTAACTCAGTTGAGTTTGGGTCCCAGAGCAGTTGCCAGCAAACTCCCAGAGACGAGATGTGGTAGGGAAGGCCACACCCGACCGAGGGGGACATCGGAAACCCCCGATGCAGTTGCCAGCAGACTCCCAGAGGGTTAGAGACGAGATGTGATAGGGAAGGCCACACCCGACCGAGGGGGACCTCGGAAACCCCCGATGCAGTTGCCAGCAGACGTCCAGACAGGGAAGGCCACACCCGACCGAGGGGGCCCTCGGAAAAGCCCCGATGGAGTGGACCCCAAGACCTCTGGTTGAGCATCTAAGAGAACAAGAAAGACACAACGTGACGTTCATAACAGTGGGGTCAAAATATGAAGTTTACGTTCGGTCTCCAGCATCCTCTCACATGCAAACCCTTAAACAACCCTTTCAAACCCTTGCAATAAAGTGAGAGGTGAATATTTTTCTAAAGAAGTCTTCTTGTGTCTTCCTTCCTGCATCTTAATTCTTCTTGCGTCTTCCTTCCTTCATGCGTCTTAATTATGGTGTCGTTGTGATGCTGAATGAACGTGTAAATAACTATATAACATTATTATTATTATTGTTTCTGAAATACTCTGTTTACAACGGATATTAAACTAGGGCTCAGCCCAGCATAACAGGTTTATGGTTTCGAAGGGTTAATAAGGAAATCAGGAATGACCCCTGTTACTTATAATATGGGAAACTTGTTCAAAGTTTACTGAGACAGAGCTCTACTGACCAAAACAGAAAAAAAAACATAAAAGAGCTGATACTGAAAGCCTCTAGTTCGTAGTAACATCTACTTGATATGACACGCAAAACACCAGCATTTAATTATATATATATATATATATATATATATATATATATATATATATATACAAAATGAAAGAATAGGAAGTTGTATTCAGCTACCTGGAGGCGAATCGGGGTCTGATCAACCCTGGATAGTTTTCCTTGAAGATATTGTCCGATGATAAAAAAAAGCCGAAATCAACACTGACACCAAACACGCCTCAGTAAATCCTAACAAAGCATTTTTCAAGCAGAATGAGAAATTATTGCAAACATCAAATTCGGTGGAAACGTCAAACAAGCGACGTTGAATTCAATTAACGCCAGTAAACAAGATACGAAACCTGACAGGAATTTTCGTAACTGACACACAAGTGAACTCACTCCGCCAAACTTAGTCTACTTATGGTGGGTTTTATCCACCTGCTTTTCATCTGAATGATTTGTGTGAATTTTTCACACACTGAAATGATGCGTTTAAATTTATATTTCGTTTTCATTTTTACTCGTTGTGAGTATTTTCTCACTGGTTCAAACTGGTATTTTTTTCACTAAAGTCTGATTGACGTCTCCTCAGTCACCGGCACTCTCCAAAGTATTCAACCTGATCTTAATAGTTCTGTGGTCTGGATGTTCTTGAATCTTCTTTTTCTCTTTAGTTCTTCAAGTCTTTTCTCCAGGCCTTTGCGAAACCGTCACGAAAACACAAACTACAATCGGTATCCCAGTCACTTTTATGTTCCACAATTTTTCAGCTCTATGGGAAAAAAAAACTAATCCACACGATAATATGTTCTTTTCTTCTCGTTTATTAAAGAAAAGTATCGCATCCAAATAAGGATTGGATGGTTTTCTTAATCTCCGGCTATTCCGGTCTCTTTTCCAGACCAATAGGGAAACTTACGATTACTTTATTCATTTCCTATCAGCTCAAACTGGATTTTTTTTTCACTGAAAATAGCAAACTCTTTAATATATCTGGGATTGTTCAAAGTATTGTACCTGATTTTATCATTGCTGCAGTCCATATGATATCGATTCTTTCTCTGATCCCCAGTTCATCCAATCTTTTTCTTAGCTGTTTAGGGACTGTTCCAGTGGTTTAAACAATGATTAGTATTACTCTAACCTTTATGTTACACATATTTTTCGGCTCTGAAAAGTACTGCTATTTTCACTTCCCTTTTTTCATTTTCTTTTGGGCTTCCCGTAACGCTGGAGCCTCGAGGAATGCAGAGAACCCCTTTATTGCCATCGCTTCCAGGTCCACTCTGGTCCGGTGTGGACCTGATAGTTCTTATTTATGGATTAAATAGAACTAAACTGTATACTTATGCGAGACTGAATCTTTTGAGATGGGACTGTTTTGACATTTAAACTTTGCACTTAAGCTGAACATAATTGTTTAAAATGGAACTGTTTTTGCATGCTAAACTGAACTGTTTGAAGGAGAACTATTTTTTGACATTGAACATATACTAGAATTGCTTTGACATTTAAAATGCATACTAATGCTTAACGGAATTGTTTGAAATTGAACTGTTTTGACATTTAACGGTGTGAAAACTAAAATCTGAACTTATACTAAACTGAATTGCTTGAAACATTTACCAATTTGACTTAATTCGGAGTTCAATGACCCGAAAAGTGTTAACACGCCGTAAACCAAAAATAATATAAACAACCAAAGTCCCAAACAACTAATTTTCTTTTGTTTTTACTATTGGCAGTGCTTGATAACATTTCATTTTCTTGTTAATTAATACTAGGCCGATTAGTTTGGCATGGATTGCGGGACCCATGTCTATTTCAAAGCACCGCAGAACATTATACATTTCATTTTCTTGGACAGGTTATGATTTGGACTCATACGATTTATCGAATGGTCAAATTTTAGTCTCTTGCACAAAGTCAAGTGTATCATTTCCCCCTTCAAGTCATACTTGCTTTTTGTAGCTCTTTGTTCCTGTTTTCTGTATTCTCGTATTACTTTGGTAACTGTTCCACACTCTGTTATCTGGGGCAGCCGAATACATAGACTGAATCTTTGCAGAGGGGTAAGACTCCCCCAATGAGTGTCCTTGATATAAAGTAACTAAAGTTGGTGACCAAAGTCGAGGGTGACTCGAGGGCTCGCTTTTCGATAGCTACTACACCAAGGTGTAGGGAGGGCGCTATTCTTTTCCCTGGATTGTTCCACTTCACTCTTGATCATTACCTTAAAATGCTGAGTGTTAAGCAAGGAGGCATCAAGAACTATTTTTTGAGTTTTTGGTATGACTCGACCTGGGATTGAACCTAGGTCTCCCAGACCTTTGGCGAACACTCTAACAATTATGCCAATGTCTGGTATATAACACTAAACAATCTAATGAGTGTCCAGTAATGCTGGAGATTTGAGGAATGCAGAGGACCCTTTCATTACCATCTCTCCCAAGTATATACTGACCAAGTATGATAGCACTTGATAGTGCCCTGTCTATGGGTCAAATAGAACTGCTTGATATTTAAACTGGGTGCAAACAAATGATTTATACTAAATTGAATTATTTGAAGCAGAACTGTTTGACCATTTAACCGTGTGTAAATAAATGACTGCTGTTTACTTGAATGGTTGGTGATACCTAGCATTACTTGGGGATTTTGTTGACTGTTACTAAATTGAATTGTTTGAAATATAACGGTTCGATCATCTAACTGTTGTTGTATAGTCATATGCAGATTCATGCAGAACACAACGACACAATGAAGAAAGACGAACGAAGACTTCTTTGAAAAAATATACCTCTCACTTTATTAGAAAGGGTTCGAAAGGGTTACTCAAGGTTTTACTGTGAGAGGGAGTTGGTGACCGAACAGAACTGCAACCTATTGACCCCCACTCTCATGGCCATCAGCGTTGTGTCTTTCTCGTTCTCCAGGGCTGCTCATGGGGGCCAGGGGGCCAGCCTCTCTGGTTGCTGGCTTCCTCTACCGCATCTTGTCTCTAACTCATCTGATCTCCAACTCACTGACTTCCTGGCTTCACCGAGTTATATAATAGTTCAATCGCCCACTCAATCTTTGGAATGGCATGTTTGATCATCATCAAGCGGAAATAACTGTCATGCAGTTCACAGGTCACTCTCTTCTGGTGCATCAGTCTATGAGTGTACCATGGGATTTTTTACCTTGTCCTATATTTTCAGCAAAGTCCGCCTACGCGATTTCTTTTCATAACTGCCTTCGGAATGTGTCACTTCCTTCGGGTGCATTACTTTGGAATGGCATGTTTGGCCGGGTCGAAGGTCAATATACAACAATGTGAGCATCTACAAAATATGTTTACAAATCTTATATATGATATTAATGTAAAAACATGTTTTGGCCATTAATAACCAAGATGGTTGATAAACCATCAAATCAACCATCTTGGTTATTAATATTCTGTTATTTTCACTACATGCATAATTTTTAAATACAATTTAAACTGTTGGGATTTCATTATTTTAATTAAGCTCATGCAACTCTATTCTAAAATGTATCCGGTTATACTTTCGTCGGAAATATCTGCAATGTTCATCAGTAAACTGGGAGAAATCTGCTCCAAAAATATCGACTGAAAATCGTTATTTAAGTGAAAATCGTGCAAAGGTTATTAAGACGGTGCACTCTGCTGTCATTTTTCGTGGATAAGAATCAGGAAGCCAACCATGTTGTTTCAAATGACATTAAAAATTGTTGTGACAAAAAGAAAATGTAACCTTTACCGATTCCAGTTTCACATAGAACATTACGTCATTCGAATTTCTTATTGTGACAGGAAATAATATTGACCTTTTCCGATTAGAACTTTCTTAAAAAAGAAAAAAAAAAAGATTATGGATTTTGAATTATCTGTGTTCACCGTACAGAAAGGAAAAATATTTGAAGCTCCTAAGAGCTTAAAGCTGCAAGAACTTCGAAACTATTTCATCTTCCCACTTTATTACTAATTCTTTATGCGAGATTTTTTTTACACCTGTTTTAACTGATAGTTTTTCTCCGAAGTAAAACAAGTCTATTCATGTCGAGTAGATTCTTATTAGTATTCTAGTATTAATTGTGCTGTGATATGAATGGTCTCAAACTATCTTCTGATCTCCAATAACCTCATCTCTTTTCTATGCTCCTTCTGACTGCTCCAACAGATTCAAATACGACACATATACTTGCCATCATTAGGCAGCACTATCATTTTAGTTGTATGGCTTACCCAGTCGCCTGGGGCGGTAGAATATACCGACTGCATATCTGCAGTGAGGTTAGATTCCCGCAACGTGTGTCCTGGATAAGACACTAAAAAATCATTTCCAGCTGCACTCTGGCCCGAAAAGGTATCACCTGATAGATCCTGTCTATGGGTGAAATAGAACTTAACTATGATTAGGCTAAACTGAACTGTTTGAAATAATCTGTTTTTACCTTTAACTGAGCTTAAATAAAAAGCTATATTCTAATAATAAAAGGAATCTTTCGAAATAGAACTATTCTTACATTTAAAAACAACTGATTGTCCAATCAGCTGAGGTAGCAGGATATACTGACGACATCTTTGCATAGGGGCATGACTTCCCCAATGTATGTCTTGGATATGACATGAAAAAATCTCATGGTGAAGTTTCAGTATTACTAGAGCTTTGGGGAATGCAGACGAACTCTTGGTTGCCACCACTCCCGGGTCCACTCTGACCCGGAGTGGTAGCACCTCATAGGGGTCAAATAGAGCTAAACTCTGTAATTACTCTAAACTGAATTGTTTGAAATTAATTGTTTTTACATTTAACTGTGTATTTAAACTGCGTACTTATGCTGAACTGATTTGTTTGAAATAGAACTGTTTTTCATATTTAACTGTGTGTAACGCAGTTTCTTCTAGGCAGCGGTCGTATCGATACTGCTGTATGGATCCACTACTTGGACGCTAACTAAACAGCTGAAGAAGAAGTTAGACGGCAATTACACAAGAATGCTGCGAGATATATTGAACAAGTCCTGGCGGCAACACCCCACAAGGCACCAACTATACGGCCACCTGCCTTCAGTCACGAAAACTATCCAAGCTAGACGAACCAGACATGCAGGACACTGTTGGAGAAGCAGGGACGAGCTCTTAAGTGATGTACTCCTATGGAGCCCCACATATGGCCAGGCAAATGCAAGACGAGCAGCTCGAACATACATTCAGCAGCTATGTGAAAATACGGGATGTAGCCCTGAAGACCTGCCAGAGGCGATGAACAATAGGGAGAAGTGGCGAGAGAAGGTCATGATGATGATGATACAAAAACTATACGTAAACTACACTGAATTGTTTAAAAGTTTTATCAGTGACTAAATTCGGTGTTAAATGACTCAAAAAACTTTTGATACTCAGTGGACGAATCGAATAGCAAAATCCAATCGTTGAAAAACTTTTGTTTTCTTTTGGATCCTTTTGGTTGGGATTAGAATACGCTGACAATATCCTCTGCGTAGAGGTAGGACCCTCCAAAAAGAGTACCTTCAATGTGACACTCAACTGTATTGTGTAATGAGACTCCTGTTCTTTATTTCTATAGAGTGTGGAGTACCTCTTCATTACCATTACTTCAATGTCCACTCTGAATTAGAGTGAGTGTGCCCGTTAGAATCTCGTCTCTGGTTCAAATAGATATGTTTGGCAAGTTTTAATATTCGATTTGAATCATGATATCATGTAACCGTATGCAAAAGAAAATTAAATGAATACACAAAAGCTGTCAATATAAATATAGCCAATTCAATTTCCTAAACGCAAGGCATTAATTAGATATAGACGAGTTGGTATGCCGTTAAAATCAATGAATCACCTAATGAATTAATCGATCATTTATTTTATTAAAACTAGGCCTGATTTTCTGTTCTTGATAGGGCAACTCATTTTTATCTTAAATTCCAGGGAATTTTGTTTTTCTCTATTTCTCGAACAATTTCTGGTTTATCTTGAGACCGTTTTTTTCTTAGGGAGATTGGCCAGTCTACTAGGGCAGCAGAGTACTCCCAGTGATTCTCTGCAGAGGGTTAACACCTCCCCAACGATTGTCATTGATATAACACTAAATAATCTGATGTTGAGGCTCTTGTAATGCTGGAGTTTTGGAGAATGTGGAGTACTCCTTTATTGGCACCGTTACCAGGTCTACTCAGACTCAGAATGGCTGCACTGGATAGGGTCTTATCTCTGGGTTAAATAGAACTAAACAGTCTACCTATTCTAAAATGAATTGTTTGAAATAGAACTGTTTGGTGTATAAAAGTAAAACCATTTTCTTTCATTAAATATATCGAAGTTCGAAGCCCCTAGTCTAAGCAGATAATAAACAAATATTTGGCAAATGAGTCCCCTTGCAGCACACCTGCTACAATGTCAAAGAAATCTCTGTCTCCATCAGGTGAGTAAACTTTTACTTTTGTGTCTCTACATAGCGTCATGGCTCTGAAGGTTTCTTTGGGAAGATCGTCGGCCAGAAATATTTGCTCCATATTCCTTATGTTCATGGAGTCAAATTCCAAGAAAAATCTACAAATCATAGTTTGTTTTTTTTTTTGCATGAACCCTTTCTTAAATTCGACGGGTTGTCAAACTTTTGATGTCATTGATCGATTTCTTCAAAAGCCATATTGGTCCTTCCAAAGAGTTTTCTGAATTCCAGGTTCAATGCTGATGAGTTGTGAACATTGTAAATCTTGGCATGAAACTGTCACCTCGAAGTAAAATTCGAAAAAAATATCAAAAACATCAGACCCTCGGATCTTGATGACTAAGCTGGTATTGATCACTTCCTAGTTTGCGACACAGAAACAACAATTCCGGCCTCTTAATATAATATTAAGATTAAAGATTCTTATATTAAAATGAAAAAGAGCATTTTTTGAAAATATGTAATATTTACTTAAAGCATATAAGTTTTAATGTTTTATACCAATAACATATCATCTTATTCAAAGCTTATCAAAGAATATGGACTCGACCCTCGAAGAAAATGTTTCTTCCGTTTTATTCATTTCAAACATTCTGGTTTCATGGTCTTTTTTTTTCATTGATTTCCACATAAAGTTAACTGATCCAACAACAGGTATCGCACGTCTCTTAGCGATTTATTCTTGTTGAGAATTCAATAATCTTCTCTTCTATGTTTAAAAACATTGATTATTAAAATTATTTATGATCATTAATTTGTTGAATGTTACATGAAACCAGAATATTTGGTTATCAAATAAAATGGTATTTGTCTCTGTGTTGCGCTTAGATTTATTTTTCATTGACGAAAAATAGTTGAAGAAAGTTTTTAAAAGACAGTTGAGTTATTATTTTTGTCAGAGATATACAGATTTTAAAAAATCAACAAAAGATAAATGTTTTTTGTTTATTTAAATATTTTATCACGCTCAAAGCATTTACGGCGTAAGTCCTGTCAGAATTTTAAATAAAGTTATTTAAAATGATAATACTACTGCTAGAAAAATACAGAATAAGCAACCTTATAAGATGTTCATTTATTGTTGTTTTTTATTAAACAGTAAATAGGCAAATAATAGATAAGATACAGCACATTTTAAATCGATAACTGAACATGTCGAATTCATAGAATATTCCTTAAACAAATGGGATAATATAATTCAATTTGACGACATCCTTTTTTCCATAAAATGTAGAGAAAATATTGAATAACCTTATTTTAAGGAAGATGATATTGAATAAGCCGATATTGAAAAAAAAAGTGGAATAGACTTTTAATCTGAATTCCTAAAACATCAGAAACTTTGATATGCAACTCGGTCTTCAAGTATAATATCGTTTTTACAAACCTCAGCAAGCTTTTGGGCACACCCAATCGAAAGGAAAGATCTCTCCAAGAAAAGAATTATAAATTTAACCAATAGGACGGATCGTTCAAATAATTCGATAAATCAATCTGCCCCTGAAGTGTGACGAAAGGCATTGATTCTTCTCATTTGTATGTCTTAAAAATAAAAATGGTAGAACAATATTTACGAGAGAAGTGTAAAAAATCGACGAAATAAAATAGGATTTGCGCAAAGAAAGCCCAAACAAAAATGTACTAAAAACAAGTAGAATAAAAGAAGGTTAAAAAGGGCTCAAGAGAAATAATCAAGGTGTGTGGACAATTGGATGAAAGTGATATTTTGTGATGAATCAAGAATCAGGGTATGCCAAACATTTATTGCTAGAACTTTTGTCCTGTGCCGTTCACATGTTACAGATGAATATAATAGTTGAAAGAAAACAAATCAATTTCCCTAATCATTCACTATATGAATTTGCTTAGGGGGTGTCCTCGTGGTGTAATGGTTAAAGCGATGAACTGCGGAATCGTAGTACGCGAGTTCGTACTCCAGTCGCGCTATTATGTTCACTTTCGGGCAAATACCCTTGGGAAAGGTATGAACCCCCTTATTCTCCCTCCAACTATGGGTAAATAGTAGGACGGACTAGGTTCTTCAGCCTTGGTGAGGCAACTAGTCTAGGAGAAGGAAAACTCTGAATTCAAATCCTGTTAAACTCCGCTTAAAAATTGACCTTGTGTCATATCCTGCCCGAGCGGAGGGGTTGGTAAATAGTACTCTATGAAGTTGCTTGACATCTAACTTACAAATGAAGATGGCTATTAATATATCAACAGTCATTGCACTTGTGAACATTAAACGCCTGCATATTTTTTCATTACATTGATATAAACTTGTTTTTGTGATGACGAAGTCATTTTTTAGGGTAAGAACGCATCGCTTCTATAATAGAGAGTATTGAATCTTTTCTTTGGGAAAGGCATACGAAATAGACTGTGAACATTTTGCATCTAAATTCATTTTAAAATTCATTGTGCAGTTTTGAAAAAATGGCTGATAAGAAGGATTTATTTATCAGAGATCTATTTATTGCCATTTGGGAAAGTTAGAAGCAATTTGATAAAGAATAAGGCTTTAAATTCGTAAAATCCATTCCTGAAAGCAGCTCGAGGCTGGGTCAATGGGTAAAAATTTTATTTTGCTTTTGAATCAAATATTTCTTTTTTTTAATTTTTTTTTTTAATCAATAATGGCTTATTTTCCTCCGTATTGCGGAGAAAATAAGTTATAGCATTAGTTCAACTAATCTAAACTATATTATCCATTGAATATTATAGGAACCAGAATGTACAGCTTTATATAAAAGAAAGTTTTACGTATTATCTGTTATTAGTTCATATACAGCTGAATAAAACGTAAGTGAATATCCTCTAAGTGTGCTAATTCCATTATGTTTGGCTGGGGGAGTATGAATTAATGATTTTACGCATCTTCAGTATAGATCATTTCGTCCAAATTTCTTTCCATTACGGAATTAATTTTGAAGCTTATAAAAATATTTGGAGGGTTTTTAAGACAATAAAAAGGTTGCAAAGAAAGTCTTATCCCATTTACCGTCACCATGGCTATTTTGAAATAGGAGAGTTGATTATTATATTAAGAAAGATGATGTTTTTTTACATTTAAACAAAATGGACACTGCTTTATTTGTACCATTTAAAAATTGATTCTATATATATTTGTATTAATTATCAAGAAACCTGAAAGAATCAATGATCTATCAAATTAACATTTTCTCTGCCATTTCCTGTGCATATATAGTTGTTTTCTTGCATGGGTTGTCTTCTTCAAGTCAAATATTTTGATACGAAATATATAATGCATACAGAGTCTTGCTTAGGACTGTCAAGCAAACTCTATTCAATTTAAACTGACTACCAAATGGATGGTGCTGGTTTATTTATTTAATAGCATGTCAATCTTCGAGGATGATTTAATGCCAAACCAACCCTAGTAAAGAGCGGAAGTGGAACTATCTTTCCTAAGAGTATTACTCTGAGAGTGAGCGTAATAGCACAGCAGGAATTCGAACTCGCTTACTACGATTCTTCAGTTCAGCTCTTTTACTATTTCACCACGGAATTTCCTGGTGGCAAATTGGCGCTGGAGTTAACAGTTATTATAGTACTTTGAATTGATCTGGTGGTTCCTGTTATTATAGAGCAATTACTATGGTAGCTTCATTTTAGAATGAAGGCCACTGATGTGTAGATTTTCTCATTATTTTTTTAAAGCAAATCACAGTTTGTAATATATGGACTATAGAAATGAATATCAAGTAGATTGCTGTCAAATAGGGAAATCCTTATTTGTCTAAATTTCTGAGACGAAGCTCGATGATTTTTTCATTAAGGATTTCCTTGATTTTTATCATTAAGGGTTTTCAGACTATTGTCTTCATCTTTATTATTATTTCCATAACATTTCGGCTGATGTGTCCTCCGGCCTTCTTCAGGTGTTTGTCGAACTCGGGAACCTTCACGGAACTTTGAACTACGTCCTTTATTGAATCCACGGGGTCACCTGTTCTGATTCCGTTAGCCATAACCAGGTACAAGTGTTAAGTATTCCCGTATTGTTACTTGCCTGCAGGAAGGATTGAACCTGCAAGCTCCAGATTATTGTCTCCTTAGAAGCTTAGGGAACTAAAGCCTGTAACCGTTACGCTATGTGTCCTGCTGGACAATTCAGAACAGGCAACCCTTGGGTTCGAAGTTCTGTGAAGGTTCCCGAGTTCAACAAACACCTAAAGAAGGCCGGAGGACACATCGGCCGAAATGTTGTGGAAATAACAATAAAGATGAAGACAATAGTCCAAAAACCCTTAATGATAAAAATCAGGGAAATCTTTGTTAATCTAAAATCAGCCAAAATCCGTGTGTTTATTAAGGCCCGAGGATTAATTTATCCAAACCATTCCACTCGCTTAAATATTGAAAGATCCTTTGCTAGTTTTATTTACCTCTCATTCTTGATACGAAGCTTTGAAGTATTTCCCTCTATTCTAATGTCTAAATCAAGCTTTTAGATCTTTTAACCTGTGTTTGTTTGGAATCTCAGAAGTATAACCCAATTGTCCATCGCTGTTAAAGTGATGATAGTGTTACAATTGTTCACGAGCAGCACAGTGGAAAAAGAATGTGCAATGAAGTGATTTATATTTCAAAGATAGCATTTATCCATCCTACAGGATTTTTTCGGTAATAATACAGCTCATAAAAACCAGAAGAGAGAAGTGGCTCACTATTCTCCAGATTATTGATTGTAAGAAGTTTACTTGCCATCTTGTTTGAGATAGAATACAAGATACTATTTTGTCATCAAACTACATACGTTTCACCGAATTCTCGCAATAATATATGAGCTAAGTTAACGCCGATTAGACTTCTCGTTTGTATCCAATTATTTTGGAGACTCCCTGGTTGTAAATAAAATAACAACATTTGTCTTGTCATCTCTGGTAAAACAGTATGATAACAGACGTATTTCAAAGTGTTGAACAAGATTGATATTTCATTAATATTTAAACTATTTTTATATCAACTCTCACGTAAGAATACAGAATACAGAAAACATAAGAGGAGGAAATTTTCATGGCGTATTGGCTAACGTGCTTGACTGCCTCATTGAAGTAAATGTGTTCGAAATACAACCACGGTTTTACGTTCAATTTTGGACTAATAGTCTTGGGATGCCTGTGATGTAATGGTTACTCTCATAGGAAATGTATAAAGGAAGCCGACTTCAGTTCCTAGACGAGGCTGTTTACATTTCACATAATGCTAATACCCTCTGGAAAGGTATGAATCAAATTATACTCATTTAAGCTATGGGTAAATTGGTGGACAGACTTGAATTTTAGGCATTTTTATAGTAACTGGTTTAGAGAAAGAAAAGTATGAATTCAAACCTGTAAAACTCTGCTGAAAATTGTCACTCTGCTCGTGCGGAGGGGTTAACTTAAGAACGACAATTGGGAAGTCTTATGGACCCTTTATCGTTATAACTATGGATTCAATTATTCAACAGGACCTTCAGTAAGGATCGCTTTATCATTAAATAACCTACGAATATGCCATTAAAACAAAGGAACCACACGAAACAAAAAAAAACAAAACCTGAAGACTATGGTTGATATAGCTACCGATTAAAAAAGCAAAAGAAACAATTCATGGATCCGGCCTCT
>OY757930.1:25706715-25944215 GCA_963585895.1 Sepioteuthis lessoniana | reverse complement strand
TGTCGCGTGGAGCGTTTTCTTATACTGGTAGAAATAGTCACGTCTCCAAGACAAGGTGTTGGAATAGATTATTGTCATGTTTGGTTAACAGTGAGTCTGATGTTCCGTCGTCCATCTAGTTGTTGTATTCAACACAGACTGCTACTGGTAGGTTAGACATCGTACTATTAAGCAGTGTCTCAGCAGACATGTAGTCTTCCCCACCAACATCAGAGAGGAATAGGTCTTTCCAGTTGACGAGGTCACTGCTTACTGAGAAAGAATTTTTCTTTTGTAGACAGTAAGCTCTTCCTTCAAGGCATGATAGATATCGTTTCCCGTCAGAGCTCTCCTGGCAAAAGTGTTACTTTTGAATTTTTTTAATTTAATTTTCTAAATCTTTTATTAATCCCCACAAATTATAATTCAAAATGATTGTGAACTATATTTGTTCATTGACTCTTAAAAAATTGATTTTGAAAATAAGTATTGATTATATACCTATTTAAATAATGGTTAAATTTTATAATTACGTAGGCTCTTACAATATTGCTGTGGCAAAAATATTTGATCATCTGTTTTAATAGATTGTGAGTTGTATTAATACATTAAAATATATTAATACATTAAAATATATTAATATTGCAACTAAGAATGTAGTGTTTATCTGTTTTAAATAATAATTAACATTATTAACTCATTGGCTTTTAAGACATCGATATCGCAACTAAATATGTTGCGTTTACCAGTTTAAAGAATTATGAACTTTATTAACACGATGACTCTTATGTGGCCGAATCATTGAACGTTCACCAATGGTCCGGGAGACCGGGTTCAGTCCCAGGTCGAGTCATACCAAAGACTTAAAAATGGTACTGGATGCCGCCTTGCTTAACACTCAGCATTACAAGGTACGGATCAAGGGTAAAGTTGAACAATCCAGGGAAAGGAGTAACGCTCTCTCCTATACCGTGGTGTTGTAGCTATTGAAAAGGGAGCTTTCTGGTTACCCTTAACTAAGGTCACCGACTTGACTTAGGTAGAGATTATCGGTTTACAATGTATGTGAACAATATTAGTGGATTGTCTCTGAAAACTTATCGCAATTAATATTCACCTGATTAAGTTAATTTTGTCACTCTTTATTTCTTACAAGATGCAGAATAAAACTACGTAGAGTTTATCTGTTGAAAATGATTGCAAAATTTATAAAACCCATTGGCTCTTTTAACATTGATATTGCAACCAATATAAAGCGGTTTTCTGTTTAAAATGATTGTGAACTTCATATAATCAATTGGTTCTTAAAACATTTATATTGCAACCACATCTTTAGTGATTATCTATTTAAAATGATTTTGAATTGTAATCAAGCATTGTCTATGAAAAAGTTTTCCTTTCAACTAAGTATATAGTGTTTATCTGTTAATAATAATCTAGAAAGTTGTAAACACACGGTTTCTTAAAAGATTGATATTGTATCTTAGTATGAGGTGATTGACCGGACATTGGCATAATGGTTAATGGTGCGGGAGACTGGAGTTCAATCCCAGATCGAGTAATACCCAAAGACTAAAAAATGGTACTTGATGCCTCCTTGCTTAACACAGTATTATACGGTACGGATCAAGGTTAAAGTGGAGCAATCCAGAGAAATGAGTAGCCATTACACCTTGGTGTAGTAGTTATCGAGAAGGGAGACTTGCGGTCACCCTCGGCTATATTCGACAATTTTACTTTACTTATGAAGTAATTATCTGTTTAGAATTATCGTGAACTTTATCAATACATTGTCTCTTAAAGGTTTACGATAGTAACTAAGTATGTAGTCTTTACCTGGCATAATGTATTATTTTAAGAGACATCGTCTCTTAAAAGAGTCAAATTGCTACATAACTATCGGTATATTTTTTTTCTGATATTATATATTTATGCGGTATCTATTTGGACATTTTAATTGTTAAGCTAAAATAGGCATAAACAACAACGAAAGATTATTCAGGTGTCAGAGATTTCCTGTTTTCAGTATTTTGCAAAAGCAATTAGACACTTGTATATAATGTGTATTTAGTGTTATGGGACCGTTACCTACCAATTCGTGGACTCTTCCAAATTCTATATGAATCGAGAACCAAGTACTCTCAGAAGATATTGGATACTCTACCCATATTCGACTGATAAGTAAGCCTAGCTTACGCCACCCCTTTTCTCTGTATCTTGTTACTTCAATATATCTTTAAACTTATACTGTGTCCCGAGTTGTCTTTTCGTAGTCCCAACCTGGGTCCACATCATTTAGGTAGCCTTTCTTCATTAATAAATGCATGATTTAAAACGTTTTTAGAATTAATGTTTGTTGAATTTATTCCTTGATGAATATTAATATATAAAACAAGTTATGGAAGACATACAAAAATACATCTTTTTTGATAGCCTATCGTAAGAGGAGTGCCGCAGGTTAAAAAAAAAAAGAATAAAACAAAACAAAAGAACACCCCGCAACCCCCGGGCACCTCTGGTGGAGTAACGGTTAGCAAACTAGACTAGCAAACCTACACGAGTGAGTTCGAGTCTCATTGGGTGACCCTTTCCTGTGGCCTTGTGCCACATCTAAGTAAAATGCTTAGTAAATTACAACACCCCGCAACCCCCGGGAAACCACTGTTCAGAAAGCTTGTATTGTCTTATGATTTTTGTCAAAGCTGTTTGCGTATTCCTATGTGCTAATGCCCACGAGAAAGGCATGTATCCATTTTTTCTCTTTCTTTCAGCATTCTCCAAAGCTCCAGTATTACTCGAGTCTCATCATCATCATCATGTCGCGCCGCCTGCGCGGATATCCCTGACCGTCTCTCGCCATTTCTCCCTATCATTCATCGCCTCCGGCAGGTCTTCAGGATTTCAACCCGTGTCCTCACATAGCTGCTGTATGTAAGTTCGTGCTGGTCGTCCCACTCTTGCACATCCATGAGTGGGGGTCCACAGGAGTACATCGCTTATGAGCTCGTCCTTGCTTCTCCAGCAGTGTCCCGCGTGTCTGGTTCGTCGAACTTGTATAGTTTTTGTGATGGGGGGCAAGTGTCCGTATAGTTGGAGTCTCGTGGGGTGTTGTCGCCAGGACTTGTTTAATACTGCTCTCAACATTCTTGTGTAATTTCCGTCCAGCCTCCTCTCCAGCCGTTTCGTAAGCGTCCATGTGGTGCATCCATATAGCAGTATCGACACAACCGCTGCCTGGAGGAAACTGCGTTTCATTTTATCTGTTAGGTCCGACTTCCATATGATCGAGAGCCTATCGATAGCTGTCCATGCCTTCGTCAGTCGTGTGTCGATGTCCTTCTCGGTTGATGAGACGCTGCTTCCTAGGTAGGTGAATTTGTCGACTAGTTTCAGAGAGGCTCCGTCTAGTGTGGCAATGTTGCCTAGAGTCATATCCGGAGATTTTTCTCCTATCATTTCATTTAAACGCTAGTGTACACTGTACCCTTTAGACTTGCTGCGGCAACAAATGTTCAAGAAGGAAAAATTTGAATTAATGTCAGTTGAACACTCCTTAAAAATTGGCCTTGTGTACGTGGCAAGAAGGGTTGAGTAAATACATGCACATTCACAACACCCAACTTCACGGGTAACTGTCATCCATCACCACCACCACCACATTGATTACTACCCTCACTAACACAGCTGTCAATCGCCAGTATCACCACCTGTGCTCACAGCCACTTCTACGATCACCACAAGCACTACCACTAAAGTTAAATTAGACCATTACCACCACCGCTGCTAACAATCATTTCCACAATCACCATTGCTAACTGTCAACACCATCACCATGATCATGACTAATGCCACTACAAACATTACCCGTACAACTCCCACCACCATCACCATAACCAAGGCAAGCCGTAACCACCACATAGACAAACGATAATCCCAACGCTCTCGTTATTTTATCCGTTTATCGCGTGGAAATTTTTTTTTTTTTTCAATTTCCTTGCCACCTCCGTTCAGGATAAACCTGCTAAAACGATGAAGCCATTTATTTTCTTTTGCTTTTATTTAAAACTTTATTTGGTGCTTATTAAAAATTGACCTTGCACGTGGTGGAAGCTTCGCTTTCATCTACTACATTAAATCCTTCTGATGACTCTGAAACCTAAACTTTCAGTCTCTCTCTCTCTCTCTATATATATATATATATATACAACCGTCTCTATCGCTCCTCAAGACTGCATCAAATATCGACGTAGAGCAGAAGTTTGTAATTATAAGTAATACGATCAATAACACAGTCGGCTGTGACTGCAGAATACACCAAATGCGTCCCTTCAGAGGGGTAGGGCTCCCACCAACGAGTATCTTGGATATGACACTAAACAATCTGATGGTGAAGCTCCAGTAATGCTGGAGCTTTGGGGAATTCGAAGAGCCCCTTTATTGCCATTGTTTACAGGTCCTATCTGACTCCGGAGTGGTAGCACCTGATGGGTCAAATAAAAGTATTTAACATTTAAAATATGTATATACTAAATTGAATTGTTTGAAATGGAAGTGTTTATACGTATGAAAATGGATTTGGCATTAAATAACTTAAAACGGTTGATATGCTATAAAACCAAAACAAATAAAACCAAACCAAAATGGTCGACCAACACTCATGTGTCCATGAAGAAGAATCTGTTGGAAGACGTTGCTAGTGCGTTCGTCCTTACTTTTCCAGCGGTCTGTTGCATATCTTCTTTTTTCTTTATTGGATGATTTATGAAAAAGGTGGTTAAGTGATCGAACAGCAGCTTATTTGTAGACTGCTGCCTTCAGAATATGCTGAAACAGCATGGCACATCCTTGTGTAGTTCCATTCTAGCTTTCTGAAGTTTTGTCAGAAGATATTTTAGGACCACATCTATAAATTATCTGCCTTCATAACGTGCTACGAACGTCAGTAGATCTAATAAAAGAAAATGGTATCACATCAAAATATATATGATTCAAACGATATCCCACTGAGATTATGAGAGACGCAGACAGTGCAGATTATCTTGCACTTGAGTAAATAAATAAAATAATAAAACATCATTGTCAAAGTAATTAAAAAAAAGAGGTATATATGCTTGTTCTACTAGCAGTATGTCATTGATGTTATATGAAAATCATAGCTTGAAAGTATATCATGAATTGAAGATTTCTGGATCAAGAAAGTTAAGGGCACGCCCATAATTACTGACACCATTATAGCAATGCTAATATATTCGGGGTCAAAACGGATGAAATCAAAGATTTGAATAATGTTTGAATTGTGTCAACCCCGAGGTAATGTTGTATGCGAAATTCATGAGAATAGCGCATAAGTTTTTACACTAAACTTTTAGCGATGGCCGCCAGACCCTTTCAGTAATCAGCCAAATGCTGATTATTATTTCTATTCGAAAGGTAACTTACAACTGATTACTTACGCCTCGCAGCGACGCAACTTATTGCTAGATTATTGTACATTATTAGATAAACTTCTCGTTGATATCCCTATTTTTCACGAGAAAAATTGTTTATGATTACATATTTCATCGAACACCTTACGTATACATAACAATTGCAGTGCTTGTGGCATAACGGTTATCATCAAAGCAAATGGAAACGGTGACACAAGTTCAAATCCTAGACTCGGGCTGTTAGTATTTCCCATGGGGATTATACTCTTAGTATAATCCAACTATTCTCCTCCCAAATACGGGTAAATAATCGGACAGACTGGTCTCTTTCATCTTAGATTGAAAGCTTGTCTAGAAGAAGCGAAAGTCTGTATCTACAACATCGAGGTATGCTAGCTCAAATACCAGTTCAATTTCAGACTAATACCCTTGGAAAAGGTAAAAACTCCCTTATCCTTCCAGTTAACGATTAATTAGTATCACTTACCGTTGTTCTTTATGGATGGTTTTGGTATTGAATAACCCACAACGGCTGATTTGCCATTAATCAAAGAACCAAAACAATCAACAGATTCTCAGAAACCCAAGATAATATTTAAAAATTAGGATAATATTCTTCAACTTCATGGTTAGAAAATAATAAATTTGAATTTTATCTGAAATAATTGTCAATTTTAGCGTTTTCTTTTACTCTATTTAATATTTCCGACCAAAACTGAAGACGCCAAAACGACATAACATTCGATGTAAACAACGCTGTTAGCCATTGTAATTAAAAGATAAAAACGTTTAAATAATCCTTGAAATTTGAATAATTGACTTAAACTTTAATAAGCTCTGTTTTTAATTATGAACATCTTTCAACCCTTATATAAAATGTATACGTACTTCTAACAAAAACAACAACAATAACAGAAGAAGAAGAAGAAGAAGAAGAAGAAGAAGAAGAAGAAGAAGAAGAAGAAGAAGAAGAAGAAGAAGAAGCTTGATTGGGTAGCAACAGAGATCCAATAAGCGAAAACTAAGATCTCAAAATATAGCCATGCTGACAAATGACGTATACTGAATCCAGAGTGGGTAGAGTGTTTGCTAATTGCCCGGGAGACTTGGGTTCAATTCCAGGTCGCGTCATACTAACGACTTTAAAAATGGTACCTCCTTGCTTAACACCCAGCACTATAAGGTACGGATCAAGGTTAAAGTAATTCAATCCAGGGAAAGGAGTAGCGCCATCCCCTACATCTCTGTGTAGTTGCTACTGAAAAAGGAGCCTTCTGGTCGCCCTCGACTACGGTCGCCAACTTTACTTTATTTTTACATCTAACCAAAACAAGAATAACAGCAGCAATTGGAATAAACACCATACTAAAGCCTGATTATCACAGCTTATGAATTTCAAAAATGCAATCTGACACTTTAAAAGAATGATATGCAATAAAATTATTTTTAAAACTTGGAAAAATGCCACAGAAGAATGCTTCATACTGCTTTTGGACCATCTTGCATGAATCGAGCATCAGTTTTTGAGTGGCATAAGAGGGATGATGAGAGGTGTGTGAGGAGTAAGGAAGTCAACATATCAGAGTTGATTGGCTAAAGGATTAGTTTTAAGTTTACTATGTTGAGGTTTTAAGGGAGTTCAGGAAGAGATTCCTACGGAAGAGGCCAGCACTCTTCAAATCGGGTCAGTGGCATTTCCACCAGGAAAATGCACCAGTCCACAACTCTATCCTTGTCACAGACTATTTGACCCAGATGGGGATCAAGAAAGTTCTTCACCCTCCATATAGTCCAGGCCTTGCTCCCTGTGACTTTTGCTTATTCCCTAAGCTCAAGGAAAAACTTAGAGGCTTTCGTTATAAGACAATTGAGGAGATGAAAGAGGCTGTGGCATAGGCCATTGACACGCTCACACAAGGGGACTTCAATGGGGCCTTGCAGGAGTTGTTGGAACGATACAACAAGTGCATTGCAGTCGGAGGTGATTAGTTCGAAGGGGACTAGAGTTTCATGTATGTACAATCAATAAAAAGTGCCCATACGTATGCACCTCGTAGGTCTTGCCAGAAAGCTGAAAAAAGCTGTGGAGCATGATGTTGCCAGTGATAGCCACTGAAGTTGGTACACTTGGAATGGTTACTAAGAAAACCGATTGGAGAGATCTGGAGGTAAGAGGAACAATCGGGACTATCCAAACCACTTCACTCTCAAGATCAAGAATATATAAAAGGGCCTTGAAGATCTGAAGAGATTTGATGTCATTCAAACAGTTGTGAAATAGTATCATAGAGGGAAGATGGTGATAGATTGCTTAAGTCCAGCCTAAAGAGTCGACCTGGTTTTACTGAACAAAGAGGAGAATCAAGCCAATTAGTTGACTTCCCCCTTCCGGGAAATCTAAATTTAGAAATAATGAAAAGAAACAAACTCAATAAATAACTGGAAATTGCTATGAAGTTTTGGAGCTAAGGAAGATATTTAGTCATTTCTCCATTTACTAAGTTTCGAAGAAGCTAGACGGCAATTACCCAAGAATGCTGCGAACAATATTGAACAAGTCCTGGCGGCAACACCCAACAAGGCACCAACTATATGGCCACCTGCCTCCCAGCACGAAAACTATCCTAGTTAGACGGACCAGACATGCAGGACACTGCTGGAGAAGCAGAGCCGAGCTCATAAGTGATGTACTCCTATGGAGCCCCACATATGGCCGTGCAAAAGTAGGACGACCAGCTCGAACATACATACGGCAGCTATGTGAGGATACGGCATGTAGCCCTGAAGACCTGCCGGAGGCGATGAACGATAGGGAGAAGTGGCGAGAGAGGGTCAGGGATATCCGTGCTGGTGGCACGACATGATGATGATGATGATGATGATATCCAATGGTAATCAAACACTGGTTATTTGACAAATGGCATGTCAACCTTCGTGGGCAATTCAATGCTAACAATATCCTTCAAGAAATGTTTTTTGGTGGTGATATTTTCTTAAGGATATTTGTCCAAAAGAGTGCACCCTAGCACAACTGAAGACCGAATTTGGTCACAATAATTTCTTAGAACTGCATTTTAACGTTAAAGTTCCACCTAAACTGAACAGACGGAAAGAAAGTCGGGAGAACATTAATACACTCAAGAACAATTGACACATACCTAATTAACATACAAGATGTATTAACAAAAATACACGAACGTATCCCAAGAAGTGAAATGTGCACATTTTCTATGAAAAAACCCTGCTTGAAAACATCACAAAAGCAGTAAATATTTTCCTTCAGTGGTCAAAGCTATGTGACTTTACGTTTTCATAACGTTCAGAGATAAAGTCTCCTCCTGGAGCTGAAAAAAAACCAGCCTGTCTCAATAGCTCAAAGAAGAGAGGAAAGAAAAAAAAAACAAGTACTTCTAATCCGGGATTAGAGTGCACCTGGGAGTAATGGCAATGAAACGCTACACCACATTCGCTAAAACTCCCTGAAGCAGTTTACTGCTATATCCAAGATACTTGTTGGGGGTAGGGTTTTTCCTCTTTGCTGAGATGCAGTGGGCGTATTCTACAGCCCCAGGTGACTGAACTTGAAAGCAACAAGCTATTGGTAGAGTAAAAAATCATGATACTAATTTGAACATTACTAGAAGAAGAATGAGAACAAGGCGAGCATGCGGGTGATGATGACTATATGAGATTTAAAATTTTCCTGGCAAAACTAAAAAAAATTAAAAAGAATGTCAGCCCCGTTGTCATGAGCTTTAAAACACGCCAATTACACCCTCCTCAGATTAGAACGAGCCACATCAAAAAGCCAAAAAAGAAAAGAAAAAAAAAAAAGAAAAACGAAATAGGGGTCCGCGGTATATATATATATATATATATATATATGAGTTGTATACACATTTTGTTGATAACATTCTTAAACGAGTCTGAGATTTTTTTTACACACAGTTAAATTGTTCCAAGAATTTCTATGTGAGACACCATTTAACATTAGTCGTGTTTACACACACAGTTTGTTCTATTAGATCCATCTAGAGGATTCTATCAGGTGCTACCGCTCCTGGTCAGAGTGAACTTAGGAACAATGGTAATGAGTATTACTCAACATTTCCCAAAGCTCCAGCAGTACTGAAGCCTCGCCATCAGTATACTGTCATATCCAGAGCACTCGTTAAGGTATTTTTAACCCCTTTGCAGAGATACAGTTGGTGTATTCTACAGCCCCAGCCGAGGTGCAGCCATAGAGTAGTACCGACACAACTACAAATTGGAAGATTTCCCGTTTTATTTTATCCCAAAGATCAGGTTTTAATAAGGTCGATAACCTGTCGACAACAGTCCCTGCTTGACAAATATTGACATTGCTTTCAATTGACGAGACATTGATATCGAGATATTTTAACTGGTCCACTAATCTCAAAGTTTTGCCCTTTAAGGAAGAGACGGTGTCATCTTGAAGAAAAATTACAAGGTATCGAACAAAAACAAACAAAAAAAACCTAAGAAGATAATAAAAATGATTCTGAAGGAATGTGAAAGTGTGTAAATGACAGGTGTTTGGCAATGCAGACATAAGCTTGAAGCATAAATGAAAGGTTTCTTTAAAATTAGAACTGTCAGAGATAGTTCAAACTGCTGAATCACCCAATGTTGGCTAGAGAAGAAAAATATGGTTGTTCTATCAAACAAAAAGTATATATATATATATATATATATATATATATATTCCAAATTGTTGTTATGTTTATGAGCTGTAGGATAATGGAGTTTAAAATACGTATATTTTGGCAGCATTTCTTCGTTAATACATATTTCATTGAACATGATAGACATATTCTTTTTGTTAATCCTTTCAAATTGCCATTTGATCTAATGATATTCGGCAAGAATTGGTTGATAAATCTTCCATAATTAATTATTTCCCAAGTACTTTACACCTGACTTTAGGCCATCATTTACTAATTCTAAATAATATTGACAATTATATCAAAACATTCATGCCCAACAACAGAATTACAGAAAATTCTTTCCGAAAATACAGCAATATTCATCATCATCATATCGTGCTGGCAGCACGGATATCCCTGACCCTCTCTCGCCACTCCTCCCTATCGTTCATCGCCCTAGGTAGGTCTTCAGGACAACAACCTGTATCCTCACATAACAAGCAAAACTACAGATTCTCGAGGCACTACATGTTATGAACATACAACCCAAACTGAACAGAAAAAAACTTTGAAACGAGTGCAAATGTACTGATATGTCTTTAGCTACTGACGCTCTTTAGAGAAACAGATTTGAAAAGTAAACGCCACTCAATACAACAGAACAGAATCTCTTCTTACAAAGTAGCAATGTACATCCAAAAGTTACATCACTTTTGTAATATACCCTCTCATGATGATGGCCCTAAGTTGGACAGAAAGTACTTTGGAAATAACTAATTATGGAAGATTTATCAACAAATTCACGCCGATATCATAAGATCAATACTGCAATTCAAAAGAATTTTAAAAAATATCGACAAAAATGTCTATTATATTCAATGAAATATTTATTAATAAAGAAATCCTGTCAATATATATATATATATATATATATATATATTGAGAGATTGGAGAGAGATAGTTTTAATTTAGGCAGCCATTCCTAACGTTTTCTTTCTTTATTAGAATTTGGAGACTTTTATGTGGATGTAATGGCTTCTGTAAATTACAAATTCATAATATAATCTTCTAATCTAATAGTGGTTTTTTTCGTGTTGTTTGTTCATTTGATTATTGATCTTTGTGACACTTTCAATTAAAATGTTCATTAATATCTGGTACTGACACTGCAAAAACGTCAACCTGAAAACGAGCATGAATGTGAATAACCTCAAATTTACTGGACTAGATAGATAGATAGATAGATAGAAAAAGGAATTTGCAAAGACAATGAGAATGATTGTACGCGGATAATCAAAATTTAAGCTAAAAGTATGAATATAATAACTCCACTATGTAGAGCTGATATATATATATATATATATATATATATATATATGTGCGTGTGTGTGTGTGCGTGTGCGGACATACAAAGATAGATCGATGTGAGCAATTTAAGATAGTATAAATGACATATACTACACCAATGAAAACAAAACGAAATAATAATAATAATAATAATAATAATAATAATAATAATAATAATAATAATGATGATGATGATTTTGAGAGATAAAATGATAACTCGATCCCGTTCAGACCTCGTGTTAACAAGAAGTAACTTTTCAATATTATAGATTTTGTTGTTCAGTTAACCACAGAGAGATTTTTTTTAAATAGAAATATATCCACATATTTGGACCAATAACTGGAAAACAGAAATGCTAAGAATAACGTTTGTCCGAATATTTCAAGCGACAAACGGACAACATTGGAGACGAAAAGACGAGGGTATGGCAACGAAAGTGAAAACTCAAAAGACACAATGGAATATCTTCTGATAGCAGCCAATAATGTTAAAGTGATATGAAACAGAATAACAATTGTTGGTGATGCAGAGAAAGAAATGAAAGCTCGTAAGAGAATGCAGCAAACTGTAACATAAGGAGTGCAATACTTGGAATGACTGGGTGAGAATGATGATATACCGGACT
The DNA here is from genome assembly GCA_963585895.1 of Sepioteuthis lessoniana. Classification (NCBI taxonomy): domain Eukaryota; kingdom Metazoa; phylum Mollusca; class Cephalopoda; order Myopsida; family Loliginidae; genus Sepioteuthis; species Sepioteuthis lessoniana. Next base: position 25,932,170 of record OY757930.1, on the reverse strand, counting down.
TTATACAAAAGACGCAATTGTGACCATACTACTAAATGCAAAAAACAGAATTCGTCCGAGGAAATATGAAGCGTGCACTTATATGGGATTTTCAGATACAGAAGTACAAAAGAAAAAAGACTTTGGAGTCAAGTACATTTTGCCGTCCAACGGAGCAGTGAGGGAAAATAATAAAATAGTAAAGATGTACAAATGCATGGTACTTGCCAGGGAACTTAAAACATTGCGGAACATGAATGAGAGTGTCGGTGATACCTATTGATGTTGGTAAGTTTATGGAGGTGCCGGTGGTGTAATGGTTATCGTCGTAGGGAAATGGACACGGTGACACGAGTTCAAATCCTGGACCTGACTAATTGTATTTCACATAGCACTAATACCCTTGGGAAAGCTATGAATCCAATTATTCTCCCTCCAGCTATGAGTAAATAGTAGGACAGACTAGGTTCTTCAGCCTTGGTAAGGCAACATGTCTATGAGAAGGAAGACTCTGAATTCAAACCTGTTAAACTCCGCTTAAAATTAACCTTGTGTCATGACCAGCCCGAGCGGAGTGGGTTGGTACATATAGATGCAGGTAAGTTTTAAAATGTCGCAATAGGCTTGGATAAGGGATTGGAATCGTGGGAAATCGGAGAATGATCGGTGCCATTCAGACTAAAGCACTGTTGAGAACTATCAGAATACTGCGAAGAGTCCTTGACGCCTGAGGAGACTTCTTTTTATTCAGAATCCATTGAAAGCCGATTAGATTATGCTGCTACAACAAGAAAAAATTATAAAATATAGGAAGAAAGCTGAAACACGACAAAAGAAAAGCAATACGACAAAAGAAAAGCAACTCAACAATTAAAACAAAAGATACAAGTCGAGGAAATAAACATGAAGGTACAGGCGATAGAAGGAAGACTAAAAATATATCGACGCTAAATAAAGAATACAGACAAAATAGGGAATTTCAAAACAATGAAACAAATTCTACTTGTAAATAAGGTGTGAATGCACCAAAAGATACCAACAGCAGGATGATAAGGAAACAAAAACATTTTGGAGCAAAATATGGGAATAAAGATAACATAACAGAAAAGCAGAATGAATAAGAAACATAGAAAAAGAGTTAGTAGGAATGGAAGAAGTACCGACAGCGAAAATACACCTTGATTCATTCAGAGCAACACACCAAAAAGTACCAAACTTGAAAAGGCCTGACCATGATGGTATATATTGATACTGGTTTGAAAAATTCACTGTTATTGACAGAAGACGGGTTATCGTGATGAATAGATGCCTGCAAGAAAAAGACATACCCGAAAGGAAAGACCACCCCGATAAAAAAAATAAAAACGGAAAAAAGGAAACATCCCGAAAAACTACAGGCCCATAATGTGCCTACTGATAATGTGGAAAATACTAACGGCATAAATTAGGGAAGAGAATTAGTATTCGCTAATAAACCGCGATCTATTCCCCGAGGAACAAAATGGAAGAAAGGAGGGATGCCTCGAGTGGATCAGATTTACGGAAGAGCAACTATATATTAATATTTACCCAACCCCTCCACTAGGGCAGGAATGACACAAGGTCAATTTTTTAAGCGAATTTCAACAGGCTTGAATTCAGAGTTTTCCTTCTCCTAGACTAGCTGCCTCACCAAGTCTGGAGAACCTAGACTGCCCTACTATTTATCCATAGCTGGAGGGAGAATAATTGGATTAATACCTTTCCCGAGGGTATTAGTGCTATGTGAAATGCAATCAGTCTCGGCCAGGATTTGAATTCGTGTCACCGTGTCCATTTCCTACTACGATAACCAATACACCACAGCCTACTATATAATAATGAACACATCAACTAGGCCTGGAAATTGAGAAGGAAAAAATTATCCGTAGCATGGATTGATAACAAAGAATCTTATGATATGGTCCTCCAAAGCTGGATAATAGAATGTCTGAAAATGAACAAGATATCATCGCCACCGGTGAAGTTATTGAGGTTATTAGAAATACCAAGCAAAACTGGAGTGTCTAACAAACTGCCAAGGAAAATGTTTAACTGAGGGGAAAATCAAGAGAGGGACCTTCCAGGTGTCCTCACTCAATAACATTTTAGGAAATGCACAGGCGGATAAAAGCTTCGAAATTCACAGAGATGATAGCAAAATGTTTTCCAAAATGAAAAAAGAATTTGAAACCCAAATACAGGCCGTTAGGATATACAGTGAACATAAAGGGATAGAATTTAGCTTAGAAAAATGTGCCACACTAGTAATGAAAAGCAAAAAAAAACACGGAAGGAATAGAACAACCAAATCAAGAAAAAATCAGAATCCTTGGAGAAAAGGAAACTTACAATTACTTGGGAATATGGGAAGTAGACACCATAAATCAGGAGGAGATGAAAGAAACAATTTTTAAAAATAACTTTTGAAAACGAGAAAACTACTTGAAATCAAAATACAAGGTAGAAATCTCATCAAAGAGATGATCCCTTGGGTGCTCAACCTCGTTAAATACTCCGGACTCTTCTTAAAGTGGACCAGAGAAGAACTTCAACAAATGGAGCTGAGAACAAGAAAACTAATGACGATTCAGAGACGACTCAGACAGAATGTATGTATCAAGAAAAGGAGGATAAGGACTAGACTGCATTCAAGATAACGTTAGTATATCGATACAATGATTCATAGGTTACATTAACAAGAGCGGAGGAAAACTGATTATTGCCATCAGAAACAAGAAACGAAACAGAAGCATCAATAAAACTAGAAGGCATGAATAGGAACAAAAACAAATGTATGGACACTTCAAGCGACAAGCAAACGTATCACTCACGAGAAAAACGTGGAAACGGCTAAGGAAAGGAATTGTTTAGAGAGAAACTAAATCTCTTCTGATAGAACCACAGTAAAACGCCATAAGGACCAACAATATCAAAGCAAGAATTGATAGGACCCAACAAAATAGCAAATGTAGGTTATGTGAAGAGAGAGAGGAAACGATCAATTAAATAATAAGCAAATTGCGGGAAATTAGTGCCAAGAGAGTATAAGAGAAGGCGCAACTGGGTTGGGAAGGTGATCTATTGGGGACTGTGCAAGAAATTTAAATTTGACCATGCGAAAGAGTGATACATCCAAAAAACTGAAACCTATCCTGGAGAACGAGACGCACCAACTACTCTGCGAGTTTGAGATACAAACGGATCACTTAATCTCGGCCAGACGACCAGAAATAGTGATAGTCAACAAAAAAAGGAGATCTTGCCGAATAGTGGACTTTACCGTCCCGGTAAAACCACAGAGTGAAATTGAAGAATGGGAAAAAATCACCAAAGAATTTGAAAATGGACAAGAAAAAATGAAAATAAGAACACGATTGGAGACTATCCAAAGAACAGCACAGCTAAGATCAACCAGAATACTGAGAAGAGTCCTGAAGATGAGACTTACTGTCAAACTAACTCCAGTGAAAGACCATCAAATGACGCTAGTGTTTAAAAAAAACAAACTCAAAGGAGTATAAAAATAATTAGATAGAGAGCAACAACATAGCAAATGTAGGTTATATCGTGATAGAGACGAAGTGATCACTCATATAATAAGCAAATGCTGCAAATCAGTGCAAAAAAAAGTATAAGACTAAACATTTCAGTTTAGGGAAGGTGATCCACTAAGAATTGTGCAAGAAATTTAAATTTGACCATGCGAAAAAGTGATATATGCACAACCAAGAATCTTTCCGGGAGCATAAGACGCACAAACTTCTGTGGGATCTTGAGATACAAACAGATCACTAGTCCCAGCCAGAAAACCAGACCTAATCATATTCCCCTTAAAAATAGAACTTGCCGAATTATGAATCACAGAATAAAAATGAAAGAAAGCGGAAAGAGAGATATATACCTAGACCGTGCTAGAGAACTAAAAAAAAATGGATTATGAAGATGACGATAAGACGAATTGTAATTGGTGCTCTCGGAACAAAAAAAAACAAACAAAAGATTGGTAAAGGGACTGGAAAACTTGATTATCAGAGGACAAATCGAGACCATCCAGACTACAGCATTATCAAGATCTCTTATGATACTGTGAAGAGTCACGGTGACTTAAGGAGACTTGCTGCACTCCCAGACTTTAGTGAAAAACCCTCTGTGTTGTAAAATAATAATAGTAAGTAAAGTTAGCGACCATAGTCGAGGGTGACCCGAAGGCTCCCTTTTCGATAGCTACTACACCAAGGTGTAGGGGAGGGCGCTACTCCATTCCCAGGATTGCTCCACTTTACCCTTGAACCGTACCTTATAATGCTGAGTGTTAAGCAAGGTGGTATCAAGTACCATTTTTAAAGTCTTTTGGTATGACTCGACCTGGGATTGAACCCAGGTCTCCCGGGCCATTGGCGAACACTCTAACCGCTGGGCCAAACCATACTGTGAAATGGAATATGCTCACACCAGAATCCGTCTATAAGAATGAGACATGTACCAATATCTGGGATTTTAAGATACAATCGAATCGACCTATCTCGGCTACAAGACTAGACTTGGTGTTGATTAACAAGGCTGTTGAACACAGGGTGAAAAATATTTAAAAAAGCAGAAAGATAAAATACTAAAATCTTGCAAGAGAACTGAAGAAAAAAACCGTGGAACACGAAAGTGACGATGATATTAATTGGTGGTTCACTTGAAACGGTGTTCGAAGGATTAGCAAAAAGAGTGGAGGAAATGGAAATCAGTACAAGAATCGTGACCATTCAGACAGCAGCATTGTTTAGATCGGTTAGAATACTGAAAAGGGTCTTGGAGACCTGAAAACACTTGCTATCACTCAAACTCCAGTGAAAGACCACCAGCTGACACATTTGTGGAAAAGAAGTAAACAATAAAAGAATATGGTTGTGCTCTTGGAAATCTTGAAAAAAAGACGATGAGCTGGAAATCAGAAGGAAGAGAGAACCATCAAAACCACAGAATTAAGATCTGCTAGAATATTTGAAGAGTTCTGTTGAATTGAGGTAACTTGGAGACATTTATACCTCAGTGAATGATCACCATGTAAAACTGATTCAAAAAACTGCTTACGAGTAAAATATTGATGATTGAGAGGTTACTAAGAGGAAACCATTAATCAAATAATAAACAAATGTAGCAAACTTACACTCATCATCATCATCATCATCTCGTACCACATGCACGGATATCCTTGACCCTCTCTCGCCACTTCTCCCTATCATTCATCGCCTCCGGCAGGTCTTCAGGGCTACATCCCATACCCTCATATAGCTGCTGTATGTATGTTCGAGCTGGTCGTCCTACTTTTGCTCGGCCATACATGGGGGTCATAAGGAGTACATCACTTATGAGTTCGTCTCTGCTTCTCCAGAAGTGTCCTGCATGTCTGGTTCGTCTAACTAGGATAGTTTTCGTGATGGGAGGCAGGTGGCCGTATAGTTGGTTCCTCGTCGGGTGTTGCCACCAGGGCTTGTTCAATATTGCTCGCAAAATTCTTGTGTAATTGCAATTTACCTTCTTCTCCAGCCGTTTTGTTAGCGTCAAAGTGGTCCATCCATACAGCAGTATGGACACGACCACTACCTGGAAAAAACCGCGTTTCATTTTATCGGTCAGGTTTGATTTCCATATGGTCGATAGCTTATTGATAGCTGTCCATGCTAGACAAACTTACACTAAAGTAGTGTAATATTTTATAATAACTTAAGGAGAAAGTGATCAACTTGGAATTGTGTAAGACATTTAAATCTGTCCGTACCACTAACTGGTATAGGCATAAACCAGAATCTGTTCGTAAAAATGATGCGTATAAAATTGTCAGGGATTTTGAAATACAAACAGATGACCTAATCACAGAAAGAAGACCAGACATTGTTATAATTAACAAGAAACAAATAAATTGCCGCATAGTAGAAGTAAACTTTTCCGTGGACAACAAAGTAGAAATCAAAGAAAACTAATAAAGACACAAATACTTAGACGTTGCCTGAGAACTAAGTAGGCTATACAACATGAGGTTGATGATACCAACTTTAACTAGTTCGCTTTGAATGGACCCTCAAAGGCTTAAAATGAGGACTGGAAGGGTTGGAAATCAGATGACGAAGAGAGATCCTCCAGAATACAGTATTGCTGAAATCGGCTTGCCTCCTGAAAGAAGTCCTTCTAACCTGAGGAGACTTACTGTCACCCAGATTCCGGCGGAAGACAATCAACAAATGCTAGTCTGAAATACACGCAATGATAATTTGAATAAGAATAATAGGGAGTAGAAGATGTAGAAATCAAAGGAGAAGAGGAGACTATCCAGACAAAAGCATTATAAAGATCGGCCAGAATACTAAGATGAGTCCAGGGGACTTGACGAAACTTGCTGTCACTCCAATGAAAAAGCATCAGCTAACGCTGACGCGAAAAACTCTCAAAAGAGCATAATAATTCTGATAATAATTATATTTTACAGAAACATCGTGCTGACTCATACCTCTAGTGAAAACATCATATACTACTTGTGAGAAAACAGAAGGTGATAATAATAATAATAATAATAATAATAATAATAATAATATCTGAAGATAGTAAATGTTTTTTCCTTGTTATTTGTCTTTGACACTTCCAGACAGGAAACGTCAGTACCAAAAGTCTTTTAATCAATCTTTGGTGCCAAAATGTATTTGCTATTTTTTAGCATAAGCTACAACTATAAAAAAAGCAGAAGTATAAAGGAAAAAAAAAGGATCTTATTATGTGCTATTTAATTCTTATCCGACGAATGTCAATGAAGTTTTTAGAAATGTCAAATTTTTTTTCTTATGTGGTTGCTAATGACGAAGATGTTAAGTTTAATTGAGAACTGCCTCCAGCAATTATAAAATGACGAATTCAAGTTTGATTAATACAAGTGTCCTTATGTACCTACTGTAATACCCTATTTCTGTTTCATAGGTTCGACAGAAAGTAAATAGCTTTCAATTTCTTCCTGGTATACTTCAGTGGAGATCAAGTGACAGCCAGTCAAACCTCAGCATTCTCCTCAGTATTCCAACTGACATTCCCCCTCAAATAAAATTTACATCAGACTCATACACTCGCGAGGACACACACATAATGAAAAGAAAACGTGTACAATATAAGCCTTGAAATATGTGAGTATTGTCTTTTAAGAAAACTTGAAATTTTTCAAAATAAATGTTAAATAATGGGAAAGAAAACATTGGATAGAAATAATTGATGCTGAATTATTAACAGTAGTAGTACCGAGATCAAAAAAATTGGTTAGTCAGTTGGCTATGTTTACGGCACCTCTACCCTTATAAGTTATTTAATTCTAAATCAAGTTTAATCACAAGTAATAGATTTACATGTAAACAAATAGTTCGTAGGTAACCATCTTTAAACAAGCTCAAGCTCATTTGTTTTCACACAGTTAAATGGTTTTATGTATTGCTATCTAACACTATTGATAATAATTAACACTATACTATCGTTTGCATACAGTTAAATGTCTCCAAGGACTGCTCTGTTATACTGATATTTGAACTATACCTCAGTGATTTTTTAACACAGAAAATGGTTTTAAGAATAGGAAAGGATCAAGTATATTTATTTGCCCCATACATTGGACCCTAAGAGGTACTTCCACTCATGGTTAGAATGGACCTGGTTATAATGGTAATGAATAGGTACTCCACATTCCCCAAAGTTTCAGGACTAAAGCCTCACCATCAGCTGGTGTAGTGTCATATCTAGGACACTCATCGCATGGTGGATCTGATTTCTCTGCAGAAATACATTCGGCGTATAATACAGCCTCACCCAATCAACTATGCTTTGATCTAAAAGAGGAAAATACAAGCAGCAGAATTGACATGTTCTTTGAATACAAAAGATTTATCTGTGAATCTGCTCTGCACGTTGATTTTTTATGTATTTTTAATCCCAAATAATACGTCGATAGCTGTTGACATTGAGCATAGAAATTGGATACTCCTCTCCATCTTTGAATCTGCCAGGTGGTTTTAAGAATTGGAGATGCAGTGTGCTAAACAAGTCAAATCGTATAAGAATTTTCAAACTCAAGAAACTTGTTATAATTCATTGCCACCTCGTCCACATGATAATACATGTATTTACCATAAAGTGAACAAATCAAATCAAGGATTTATAAGACGCATGTGGATGTATGGAATGATATTCCAATATTCATACCATTAACCGTGTGCTAAATTCAAGCCACGTTTGTCATATTTGCCACAAGTCTTGAAAGTTAGCTATGTTTCATAGTCAATTGATTGCTTAATAATTAGTGATTAACCCGGATCTTTAAATGATAATAATTTGAATGGTAAACACACCTATCATGTGTCAAATATAGTTGTCATCAAAAACACACACACACACACACACACATACACACACACACATATATATATGTATGTGTGTGTGTGTATGAGTATATGTGTGTGTGTGTATGTGTGTGTTTGATGACTATTACATTTTAACATATGATAGCCGTATTTACCATTCAAATTATTATCACTGATTGATCCGGGTTAATTATTAATAACTAAACAATCATTTGAAACACCTAAATAATTTTTATCGTGTAACATCTGATGATGGTCATCACGACCAGAAATAAATTTATAATGACACCAAAGAAGGGATATTTTTATATAAAATGACGTTTTCGGCTTTGCACGTTGAGTTTTGACGTATTTTTAATCCAAAATTAATTATACGACAATAGCCGATGGCATTGAGCTTTCAAATCGGATACCCCTACCCACTGGATTTTCTTCTGGGAGAGAAGTCCTGTTAAATCTTTGTGGTGTTGTTGATTCATATCAATGCTTTTAGCAGGATGGAAATAAATCTATAATACTAATGTGACCGAATTTTGTTTTTTACTTGAAAGAATATTTGCTCTGTGATATCATTTACATTGAGCTCTTTACGAGGAATATTCAAATATTCGAATTTTGAATAATTTTATTGTCCTGACAGAATTGTGCCCTACTCCGGATTTACTGTATTTCATAATAACTTATATATATATATATATATATATATATATATATATTGATTCAACTCCAACAGTAAAAATATTGTAGTTTTAACACCAACGTAGTTCTCATCAAATGATGACCCTGCGGACAGATATGGTTTGGGGACAAAATCATTCATCTTCCCTGGTATAGAGCAGCCCAGTATTACCTTACGATAACAACATTTTTTTGCTGATTTTAACGTGAGAGTGAGAGAATACAGAATCTACGGAAATTTAGCTTCTATCCGATCTTAGAACTTTTGAGGATATTTCTGTTTCACATGTGAATTCAGAGTTTGTTTTTTTTCTTCTAGATCGGTTGCTTACGCTAAGGTTAAAAAGATTAGTTTACCTTACTATTTACTATAGCTGGAAGGTGAATACATCCATACCTTTCCCATTGGCGATATATGAAATGAGACCAACTTTATTCAGCATTTGTACTTGTTTCACCTTATATATATATATATATATATATATGTGTGTGTGTGTGTGTGTGTATGTGTGTGTGTGTGTGTGTGTGTGTGTGTGTGCGTGTGTGTCATCATTAAAGAGACAGGACCTTTTGGCTAAATATTTCAGTGATGATTGATTATTTTCTTGCATTACGATTATTTATGGTCTTTTCTTCTTTATTGCATGTTTCCCCCGATATCCGTTTGTTATGTATCTTTTTTTTTTTACAAAAAAATGCGTAAACCGTACCACAACTCAAATATATGAAAATGTATATTTTGCTAAAATGTATAAAGCAATACAAATATTTTAGGTGGCAAAGCTTAAAATGCAATAATCGCAAGCAAATTCTCGAAAATAATGAGACAGTATGGAGAGGATCATTGAAAAACCAAGTAATCCAAGGCGAAGAATTTTCTATGAAAGAAAGTAGACGTTACAACGTTTCGGTTTCAATAAACCATCATCAGGACTAAGAAAATATGTTATGCTGTGTCATAAGATCACCGATGAATGTTTAATGAAATACAAAACCAAAGGAGGAGATTATATTTACAGAGAAAGCGTGGTCGCAACGTAAATCGTTAGGGCAATAAGTCAACGTTCAAATTTAAAAAAAAATACACTAATTGTATCCTTCACACAAATAGGTTCTGAAACGTTACGATCAATGGGTCATATAGATCTATTTAGAAATTACTCGTTTTTCATAGGAACGTGTTCAAAAAGCAAAAACAAAAACGTACACACAAAAACAACACAAAAAAAATGTAAATATGGAAATACAATCATCGGGATTCCCTAACTATAAGGTATGAAAATGGTCCGAGGAGGATTAGCATGCCGTTAAACCCATCAAACAATCCAGCATTAGTGATATAAAACTATTTTATGCATTAAAACTAGTAATGATGTCAATCTTTTTGTCATAAGTTTGATTTAAAGTTCATTCGGTTTGTTGCTTGGATCAAAAAAATGTCAATCATTGATATTTGATTTGAAGTCAGTTATGATAATAAAACATTTTTAAACAATTATAGATGGAAGTAACTCCGATTCTTTAACCTTTCGGCTTAAAATAACTCTAGACCGCTTGAGATGTCGTTAAAATCTGTCAATCGATTTTTTTTAAATTATGTGACCCAGTCTTTGCTGTATTAAACGAAATATTGTCCTTATGATATTTTCCACAGGATGATGTATGGTCTTTCATATGGGAAATTAACTGACTTTCAGATTAATGCCAAAGGAAGTTAAAACTTGTGATTTAGTGCGAGCCTTATATATAAAACAAAATAAACTTTAAAGAATATTTCAAATTTTGCAAATTTACTCTATGCTTTTTTATTGGTTAATAAGCAAAAAAGTACCGAGTGGCCTTGAAGGACATATAGATTATTCAATCGAAAATAAAAATCATATGTCCAATAGGAAAAAAAATACATTTTTTTCTCCTTTGAACTTGTTATTCAAATTTCGCTCTGATGTATAAAAATTACCACGTGTCAAAAATTGATTGATTACTATAAAAGCAACATCTAATGAACAGTTAAGACTTAGAGTAGCTGAAATAGAATTATCGATTATATTTTACATGTCTTTCAATCACCTCTACTTCAATTGGATCATTTTTCAATTACAGTTCCACGAAAACAATGTATACACGCTGCTGAATTTAAACATTTGATATTGACAAAGGAGTATCCCCTTAGCGTGGTGGCTAACGCACTGGACTACGACACCGTAGTAGGCGCCGTTACCTCCCCTTTCGGACTAAAATCTTTGGTAAATGGTATTTTGGTAAATGGCATAAAACCTTTTATCTTCTCAGCTTTTGGTTAAATAGAAGCACTACAAATGCCAACTAACAATATCAACCCTCAATTACTCTAAATCGCCCCCCATATATATATATATATATATATATATATATATATATATATATATATGTAAATGAGGATATTAATCCGAGAGTATATAAAACGTAGAAGAAAAAAAAATCCAAATTTGAAAAATTTATTAAGAAAGTCGACGTTAAACTTTTCGGTTTTAGTAACCTTTTTCAGGACTTTAAATTCAGAAAAGAGTTGTTGAAATAGCGATTGTTGTTTGATGAAATATATACACTTTCTTTTCTCCTATTATTTCATAAAACATCAATCACTATTTAAACAACACGTTTCTTAAATATAAAGTCCTGAAGAAGGTTATTTAAACCGATTCGTTTAACGTTGACTTTCATAATAAATTCATCAAATTTGGATTATTTTATTTCTTCTACTTTCTTCAAATGGCAAATCAAATACGCTGGAGAGGATACATAGTACGTCTATTATACTAAAGAATTCACAAATGCCTGTGTTATAGTGAACTGCTACATGGCAAATGTTTTCAGTTGAATGAGCATTCTCTCTTGATGACCCCAAAACAAGTATGGAGTTAAACTGCTCGGTGGAAATAAGAATGGCTAAAGGAACGTTTTCTATCCGCTCACTTTTTGGTGAGTTTCTGTTACTTGGTAAGTAACTTCCTTCTCCCTACATGGCAAATGTTTTTAATTGAAGCCAAGTAATGCAACAAAAACATAAAGAATATTATTAAATCAATGAAAATTCATATTTTGGGCTGAGAAAAACGAGCATTGAGAAAATCTGAAAAACAAAAACACATTTAAACCTAAATGAGTCTTTTTTTGAGTTGAGACATGAAAATAGAGGAAGTTTAAAGCGACGGTTGAGAAAAGGAACAATGCCAAACTCTCCAGTTAAAGAACCTGCTTCGTGGTGTGATGTTTGTGATCGTATTCTTCTCTCTAAACCTGGATACATCGAGCACATGAACTTTTACGAGAGGTGTTAACAGGTCGTTGGGTCAAGTGGATACGACATACGCCATTTGCAGCGAATTTTGCAAGTTTTTGACCAACTGAAGCTGGCAAAGCACAAAAAACTTCTCCAAGTACCGCAAGAAATAATATTTATAATTATTATTGGCTGTCATCTCCGCTTCAAGGTTTGAAAGAATGCAGCTAGCCAGAAAAGTTATATGGGAAGAACCAGTAGACGAGTTAACTTCAATACAGACGCTGTTAGAGAATCAAGAAACAGCAATAATCTATGAAGATAGACCAATCATATATATATATATATATATATACAAAATATGGAGGAATATTATGTTAACATCTATAAAACATATGTAAATAAGTAACGTTGGCGACCTTAGTCGAGGGTGACCCGAAAGGCTCCCTTTTTAATAGCTACTACACCGAGGTGTAGGGGAGGGCGCAACTCCTTTTCCTTTCTAATGCTGAGTGCTAAGCAGTGTGGCATCAATTAGCCTTTTTTTAGTCTTTTGTATGACTCGACCTGGGATTGAACCCTGGCCTCCCAGATCATATGTAATAATTATGAAAGAAATGTAAGGGTTATAAAATATATGTTAACAATTATAACATGCAGTAACTTCTTAATACAAATCATTATCTCGGTAATATTCCTTCAGATATTCTTATCTAATACGAATAAATTCAACACACTTATACGATTTTAAGTGCACACAAATCTCTTAAGGAGCAACTAAACTAAAAATGTAAATATAAACCTGCAATGAACGCGATTCCCTAACGTCCCTTAGATTAGTTTACATGACGTTAAAATCGCTCATACTCCATATTTGCAAACTTGTTTTACTTAATCAGCGCTTTTCTATTCAAGAGCTAATCAACTGGAAAAATCAATAATTAATCAAATTTCCGTAACCCCTATTCTAAGCTAGCCTCCTCATCATTTTGTAACGTTATGAAATATCATCGAAATATAAGAAATGTAATGTTGATTCAACTATCTTGTCATAAAATAACCCTTGAGGTGTTGACATAACCCTAACGTCAAAATCAATCAATCTAAATTTATACTTTAAATTTTAACGAAAAAAGATTGACACATTAGGCTCTAAAAACGTTATAACAAATCACGAGATATACTGATAGAAAACGGAGTTTCTTTGTTGGTAGTTTACTGGGAACTAATATAAAATCGTGGTGTAATGGCTAAAGTTTCTGGACTGCGGCCTCGATGTGAGCGAATATGAACCCCATTTGTGTTTTTACATTCATTATCGGCTAATACCATTGAGAAAGTTATAAACCTCCTTATCCTTCCAGCTATGATTTGTATAGCATCACTCTTGTTCTTCTACATGGATTGCTTTGGCGTTAAATAACCCACAAAAAGTTGATATGCCATTAGAAAAGGAAACCAATCCTCATGTATCATCAGTGCAGATAATGTTCGGCACAAACGAATATATCACTTCTAAATGTATAAAAATAATCTTTTCCGTCTTATATTTCCTGCTTAATAATGAGAATTCCGATGCTGTAATACGCTCATGATTCCAATTGAGTAAAGACAAAAAATAAAATAAAGAAATTATTCCTTTTAATAAGATTCCGTATTAAAAAAAAATCATGTTTCTTTCTCATTTACATATATTTCGTTACAGGATCCTTGCCGAGTTAGTCTTTGAGAATTATTCAATTTACTTAACACCATTCAGTGCAAATTGAATTGTTCCTCACAGAAATAGCATGAATATATTTTTCAATAATTCAATTGAATTTCATTAATGAGAAGAAGGCCGCGTAAGGGTTTTGTCGTTAGATTTCATTATTAAAATGCATAACGGCTTCCATATTTCTATTTCTATCCATGCATACTTATCAAGACAATTTTATCCGAATATAAGTATAAGTGAAGGTCTCTTTGGGTACATTTGATACGTTTTATTTAAATGCGATTAGCTGATATATATATATATATATATATATATATATATATATATATATATATATATATATATATACTTTAAGAAAAACAACAAAATCGGTCACATAGGATTATAAATTTATTTCCATCCTGTTACGCATTTTTGAAATTTCAAAAAACACGAAAAAAAAACTAACAGGACTTCTTCAGATCTTTTAGATAAAAAAAAAACTAGAATAGACACCGAAAAAGTGGGAGGGATATATATATATATATATATATATATATATATATATATATATATATATATATATATATATATATATATATATTCAAGGCGTGCTGACAGCATGGGTTACTTGTCCCTCTCTGGATATACCTCACTACTGAAAATCGCAGTTGGTGAGTCGTCTTGACAGCATCCAGTGTCCGCCCAAACCCGAAGTATCTAAATTTTTACTGGTAGGCCAACACCAGTGTATCCGTGTTTGGAAAAGGTTGCTTATGAGTTCGTCCTATTTTCTATAACAGTCTCCATCATACCTTGCTTGTCTTACTTGGATAGTTTGGGAGATTGGAGATTAATAACCGTACTACATCTGTTTTATATGGCATTGCTTACCATATCATTTTAAAAGTGTTGGCAGCATTCTTGTATAATTTCCTCAAGATTTTTCTTCGAACATTTTATTTCAGTCCAAATCATGCAACTATACAATAGTATTTACACGCTGTCAGCTGGGAAGAATCACCGTTTTTATTTATCAGAAAGATCAGATAACCAGGTACTAATGTTAAGGTGTAAAAAGTATTCCTTTTATTTTTGCTCGTAGTCAGGAACTCGCAATGATGGTTTTACTTGTATGTTCTTTAACCAAACGTCAATATCCGTTATATGTATTCAACCGGTTATAGTTAAAGGAATTAGAACAATCATTGCCCCAAGGATTAAAAAAAAGCTACGTTTCATAGTGCTTTGTTGGCTCCCAAGTTTGACAAGAAACATCTAAAGAAAGCTGAAGGATGCATCGGCGAAAACGTTGTGAATATAAAAATAAAGATGAAGACAATAGTTCGAATACTGTAAATTATAAAAATTATCAAATTTCATTTTAGAAATTTAATCAAATAATAGATAAGATTTTCATACGGTCGATAAGCTTTCAACAGCCGTCCATAATCTTTCAATGTGTATATTGACATTGCTTTCTGTAGATGATTTATCGCTGCCGAGTTATAGCTTGTGTGAAAAGAAATAGCTTGACATGAAATAATAATAAGCAATTACTGACAGACAATTTGCTTCCTAATGTGGTGGAAAATCCTAACCGCAAAGTTTAGTGAAGAAAATTTGTTCACGCTTGGAAGCCATGGACTTTTTTCTGCACGATATAAAAGGGGTCATAAAAGAATTTATATTAGACATTTTATCCTATTAGAAGTAAAAGTAAAAAAGACAAATCTATTTCTATCATTGATAGAGTACATAAAGGCTTACGACACTATAGATAAAAAGAAACATAAAAATTGTTTAAAATCATCGAAAACGTTTACACTTTCATCACAGCATCTATGAAAACTGGTGAATGAAATAAACTGCAGAAATATGACCCTGAGTAAAAGTTAAAACACAAAGAAGAATTTTCCATATTGATTAGTCTTTAGTACCACTTTATACAATGATAATACTGCTAAAATATATCTTAGAAAATAGAAAAACGGTACAGATTCATAAAATTGCCCGCAAAAAAGAAACCATCCCATGTATATAAACAATGTCAAAATATTTTCCCCGAACAAAAAGAAATTTGAAACACTGAAAGGCAATACAAAATCAATATTTCTAAATGGGAAAAAAAGAAATAGCAGAGAAATACGACTGCCGATTGATAAAATCTTCAAAATGCTCGGAGAAATAGAAAGTTGCAAATATCTGGGATTATTATTAGCAGATAGCATCAAACCAACAGATATTTGAAAAAAAAACAAAAAAAAAAACCGAAAAAAAACGAAAAGAGAACATCAGAAAAACGAAGAAACTACAAGAAAACAAATTCTTCAGGTGAAACATAATCAACGATCAAACATCCTTTGTAAGATAATCAAGACCTTCCTTAAACTAGATTAGTGAGAAGCTCACAGACCTCGAACAGGGAACGAAAAAGCTGATAACACTGCACAAATGCTGACAACCTACTACTAGATAATGGCAAATGCGTCAAACGAATGTGGGTTCATGACGGACATACAAAAGAGTATATATATATATATATATATATATACATTTATATTGAACAAGCCCTGGCGGCAACACCCAACAAGGCACCAACTATACGGCCATCTGCCTCCAATCACGAAAACTATCCAAATTAGACGAACCAGACACGCAGGACACTGCTGGAGAAGCAGGGACGAGCTCATAAGTGATGCACTCCTATGGACCCCTACCTATGGCCGAGCAAAATCAGGATGACCAGCTCGAACATACATACAGCAGCTATGCGAGGATTCGGGATGTAGCCCTGAAGATCTGCCAGAGGCGATGAATGATAGGGAGAAGTGGCGAGAGAAGGTCAGAGATATCCATGCTGGCGGCACGACATGATGATATATATATACATACATATATATATATATATATGTATATGAGTGAAAGTGCCCATGGTGTAATAGTTAACGTCGTATGAAATGGACATAGCGAGACATAAGTTCAAATCCTGGACGAAGCTAATTGCATTTTGTATTGGACTAATACCCTTTAGGAAAGGTAAAAATATCAATTATACCCAGTTCAGCTATGGATGAATTGTAAGGACAACTGTGTTCCTTAGCCTAGGTTAAGCCAGTAGACCAGCAGAAAAAAACTGTATTCAAAACTGTTAAATCTACTTTGAAATTAACCTTGTGTCACATGTTGTCCATGTAGAGGGGTTGGTATATATTGCATAATTAGCGATGTAGTAAACTGGCCGCAAAGAAATACAAAAGTTGGCACGAATTGATGGCGAATGTAATACTCTAGTAACGGAGCAAATTGAATTTTCTACACACAGGAAATATATTGCACAGAATCTATTCTAGAAAAGGAGACACACAAATTTCTTTAGGATCTTCAGATAGAAACACAAGACGAGAAGAACTTAGTTAATCTAAAGAAAACATCTTGTCATGTAGTGGAATTCTCAGTTACTGCAGATCATAAAATGAAATTAAAGGAAAGCCAAAGAGTAGATAAATACTATGACCTTGCCTGAGAACAAACAAAACCTTCAAAACATGATAGGAGTAATGGCAATAACAGTCGCAAATCTTGGGAGAAGCATCAAAAACCTTGGAAAGAGATTGGAGATGTAGATATCCTGTAAAATATTAAGATCATCCAGGTGACACTATTTTTCGGATCAGCTTGAATACTTTGAAGAATAATGAGCAGCTCCCTTATTCTCTTTCGGATCAAAATGAAAGTGACCAATTATTCCTGATCAGAAAACTTGAATGTGAGCCATAGATAATCTTAAGATGTGCACACGGAATTAGATTTGGCGTCTAT
Organism: Sepioteuthis lessoniana; assembly: GCA_963585895.1. NCBI lineage: Eukaryota > Metazoa > Mollusca > Cephalopoda > Myopsida > Loliginidae > Sepioteuthis > Sepioteuthis lessoniana. Next base: position 25,914,334 of record OY757930.1, on the reverse strand, counting down.
ATCTCAAAAAACAAGAATCAGACATGACCGATAAAATGAAACGCAGTTTCTTTCAGGCAGCAGTTCGTATCGATACTGCTGTATGGATTCACCACTTGGACGCTAACAAAACGGCTGGAGAAGAATCTAGACGGCAATTACACAAGAATGTTGCGAGCAATATTGAATAAGTCTTGGCGGCAACACCCCACAAGACACCAACTATACGGCCACCTGCCTCCCATCACAAAAACTATCCAAGTTAGACGAATCAGATACGCAGGACACTGCTGGAGAAGTAGTGACGAACTCATAAGAGATGTACTCCTATGGAGCCCCCACATATGGCCGTGCAAATGCACGGCGACCAGCCCAAACATACATACAGCGGCTATGTGAGGATACGAGATGAATCCCTGAAGACCTGCCAGAGGCGATGAACGATAGGAAAAAGTGGCGAGAGAGGGTCAGGGATATCCGTGATAGCGGCACGACATGATGTTGATGATGATAATTAAATAACTAATTAATATGATCAATAGATTTAAACGGTCCTCTCTTTCCTATGATTATTTGTCAGAGAGTGAAGCCAGTAGCACCACTGGAGTCCAAACGCTCTGACTACTCTTTCGCTGTCATACACTTTAACCATTACACCACGAGGACATCCCCAAAATTAATTGTCTCAGCTTGTAATACTTGAAATGAATTAACTGTACGCAAACAAATGATATATAGCAAATAGAATTAGTAATGTTTGACAGTAATACATGAAACCATTTAACTGCGTGCACACAATAGATTTATTCCAAATATAATATTTAGTGTTAATAGATTTATACCAAATAGAATTAGTTATGTTAGACAGCAATATTTGAAACCATTTAACTGTGTGCACACAATAGATTTATTCCAAATATAATATTTAATGCAAAAAGATTTATGCCAAATAGAATTAGTAATATTAGACAGCAATACTTGAAACTATTTACCTGTGTGCACACTAGATTTGTACCAAATATACTTTTTACTGTTAACAGATTTATACCAAATAGAATTTTTAGTGTTAGATTGCAATACTTGAAACCATTTAACTCTGTGCAAGGGCATGTGTTATATACTACATGCAAGCCACACAATACAAATACACAAGAAGGACCCCGTTGTTCAGGTACGAACGTTTTATTACTATCTGACTTCGGTTCTTCGACACGTTGAGGGGGACAATTCTTAAAAGTTTTTCGTATAATACCATGCTAACAACATCTTTCAATGGCCGATATCCAACTCTATGCCCCAATGGCAGGAACTCATCTATCGTCTTCCGTGGTTCAACCTCAAAATTCTAACTGCCTGGTCGGACCCCAACTCCTCAAAACCATAGTCGGAACTCAACTGACGTGATTTTTAAAATCCCCAAATATTCAGCCCATCTCTTCTGGGCCTGACGTCATCCACACTCCAGCCTCATTTCCTGTCTGGGGTTTATTATGAGAATGGTGATTGTCATATCTTTTGCGCGCGAGCGTAAACTGCACCAATTGACTACAAACCTGAACTCTTAACCCGAATAGTTCAAAGCCCAACCCAACTGAATGATAAAATATAATAAATGAAAAATAATTAAAATAAAAAAAATGCCTCAATTATATAACACATGATTACTTTTCAATAGAATTATTTTTTTTAGATAGAAGTACTTGAAACTACTGAACTGTGAGCTGACAAATGAACTCTAGTTTGCTAAAAATGTTACTCGCAAACTATTCATTTAAAAATGATTCACAAATAATATATGTATAAGCAGGATTAACATACAAGGGTTGTTATGCTATTAATCAACTCAAACAAACCAATCAAACCAACCAACCAAACCAACCAATCTTTTCATACTCCCTCTACCTTTATGCATTATCTGTCTATCTATCTGTTTTGTGTAACCAGGTAAAGTCAGAATATGATACCTTCCGTAAAATCTTTTGTGATTATAAAATGAATAAAATTGTAATGCTCAATAGCGTCTCCACATTTGATAGTGCAACCAGCCAAGGAGAAGGAAAATTTGAACTTGATTCCAATCTTGTTTATAGGGGAGGTGTTAGGTTAAGATACTCTATGATAATTTCTGTAAATTCAAAGATTTTTATTTTGTTTTTGTTTTAGCGTTGACAATGACTATGTTTATTATTGAATTAATTTCTCAACAATGTAATTCCATTAAAATATTTCCATCCGGCAAATGATAAAAAGAGCCTGGAAATATTCTTTTTCTCAGTAATGAAAAGTTATTTTTCTGTGTATTATTTATAATATTATCAAAATGATTTCCTATTTACAAGAACGCCTTGATTGAATTATCGGCTTTCTAAACTATGACCACTTTTTTCCCGTCTTATCTCTTTTCAAGTATGTCTAAAATTGTCTTAAGAATTCAAATCGGAAGATCTTTATTATTTCATGTCCCGGGCAGGATAATTACGTTTTCTCCGTTAAAACTTGTAAGCATTTCTTTCGCTTTACTTATTGCATTGTCAAAGAAAAATACAATAAAACAGTATATAATTTAAAAGCCAATAGAAATAAATATTGATTGGCAAAATAAATCTCGACTTTATGAAATATTTATCAGCTAAAACATATTGGAAAGGGCTCTTACAATTCTTTTCGATTACATTAAAAGAGAAGTTTCAAACAATTTGATTTTCTCATTATAAAATCTTGGTTAATAATTGTTTTATTTAACTTCTGTTCTTTTTATAGTAAATAACAGCTTTTCATTTTGATAAGAGACCTAAACTAAACTTCCAGTGTGTGTGTTACGACACAAAGTCATCTTTTAAGCTGAGTAAAGCTGGTGTGAATTCAGATTTCTTTTTCTTCTTGACTAGTTGCCTTGCTAAGGCTATAGAACACAGTCTGTGCAATTATTTACCGATAGATTCTGGAGAATTGATAGATCTCTATGCCTTTCCTCAAGACACTAGCGCAAAGGGAATGCAAAGAGGCTTGTCAAGGATTTGAATTAAGTTGGCTGATTCCATTTTCTCCAGTGATATCCGTTATACTAAGCACGCCTCGGGTATCTGATGACTTTGCACTTGCAGGATGTATTTTGTCAAAAGCTGTTGCAATTATTCAAAAGTCTTAATATGGTCGTTGCATAGTGGACTGTGACATCATAGTAAGTGGTTTCAAACTCCAGTAGCGCTATTAGATTCCTTTTCGGAATAATACGCAGTGGAAAGTTATAAACACCGCTTTCCTACAGTTAAGGGTCAAATAGTATCGCTACTGTTTTTTTTCTGTAATGAAGGCTTTGGCATTAAATAATCTTTGAGAGTTTATATGCCATTAAATAAAGAAAACCAAATAAGCTAAATCATAATTAACACTACATCCAGGTACTCTTCAGCGTAACAATTTATCTGAAAGCTTTGGTTTGGTTTGGTTTGTTGGGTTTTATGGCATATCAACCTTTGTAGGTTATTTAACGCCAAATTCATTTTTATGTAAATAATATGTTCTATTTAAAACAATTCAGTTTAGCATAAGTACACAGTTTAATTGTTAAAAACATTTCCATTTCAAACTATTCAAGCAGTAATATTTAAAAATTCAGTTAAGTGTAAATACAGTTTTAATGTCGAAAAACATTTCTATTTCAAATAATTCAGTTAAGCATAAGCACGCAGTTTAAATGTAAGTAAAGTTCAATTGTCAAAAACATTTCTATTTCAAGCTATTCAGTTTACTCGGGGTCCTATCAGGTGCTACCATTCCAGGCCAGAGTGGACCTGGAAGCGATGGCAATGAAGGGGTACTCCGCATTCCCCAAAGCTCCAGCACTGCTGGAACCTCACTATCAGATTGTTTAGTGTCATATACAGGACACTCGTTGGGGGGTCTTACCCCTCTGTAGAGGTGCAGTCAGTGTATTCTACAGCCCCAGCTGACTAGGCAATCTGAAAGCTTTATCTTGATTCTTCTAGCTATGGGTTAAATAGTACCAGTACTGTTCTTCAAGGAGAATGGCTTTGGCATTAAATAACCTACAAAGGTTTATATATCATTATAGAAAAAAACCCCAAAAAACTAAACCTATTTCGATTCTGAAGCAGTGAGGGAATTTGAGATGAAAATACAGCTTCATCATTGATTCTGGTATTCATAACTATCAGGTCAATATTCATGGGCTCAAAAATGGCAGGTTAATCCAAAGATGCAAGATGTGATTTAACTAGGCAGAGGACAATGTCAGAACACCCGGCGAGAAAGGTGAGACAAGTTTTACATTATTCAATCTGCCATGACATGTTATCATTCAGCGTTATGAAGCCGGGTTGAGAAGATAAGGAGTTTAGTGTATACTTAGCTACGATAATCAGGGAAGATTTTTTTTTGTCTTTTTGATCTTCTTCTTCTTCTTCTTCTTCTTCTTCTTCTTCTTCTTCTTCTTCTTCTTCTTCTTATTATTATTATTATTATTATTATTAGTAGTAGTAGTAGTAGTAGTAGTAGTAGTAGTAGTATGTACTCTAATGAGTTTTAACATCAGGAATAGTCAGTGGCTTTTACTAATGCCCAATGCGCGCAATTCTACACTCTTATAAATATTATGACCCGAGTCAGCTGCGATTTTCAAAGAGAAGAAATAACAACAAAAAAAAAAAGATTCTTTTATTTCTTTTTTTCTTCTTTCATTTTTATGTTGTGTTTTTTCTCTTTTTATTTTCTCATCCTATTTCTTCTTCTTCTTCTTCCTCTTCTTCTTCTTCTTCTTCTTCTTCTTCTTCTTCTTCTTCTTCTTCTTCTTCTTCTTCTTCTTCTTCTTCTAAAAATCTTAAAATTCTTTTTTTTATTTCTTATTTCCTTTATTTTCTATTGCTGTTTACTTCTATATTTCCTTACATACTTCACAAACTTCTTTTTTCTTCTTCCCATCTTCTCCATTTACTTTTTGTTTCACTGTAAATCGTAATTTTTTTTGTTTTTTCTTTCCTATTTCTTCTTCTTCTTCTTCTTCTTCTTCTTCTTCTTCTTCTTCTTCTTCTTCTCAGCTAATTGTTTGCATTTCAATACCTACCCACCCATACAAAGAGAGAGAGAGAGAGAGATAGAAACTGAATACTTACCCTATTCTAAGCTTTTTTCAATTATACTTTTATAATGACACCTTTCTTTATCCTATTCTCAGATGTCATGAGTATATTCTTGATCCTAAAAACATTTTCATAAAAATACAATATTGTGAAAGTGATGAGAAATCGAAATTACCATCTGTCAATAACGATCACTTATGTTTAACCACAATCCTTGGTAATAATAACCTAGATGTTGATATCCAAGATATTTTCTTTTTTCATTCTCTTTTTTTCAGGCTTTTGATAGAAGGGAGGAGATTGTATACGTAGGGAGGAGTAACGGCGCCAAAATAGTCAGAATGTACTCGAGGGGAAATGGTGTCCAATCAGCCATATTTGAAATAAAGAGCTCAATGCGTGGGTAGGTTGAGTAATACTCTAATCTCCCAACTGATCTTTTATTCATGGGACTCAAAATGACGCACACCATGAGAATGCAGATGCACAAATAAATAGCACTAACGCTTCCCCCCACAGTACAACACATATTTACTGTCCATATTGATACTGGTTTTACCTAACTTAAAAAAAAAAAGAAACTGCTTAGACACAGATTTTCTTTCAGTTGATATTACTGTTATTATTATATTACTCCTTCCGAATTTTTTACACAAGCCATAGCTAATGGTCTTTTACTGGAGTTCGAGATACTGCATGTTTCCTCAGGTCTACAGAACTCTTCTCAGTATTCGGGTCGATTTTATCAATGCTGTAGTTTCGAGGATCACAATTTTCAACAACTCTACTTCCCTCGTGAAGCATTTGAAGACAGTTCCAGTCCTACCAATTACAATTGGTATCACCCTCATATTCCATATCTTTTTAGTTCTCTGGTAAGATCCAACTACTGTCTACTTTGTCGTTTACCTTGATTCTAATTCTGTGGTCCATCGGGACGGTAAAATCGACGAAAAAGCAGGTCCAGTTGAATTATTAATTATCACAAGGTCTGGTCTTCTAGCAGGGATTTGGTTATAGGTTTGTATCCCAAAATCCCTAGAAAATGCTGTGCATCCCATTCTCCAGGATGGTTTCTAGTCTGTGCATATACCATTTTGTAATATGGTTACATTCCGATTTCTTGCACAAATTCCAGCGGATCACATTCTCCACCTTCTCTGGCCTAGTCTCATACAGTTTTGCATTTTTTTTTTTTTTACTGCATTCGCATATTATGATTGATCGTTTCGTTTCTATCATCACATCATCACATTATCTACACTTGCTATTCTGTTGCGATTTATATATTTTTTCCTGAACATAGTTGGTCCTCATTGCGTTGTTTTGTGTTGCTATAAAAAGGGATTCAGTTTCTTTCTTAAAGTTCCCCTTTATTCTCCAAATCCAAGTCTTCTCGTGTGAAATTTAGTCAGTTTTTCTTTTGAAATATCCATACCGTTGTTTTTCTTCCTATTTCAGTTTCCTAGTTATTTTTCTTCTGTGTATGTCTATCTCTAAATAAAATCAATCGTAAAAAGAGATGAATGAATAAAATTATAACTAATGAATTATTAACGCAAGAAATAAATTAGTTAAGAAAGTTATGGAACTATTAAACAACTCGACCTCAACATAAAAGATGAAGCATAAAATGCAGTAGAAAAATTAAGAAAGAATCAAACGCAAAAAGCTCTTCAGCAGTTCAAAATTCCTGTGAATACCCCCCCCCATGATGGACGATACGCACAAAGAATTAGAAAAGCTGATATAGATAGAGAAAGACGAATCAATTGCTTAAAAGTGCAGGGCTGAAAGCTGAAACCGAGAGGTTAATAACAGTAGCAAAGGACCAGAGCCTACAAAATAGAAACGATCAGACTATCATCAATAAAACGTATCAAACCGAGAATGAAGAGAGAGCGAAATAAATCTGACTCGCTTGATTTCTTACTGTCCGGTTTCCCAATCACAGAACATAAAGAAAGGCAAGATAAAATAGATGTATATCGGTCGTTTTTCTTCCTATTTCAGTTTCCTAGTTATTTTTCTTCTGTGTATCTTTCTGTTGTCAGTTATTTTTTGGTTGCCGTAATCAATCTTTCTAGGCTTTTTTTTGTGAAGTGTTTGAGTTCTCGTATTGATGCATGCACATCATTTTAAATACTCACGAGTTCTCTTCCTCCTTCTTTTCTAGTCATATATTGTCTGTCTGTGTCATATCTTTGCTGCCTCACCCAAAGCTGGAGCTTCATGGGAGAAAAGTTATGTTGCGTGTTATGGTGGAATCACCGTGATATTATTTATTTCGAGTGTTTAAACCGCTGTCAGACTTATACTCTCTACAGCTGCAACATGTACAAGAAAATCTTCCAAGAGAACGCCTTTCATTTGTCAACTGGAGAAACATTTTGCTTCTCCTTATTTCAACGCAGGGCCTCATTCAGCCAGAATCACAAAGAAAAATATTCAATTTAGGATGGTTTGTTCTACCCTATCAACCATATTAAATAGATATTACATCAAGTGATTTCTGTCCTTTTCCTTCTGTACAATATGAATGAAAGAAGATTTTCTTAAGAAGATCAGGTGAAAACGTGCATGGAAAACTTTTTGAGGCCAGCTGAATTTTTCTGGTGAAGAATCAACAAGCGGCCTGATAAATGGCTACAGATACCAGAAGGTGGCGAATATATCATTAGTTAAAATTACTTCACAGTTAAATCTTTATGAATTAGTTATATTTTATGAAAACGGAAATTATTTATGACCAATATTATCAGATCAATTTATTCAAATATTTTTTTCAGATATTATGGTAAACAATCGAATTAGAGTTTGGAATTTCGTATGACCATTTTACTATGTTTGATTCTCACCTAGTGCAGCATATTTTTAGTTTTGTGCCAAACTTGTAAGCCCTTATACATCGTCATGTTTTTTTTTTAAATTCTCGGCCCCAATCCTCACAGTTCCTCCCTTGTCCATTTCATGAACTGTCCCGAGTATTTTTTTTTTTAGAAAGACAGCCCAGGTGGTTATCTCTTTGATGAGATTTCCACTGTAGAGCTTCCTTTCAATAAGCTTTATCATTCTTCTGATATACTCTTATTTTATTCTTTTTTTTTTTTTCATCTCCGCATGTTTGAGGGTACCGTCTTCCAATATTCAGAAATACTCCTAAGTCTCTTTTTCTCTTAGCACTCTGATATTTTCTTGATTTGACAGTTTTATTCCTTCCACTATTTGTCTTTCCCACTTCTTATTATGAACATCGGCCATTTTCAATACCAAAATCCCATTCCTATATACTGTCAGTATATTCTTTTTATTTGTCCCAGTGTCGCCAATTTTTCATTTTTGGCAAATTGCTTGATATCTTATTTGTACATAAGGTGATTAATATTGGCTTGCGATTTACCAAATATATAATCCCCTGGTCATTTTTAAAGTATGTGATTTAGTGTAATCATCGCTTTTACGAACTGTGATGGTAACAGTGCATCTCCCTTGAAGATTTCTCTTTGGATTTTCCCTTCATGTAAATTTTTTCCTCCTCCTGTCAATTCTATTTGCCAAGTTTTATGGCTTCCGTAATAAAGTTTATGACTTGGACAAATATCGTCTACATTTTAGACAATCTATCACCCATCGTTACGGGACATATCACAGGCCTTTTTCAATCCTCGCCATGGCAATATTTTTCCACCATGTTTGCTCTCCTTGAAGACGTGTTGATCAAAGTACAGCAGCTCACCTGTTCTTCTTCTTCTCTTTTGATGTCTTTTCTATTCTCCAGCAAACAGACTGCGTCTTTCTAACAAGTAAACATTTTTTCTTTAGTTTATGCTGTTAAGATTTTCCACATTATAGGTTAACATGTTATCGGATTATGGTTGCTGGAGATGGTTCCATTTTTTAGCGTATACGTGGATCAGGGTGAGTCTTCTCCTTAGTCATCCATTCGTGTATATTTATTTCTTCTAAGCATCTAATCAGTTCGAGACCCAGTCAGTCGTAGATAGAAGTGAGTTATTCAAACCTGGTGAATTTAATCATGACCTGCGGTTTTTAAGTGTTGATCTGAGCGATTTCAGGCTTATGATCACATCAGAACTTTCTTCCTGTACTCGTAACTCTTATTCCATGTAATCAATCTATTCGGTCTTTCTAGTGTGTTTTATAGTTCCTATATTTTAATCTAAAATAATTTTACTTTCTTTAAAATCTAGTTATTTCCACCTACATGTTAGTTGAATTTTCTTTAGTTATTTTGGAAAGTTCTGCTTTCATTGTATTGCTAGAGATTGTCTCGGTATCTTTTAAGTCTCCCTTTTTTCGCCAATATCATTTGATTCATGTCTTCATACTGCATGAACAAATTTCTAAGCTGTTTTGTTTTGGTTTTTACCTCCCGACATATCCCCGACTTTTTTCCTTTCTAAGCATCTTAACTTATTGTCGCAATATCTTTACATGACCTTCTAGCCTAATTTCCCATCCAAGTTTTCTATTTCTATTTGGGTTCGTTAGGGGAACAAATGTTTTATCACCGGTGAATTAATTATTATTATTTTCTTATTTGTAAGTTTTTCACAGCAATCTGAGTGACAGCAAGTCACTTAAGATCATCAGGACCCTTCTCAGTAGTTTATCCGATCTCAGCAATGCTGTAGTTTGCATACTTTCTTTTTTTCTCACTAATTCCAATCTCCTTCATTACCTTCTCCAGGCTTTTGTGGATAGTTATGAGCTCGCTAACAACAGTCGCTATAACCTTCAGATTCACGTTCCACCTTTTGTTCAAATTTCAGCCAACGTCTCCTTGCTAGTTTTCCATTGCAGCGTTAGCTGGTGGGCTATCACTGGAGTTTGAGAGATAGCAAAACGTCTCAAGTCTCCAGTACGCTTGTTTGTACTTCAGCCGGTCTTTGATATTTTATATGTTTTTGTCGGTGTGTGTGTGTGTGTGTGTGTGTGTGTGTGTGTGTGTGTGTGTGTATGTGTGTGCGTCTTTGTGTGTGTGTGTGTGTGTGTGTGTGTGTGTGTGTGTTGGAGTGGTTTCGGATTTCACTTCATTATTTTTCCTCTGTGTGTGTGTGACTGTTTGCCTTGATATTTTTGGGGTGAGTGGTAGTGTAGTTTGAAATCTACTGGTAATTATTTTTTACTAATATTTTTGTATACATATATATATATATATATATATATGTCCATTTTTGTGTGTGTATGATTTATGTTTTATTCAAATTCATCTTAAATCTATCTATATTTTTTTCATTTTTTATTCGAAGTATTGTGTAGCCAGTAGTGTGGTATATGGGAATTATTTTGAAATAACATTGACTATATTCGTATAGGTGCTTTATATTGCTCTGGTGAAGTGATATTCTTGTATAAAGGGCCTGTGTTGACCCTATGTATATTTCTTTGCACTTGCTACATTCGATTATGTAGCCTAGTTTGTTTTTTTTTTTTTTGTTTTTGAGTTGCAGCTTAAGTCTTCATTTATATTGAATTTTGTTTACGGGATTTTAAAGATATAGGATCTACCTTTAATAATCCTATCGCATATTCTAGATCATTTATTATTACATTTGGTAACACAATGTGTTGTGTTTTCTCCGAATGTAGAAGAGGTGAGAATTCTTTTAAGGTTTTTGGCTTGTCTCTGGCTTTGAATGCTTTTTGTTGTCTCTAATATTTCTTTGATTGTGTCATTGTTTTTAAGTTCTAAATTTTTAATTATTTCTTCGAATAGTTTCTGAGTTGTTTTTGTTGTAGGTTACGACGTATGCTTGGGCTTTCCTGTCGCTGAGTTTTAACGGATTCCGTAATTTTTTTTTGTATTTTTACTGCTAACTCGAATCCCTTACTAATGTGTGTTGTTAGGTATCCTCTCTGGTCTAAAGTTATTTGTAGTTCTTCAAGGCGATTTTTAGGTTTTTATACGTGATTATTGTGTGTATTATACGGGCTAGCTTGTAGGAGGGTGATGGCTATTGAAGTGGAAGTATTGTTGGATGTCTGTGGATTTGTGGTAGATATATGTAATGATTTAGTCATTTGCCTTTTTATAAGGGTGTCCAAAAATGGTTGTTCTTTTGAGCTGGGTTCCATGATCAATTTCATTTTCGGGTTGTACATTGCTACGTATGCTAGGGGTTTCTTGTAGAGTTTTTTACGGGTTACATAAATCTTTTTGTCGTATTTTTTCTGCTAATTAGAATCCCTTACTAATTAGTGATGTTGGGTATCCTCTCTGCTGTAGGGTTATTGTTAGTTCTTCTATGCGATTTTTTTAGTTTTTTTATCCGTGATTCTAGTGTATATTGTACGGACAAGAGTTTAAGGGGGCGATTGCTATTGAAGTAGGGGTATTGTTAGGTGTCTGTGGGTTTGTGGTAGATATATGTGATGATTTAGTCATTTAAGTTTTCATAAGTTTGTCCAAAAATGGTAGTTCTTTTGAGCTGGGTTCCATGATAAATTTTATTTTAGGGTGTTGGTTTTGTAGTAGATGGGGTAATTCGTTAATTTCTTCCCATTGGAAATTTCCAGAATACAAAGCAATCATCTAAATATCTTTCCCATGATTTAGTAAATTTTCCTTTTATGTCTTTGCCATAAATAAATACATATATTTATGAAAAAAGTTTACAGATATCCTGATGCTACAGTTTTTACCAAGAAATATAAATAGTTTTCTGTTCAAAGAGGTGGTGTTTTACTTTTGATTAATAAAATTAACATTCGCACACACACACAGACACACACACACACACACACACACATATATATATATATATATATCATCATCATCATGTCGCGCCGCCAGCGCGGATATCCTTGACCCTCTCTCGCCATTTCTCCCTATCATTCATCGCCTCCGGCAGGTCTTCAGGGTTACATCCTGTGTCCTCACATAGTTGCTGTATGTATGTTCGTGCTGGTCGTCCCACTCTTGCACATCCATATGTGGGGGTCCACAGGAGTACATCGCTTATGAGCTCGTCCTTACTTCTCCAGCAGTGTCCTGCGTGTCTGGTTCGTCGAACTTGTATAGTTTTCGTGATGGGGGGCAAGTGTCCGTATAGTTGGAGTCTCGTGGGGTGCTGTCGCCAGGACTTGTTTAATACTGCTCTCAGCATTCTTGTGTAATTTCCGTCCAGCCTCCTCTCCAGCCGCTTCGTAAGTGTCCATGTGGTGCATCCATATAGCAGTATCGACACAACCGCTGCCTGGAAGAAACTGCGTTTCATTTTATCAGTTAGGTCCGACTTCCATATGATCGAGAGCCTATCGATAGCTGTCCATGCTTTCGTCAGTCGTGTGTGTGTGTCGATGTCTTTTTCGGTTGATGAGATGCTACTTCCTAGGTAGGTGAATTTGTCGACTAGTTTCAGAGAGGCTCCGTCTAGTGTGGCAATGTTGCCCGTTTGGTTGTAACACATATATTCAGTTTTGTTTGCATTGACATGGAGGCCAATGCCAGCTGCGGCTCGTTCCAGACTATGCAGTAGTGTCTCTGCTTGATTAGGCGTATTCGCTAGTATCGCCAAGTCATCAGCGTAGTCGGCGTCCGTGATTGTTTTTGCGGGGTACCTTTTGCTTCTTCTCTTAGTCAGCTCGAAGCCATTTTCTCTGATTTTGTCGATCGAAGTCCTAAGCACATAGTCTAGACAGATGATAAAGAGGTACGGGGCTAGTGTGTCTCCTTGTAGTACTCCTGCAACAATGTCGAAGTATTCCGTGTCTCCATCAGGTGAACGTACTTTCACTTTGGTGTTTCTGTAGATTCATGAATCTTAATTAAAAAATAAATTCATTTTATTCATTTATTCAATCATAAAAAATTTTGTGTTATGGTGTTTTCAGTATAATTCTTTTTTTTATTTACAAATCTATGAACCACAATATCATTAAACTCTAACAGCTTTCCAATATGAATGGTAACATAAGTAAAAACAAGCAAATGAATAAAACTATAATTAACAAGCTTAGAATGGTAATAATTATTTTAAAATGTTATGATGATGAATTAGATTTGAATTGAATATTAAGAGTAGACAAAAAACATCTTACGTTCATGCATTAAGTATTAATAATCCTGTTTCAAAATTTAAATCTTAATGAATTTATAAAAAAAAAAACATACCTGTTATTTGTCTTAATCGTCGATGATGTTTTAAATATCAAATAATGTATAATAGTGAATAATAAAATGAAAAATTCAAAACGAAAATAATTTCTTGAATTATTTACTTAAATACAATACTTTTATTTATAACGTAACATGAATAAACATTAGCATATCTAACAGATTTGCTACAATGAATTTGATTAAATGATTAAATAAAAAAAAACTTGTAAAAAAAGATGAATGAATAAAACTATAATTAATGAATTATTAAAGCAAAAAATAAATTAGTTAAGAAAGTTATGGAACTATTAAACAACTCGACCTCAACATAAAAGATGAAGCATGAAATGCAGTAGAAAAATTAAGAAAGAATCAAACGCAAAAGCTCTTCAGCGGTTCAAAATTCCTGTGAATAACCCCACCTGATGGACGATACGCACGAAGAATTAGAAAAGCTGATATAGATAGAGAAAGACAAATCGATTGCTTAAAAGTGCAGGGCTGAAAGCTGAAACCGAGAGGTTAATAACAGTAGCAAAGGACCAGCGCCTACAAAATAGAAACGATCAGACTATCATCAATAAAACGTATCAAACCGAGAATGAAGAGAATGCGAGGAAAATCTGATTTCTTACTGTCCGGTTTCCAAATCATAGACCATAAAAAAAGGCAAGATAAAATAGATATATATCTATGGGAAAATATTTGAGTAAGAAGGGATATTTGATTGGAAAATATCTAACAACAACCAGAATTATTAACAGAAACCGAGGAACGTTGTATTGTAATGGACTTTGCAATACAGACTGATGAAAAAAGAAAGAGTCATCGACTAGATATAGGGTCTAAATTTTTAAGAGAAAAAACACTTTCTAATTGATATATCAATGCCAACAAATAATAACCTATAAGTCAAAAATATATATTTAAAAGAATAAGTACGAAACCCTGGAAATAGGAATTGAAAAAATAGATTCAGAAAATTACTACCATACGATAAATAGAGGGAGTCCTTGTTATGATTAAGAAAGGGACACAAAAACTAAAGATATTAGATGATCCCTTCCAATATGAAATTTTAAAATGTGCACTTTGTGGAATTGCTCATCTCATTAGAGTAGTACTAGGAATAGCCTGAAAATATATCACCTCGAACGGGCAGCAAATGATAAATAGACATAATCTCATTTTCCACACCCTATGTCTTGTAAAAAGACTTGGTGAAGAATTATGAGAACAGTAAAAATTCTCTCCGTAAAAGTTATTTTTCTTTTCTTTTTACATTCATTTATCTTTATATATATATATATATATATATATATAGAGAGAGAGAGAGAGAGAGAGAGTGAGAGAGCGAGAGAGAGAACAAGTGATAAATAAATACATTATATATATATATATATATATATATGTGTGTGTGTGTGTTTGCAAGCTTTCATTGGAAAGAAACAAATCTATCTATCTATCTATCTATCTATCTATCTATCTAAATGTCTGATTCTAAAGGAAGCATAAATATATATATATATATGTGTGTGTGTGTGCGTGTGTGTGTGCGTGTGTGTGTGTGTGTGTGTGTATGTGTGTGTGTTTGTGTGTGTTTGCAGGCTTTCAGTGGAAAGAAACAAATCTATCTATCTATCTATCTATCTGATTCTAAAGGAAGCATATATATATATATATATATATATATATATATATATATATATATATATATATTTGTGTGTGTGTGTGTGTGTGTGTGTATGTGTGTGTGTGTGTGTGTGTGTGTGTGTGTGTGTGTGTGTGTGTGTGTGTGTTTAGGAAAATGGAACGAATTCTAAGACACGCAGACACACGCAAGCATGTATCTATTCGAGAGGATGAAATTGATATATATATATATATATATATATATATATGTGTGTGTGTGTGTGTGTGTGTGTGTGTGTGTGTGTGTGTGTGTGACAAAAGAAAGACGATATGGCAAATAATATGAAAATGTTTCGCTGCAACAATAGATTTTTCAGATATTTTCTAGACATAAAAGAACTTCACGTTATAAGATTGAAATAATGCCGTGTCTTACACACTCATTCACACACGCATGCTTTTATATATATATATATATATATATATATATATATATATATATATATATATATATATCCGTTCAATTCCAATCTTTTTATATTCAACTCATGTAGTTTTCTTTATTGTATATCATATTGTTTTGGAGTCATTTTTGTCATTTAAATATATTAACAATTGTAACAATGGTTATTATGGGGATATGCTTATAGAGTAGATGATTTCTAGAGAGTTGTATGATGCAAATCAACTATTGACACAATCCTTTGATGGCTGGAGGTATGTAAATTAACGACAAAAAACATCAAAAACCACAAGAATAACCATTATTCTGAATATAAACATTTTGTTTGCTCTGTTCGCGTTTATAGTAACTTGAAAGGAGTTGGAAATCTTCAAGTTCTTGGTCACTGATAGCGACAATATGGAATCATAAATATTTTATGGTTGGAAGATTATTGCGTTGGAAACGAAGAATTTCGTCTGTTTCCAAAGTTCTAATGTCTTCCGGGCACTCTTGGGACTTTTCGGCCTGACTAAACGAGTGATCCTAACGTATCAATAAATGAAAAAAAAAAACGAATCTAGTCTCGAAAAGAATCTCACGACATATACCACACAGAGAATTGCCAAAATATAAGGATGTTATGCTTATAAAAAAGGAACAGATAATCCCGGCATGGTCAACAATTCAACTCTCCTTTAAAAGTATCATCTCGTTTATATTTTTCAACTATCGTCAAATAACTGCGTATGTCCCGTTTTTCCTGAGCAGCTTCGACTTATAATTTTTGTAGGAAACATAGACGTCTGTGCGCATATGCACACACACACAGTGGACTTCTATGATGTTTTTACTTTTCAGCTTGTCGTCGCGTCTTTGTTTCCCCTAACAATCTTTAAGACACTGTAACATCAACACACTTCTCTGAAGATTTAGAAATATCAGAAAACAAATCTACTCATTGTAAAAAAAAAACAAATCTACAATTTATGGAAGAGGAGACAGTTTGTTCATATCCATATTTACCAGCCCCTCCATTCGGGCAGGATATGACACAAGGTCAATTTTTTTAAGCGGAGTTTAACAGGTTTAACAGTTTGACTTCAGAGTTTTCCTTCTCCGAGACAAGTTGCCCCACCAAGGCTGAAGAACCTTGTCTGCCCTACTATTTACCCATTGCTGAAGGGAGAATAATTGTATTCATACCTTTCCCAAGGGTATTAGTGCTAGGTGAAATGCAATCAGTTTCGTCCAGGATTTGAACTCGTGTCGCCGTATCCATTTCCTACGACGATAACCATTACACCTCGGGCACCGCCTGTTCGTTAATATCCAGTATTTTGATATTTCATTCTTTCAGTTTTTATTGCATTGTTCAGTTTTATCTAGAAACATGAATATGACAAAGTGAAGTAAAGAACACAGATTAATAGATGCAAAAGTAGAGTTGAAAAGTATTCAATGAGGTAAATATTTTATGCATAAATTATTACGCTAGTTTCTCTTAAAATATTGAACATTCTTTAGTGATAAATGTATCTGTTTTCTAATAGCGGTAAATCGAGAAAGAAACATATCAGTCTTATTTTAGGTGACATCTCCACACCAGACGGAATCCCTCTTAAACTAGTAGACAAATTCACTTAACTAGGAAGCAGCGTCTCATCAACCGAAAAAGACATCGACACGCGGCTAATGAAGGCATGGACAGCTATCAATCATATGGAAATCAGACCTAACCGATAAAATGAAACGCAGTTTCTTCCAGGCAGCTGTCGTATCGATACTGCTGTATGGATGCACAACATAGACGCTAACAAAACGGCTGGAGAAGAAGCTAGACGGCAATTACACAAGAATGCTGCAAGCAATATTAAACAAGTCCTGGCGGCAACACCCCACAAGACAGTAACTCTACAGCCACCTGCCTCCCATCACGAAAACTATCCAAGTTAGACGAACCAGACATGCAGGACACTGCTGGAGAAGCAGGGACGAGCTCATAAGTGATGTACTCCTATGGACCTCCACATATGGCCGGGCAAAAGCAGGACGACGAGCACGAACATACATACAGCAGCTATGTGAGGATACGGGATGTAGCCCTGAAAACCTGCCAGAGGCGGTGAACGATAGGAAAAAGTGGCGAGAGAGAGTCAGGGATATCCGTGCTAGTTGCGCGATATGATGATATATATATATATATATATAATTCAACTGGGAAAACTTGGTATATTCAGAATCCGATTACAAAAAACCTAAGACTGTTGACAATATATTTCATCACTGATGTTTTAATAGGCTATATCTTTGGATTTAGGTTATTGGGTATAAATTAGAGAAAAAGAAAGAATATAGAAAACAGGGATATATATATATATATATATATATATATATATATATATATATATATATATATATATCAGGAGATGGTCCTGGTTACATGAATATTATCATAGGAAATAGGATACGGTAGCCCGATTTCCAGCCGTGGACAGGGTTGTTCGCATTTTACGCACATCTAATGCGATTGAAAAAGATATGCAGCCAGCTATTCTCCCTTCAGCTATGGTTAAGTTGTAGGGCAGATTGGGTTCTTTAACGTTGGTATGGCAGCGGGACTGGGAGAAGGAAAAGCTCTGAATTTAAACCTGTTAAACGCAGCTTAAATACTGACCTTGTGTCATATCCTGCTTGTGAAAAGGGTTTGGCAAGTATATAAAACATACATATATATACACATATATAAACGTTAATTTATTGCTTGATAAAATAGATATTCAAAAGCAAACTCTACAATATGTACTCTCAATTCACGTTATGCTGCCTATATATTCTCCATTAACGATGTTAATATGTCTCCGTCAT
Source organism: Sepioteuthis lessoniana (assembly GCA_963585895.1). Taxonomy (NCBI): domain Eukaryota; kingdom Metazoa; phylum Mollusca; class Cephalopoda; order Myopsida; family Loliginidae; genus Sepioteuthis; species Sepioteuthis lessoniana. The sequence continues at coordinate 25,896,192 of OY757930.1, read as the reverse complement.
TATATATATATATATATATATATATATGTGTGTGTGTGTGTGCGTGTGTGTGTGTGTATGTAAAAGTAAATATGGATAAAAATGCAACAGTATCAAGGTAGCAGAAAAACAAAATCCAAATTGGTGAATTTATATTGATGTGAAATCGGCGCTAACGTTTCGGTTTCAGTTACCATCATCAGGATTCGGATATATTTGCTCCAGTCATCTCAGGAAGCATCCATCGCTATGTGAACTATTCTGATATCCAAGTCCTGATGATGGTTACTGAAACCGAAACGTTAGCGTCGACTTTACATCATAATAAATTCACCTATTTGGATTATGTTTTTCTGCTACCTTGATACTGTTGCATTTTTATCCATATTTACTTTTACACACACACACACACACACATTATGTTTTTCTGCTACCTTCATATATATATATATATATATATATATATATATATATGGGGGTTGAGCACTCTGGTGAAGGAATTGTCGGCCGCCGCTAGCGTAATGCAAAGCTCTTCGAAAGAATTGAGCACTCTGGTAGCCGATAGGGTATAAGAAATAAAACAAACGGCTGCTGCTGCTGTTGCTAAATAAATAACTTAAAAATTCCCTTAGCCAACGTGGTCCGCTTGGTGGCCGAGAGGTCTGAAACTTAGTCTAACGTAAAGTTGGACGGGTTTCGATCCCGGCTTCGAGCGTCCTGCGTGTCTAGCCACACTAAAGAGTTCTGATAGAACGAAACACTCTGTCTGTTGATGACAATATATATATATATATATATATATATATATATATATGTAGAAAAATTGATAACAAAGATCCAAGTGGAAGGAATGATTCATTGAGAGGTCGACACTATAGCGTTTCGGTTTTGCATTATTCCTACACATTTCTCAACATAATCATAACTTTGACTTCATCTCTGCTAAGATGCTCACTTACATCCATAATAAAAATCTTAGACGAATTACATCCGTAATAAAAATCTTAGACGAATTTTCGAACCTGCCGCAAACTCATTCCTTAATTTCCTGAGAAGTGCTTTGTATTTTGGCTGGAGCGGGTAGATGAATTTACCGAAGTTGTCCCGAGCGCTTTTGGACCCTTCTTAGGCCATAATCAGCGGTTTTGCAAATGTATGTATTTATATACATATATAGAAATATATAAATTATTGGTACATACAAATTTAAAGAGGGAACTACAAAGGGTCATATGCAAATAAAGAGATTGCAATGTATGGAAAAAATTATTGGAATCGCAAGGGGCCTTTCATCTGACATTTGTCAAGTGATATATATATATATATATATGCGACAAGAGAGAGCATGTAAAAAAGTCATCTGACGAGACGGAGAATATAGCAATAATATTCTCCGCCGAAATAAATTTATTATGACGAATTCACCGAGTTTCAGTCTCCATTTAATTGTACAATATATATACATATATATATATATATATATACATATATATATATTTAGTGCAATTAAATGGAGACTCAAACTCGGTTAAGCCTTCATAATAAATTTATTTCGGCCGAGAATATTGTTGGTATATTCTCCGTCTCATCGGATGACTCTTTTACATGCTCTGTATTGTCCCAGAGATATGATGCGAATGAGGAGTTACAGTTCGTATTCAGAAGATAAATAGGAAAATTAAGGAAGTTAAAAATAAATTAAAGATCAGAAAACAAAGATAGAAATAAAAATAAAATAAAAATAAGAAACATAAAAATAAAACAACATAAAGTGGAACTCATTCGTTCATAGGCGTGAGCAGAGGGTGTGAACATATTATATGTTAGAACGATTAAGAAACAGGAGTGGAATTAATCTACTGGTCAGTCCCTTTTAACTTTGTGTTTTGTTTGCGGTTTCATCTACTTGGCAGGTGTGCTATTCTAAACAGACTCAGATCTTTTAACTAATGGCTATCTCATATATGATTTATATTTATTTCTGATATATCTGTTAATTAACCCAGCTGTTGTCATCTTAGATGTTCCTCTAGTTTCAATTAGGATCGAGATACATGAACCAGATAAGGTGGGGACATTCATTATAGTCGTCAAGTGTATTTTTTAAATTTACCCTAAAAATGGTCAAGGGGAATTAACCACTCCAGAATCCCAGGCCTTATTTTTGGATTGATATTCCTTGTTCATCTGGCCCTTATCAACCTTTATCTTTCCTTGTCTCGGTGATATCTGCTGTTGGGTTGATATCTATTATTTACTAATATTTCTTTATTATTTAATATGATTTAAATTTTCCTCAATGTCTACACTTAAAGACAAGCTCATTTCTCTTGTTCAATAAAAGTTTTCTATTCTTGAAATTAATTATGCTAATTTTTTCGTCTAAGCATAGGTTACATCTACCGTTGAAGCTGTTGGCGGCAGATGAGTGCCTTAATATTTTCCAGTTAATTTGTGGAAATAGCCCCTGATCCTTTAGGCCCCAGTAGTATTTCGATAAAGCAGTCTGGTACCTAAGTTTCGGGTTGGAAAATGAGTGTCTATGGCTGTACCATCTTTGCTTCCAGTTTCCCGCGGAGATCCCTATATAGACTCTCTTCCCGTCCCTTTGCTGCTCCATAGGAGAAATGCATGCTTAGTATACGACATTCCTCGTGGTCCAGCGTCCGCCTCAGGGGCATTCTCCCTTATTCCTACAGTTAGAAGAGTCCACGTTTGGATTCCTATCTCTCGTGGTAAGCTTATTGAGTAGCCTCCTATTATGGTTGCTTAGTATATTGTACATATTCTTAGTGCAGGAGTAGCTAATTTTCACTGTATTTCTGTTAAAAATCCTACTCAATGGGTTGCCTCTATTAAAATGTTTATCTAGTAGGTGTAGAAAGTGTCTACCTATGTTAATGTTAGTGAGCTTACAAAATGGCGGATTGAACCAGACTACTTTTCTATTTCTATTCTTTCCTCGTCTATTTCCGTGACTACTATTATTAATAGTCTCACTTACCTTGAGGGGTGTGTGGGTCCCACCATTATTCTTCCTAGCTCTCGAATTGAGGTCCACTGGGGTTAAGTACTCCAGTCTACCTTGGAATCCACTAAGCAAATCCGATATATACATTAGCCCAGTCGGCTCAGGCTATAGAACACACCGACTGTATCTCTGCCAAGGAACAAGACCCCACCCAATGAATGTCCAAGTATGAGATTAAACCATCTGGTTGCAAGGCTTCAGTCTTGTTGATTTGGGGAATGCGGAGTCTCCTTCATTGCGATTTATCCCCGGTCCTCTTTAACTCGGACTGGTAGCTCCTGATAGGGTCAAATAGAACAAATTGCGTGAAAACAAATAACAAATGTTAAATTGTGACTGTTATATAGCAATACTTGAAACCATTTAACTGGGTGCAAAAAAGAGCTCGAAGCTTGTTTAAAAATTTTATCTACAAAACATGTGTACAAATCATATTTATATTGAATATATATGTATAAATAGGATTTGGAATTAAATAACATACAATGGTCCATATAGCATAAAACTCAACCAAACCAAATCAAACCAAATATACACGCACGCACGCACGCACGCATATATATATATATATATATATATATATATATATAATACTTCTAAGTACATTCGCATCTAGGTATGTGTATGCGTGGGAGAATATGTACGTGTGTGCGCACTGTATCATAATATTTTTAATCATAAGTGTAGGTGCTAATTTTTTTGCTTCTTGGTATATCTTTGGACTGTTCACTCAGATGCGATAAACAGCAAGAACTTAAATACATTGATAATTTTGATATTATCACCGTTGCAATCTTTAAACACGAAATCGTCTCAGCCTATCTTTTCCTTCTAAGAAGATGCACAAATTATTCTATTCGGTTTCAATTTGAATTAAAGTGGCTAATTTGCAGACACAGCAACGTTCCTCTTTGCCTCCGGGTCTCCAAACCACAAGCCATTTGACTTGGTAATTTTTGTTTCACTACTTTACTCGTAGGAAAGTTTATTCTACCTTATCTCCTTCGAAACGGATCTTTATTTACGATTCATCTTTATTCAATATTCAATACAGTGTTATATTATTATACAGTGTCATGAATACAAGGGTGGCTGGAAATTTACTTTATGTTACTTTAATACTGTTTCAGTAATATTATTCTATGTTAATCAAATAGAGTGTACTCTAAATTAAAGTTTGAATTAGTTAAATATAATATTGATTAAATCAGAGTGATAACGAAACGGTTCAAAATAGCTTCCTTCTTTCCTTAAATAGAGCTTCCGTCTGAATGATATTATTTTTTTTAATGAATTTTTGTTTGTCATTTCACAAATTATTTGACATGTCAAAGGAATATTTTGAGAAAATCATTCTTGAAATGTTCTCTTTTTCCTCCTGGTGATTGGCAAGTAGTGATAAAATATTTTTTCTAAAATTAATCTACAAGTTGAGCTCAAGAAATCTTTCATTTCAAACTTATAAGATGCTGGGATTCCTAAAAAATGTATACACACTAATAATTGAGTTTTCAAAAGAGAATCATATTATGATTTTTACAATCCCATCTTTTGACGTTATCAGCAGTTATTTAAACTGAGTAGACATCAGTTTGAACATCTATGATAAAACAAAATATTTTATAGTATATTCTAACTCGTATTATAACAATTAAATATAGTATTTTCTCGTATTTTATTTTATACTATTTTCTGACTCGTATTATAACAATTAAATATAATATTTTCTCGTATTTTTCTTTTATACTATTTTCTAACTCGTATTATAACAATTAAATATAGTATTTTCTCGTATTTTTCTTTTATACTATTTTCTAACTCGTATTATAACAATTAAATATAGTATTTTATCGTATTTTTCTTTTATACTATTTTCTAACTCGTATTATAACAATTAAATATAATATTTTCTCGTATTTTTCTTTTTTACTATTTTCTAACTCGTATTATAACAATTAAATATAGTATTTTCTCGTATTTTTCTTTTATACTATTTTCTGACTCGTATTATAACAATTAAATATAGTATTTTCTCGTATTTTTCTTTTATACTATTTTCTGACTCGTATTATAACAATTAAATATAGTATTTTCTCGTATTTTTCTTTTATACTATTTTCTGACTCGTATTATAACAATTAAATATAGTATTTTCTCGTATTTTTCTTTTATACTATTTTCTGACTCGTATTATAACAATTAAATATACTATTTTCTTGTATTTTTCTTTTATACTATTTTCTAACTCGTATTATAACAATTAAATATAGTATTTTCTCGTATTTTTCTTTTATACTATTTTCTGACTCGTATTATAACAATTAAATATAGTATTTCCTCGTATTTTATTAAATAAATGAGTCTCATAAAAAAACAAAGTGGTTATCCATATAATATGCAAGGATTCCCAAAAAATGTATCATCATCATCATGTCGTAATGCTAGCACGGATATCGCTGAACCTTTCTCGCCACTTCTCCCAATCGTTCATCGCCTCTGGCAGGTCTTCAGGGCTACATCCCGTATCCTCACATAGCTGCTGTATGTATGTTCGAGCTGGTCGTCCTGCTTTTGCTCTGCCATATGTGGAGGTCCATAGGAGTACGACACTTATGAGCTCGTCTCTGCTTCTCCAGCAGTGTCCTGCGTATCTGGTTCGTCTAACTTGGATAGATTTCGTGATGGGAGGCAGGTGGCCGTATAGTTGGTGCCTTGTGTGGGTGTTGGCGCCAGGGCTTATTCAGTATTGCTCGCAATATTCTTGTGTAATTGCCGTCTAGCTTCTTTTCGACCCATTTTGTTTGCGTCCAAGTGGTGCATCCATACAGCAGTATCGACAAATCTAAGTAGATAAAGTAAAACATGATAAACGACTTAACAAGAAGATATAACTTGTCACTTGGTTGATTTTGTCGCTCCACCAGAGCACAGAGTGAAAATAAAAGAAAGAGAAAAGATGAAGACCGAAGGACTATGATGAAAATAAGGTTTCATCAGAAAACTGAATTCTGGTTGGCTGAGACAGATTACGTATTCAGTTCGGAGGTATTTGATAAAAAAGAAAAGAATTTTATTACGTCTAGTCTACTGGATAAGATTTTGAAATTCCCCAACTAATCTCCTGGCTTATTTTTTCCTTCTATTATGAGGGTGAGTTAAAAGTTTAGCTATATTTTAGCACGTACTAGTTTTATGATTTTTATGTTTTAGTCGTTCTAAACCAACTTTTTTTGATCGAGGTTAACAGAAAACCGAACTTCTGTGTGGGTGGAATCATCCGGTCAGTCCCTGCAACAACTAGGCTGATCGATTCTGATGACCTCGGCGATTTATAGTTAACGGCTATTTTCTTTAAGGGGGCTTCTAGAAAGTATATTTTTTTACACTGGGACGAATAAAAAAGGAGACATCATGTAACCTGGTTTAATACTGATTGATATGCCATATGGAATATTCTGAGCAGGAAGAGACGGTTGGAATCCAATTCCTATCCTTTCCTGGTTTAAATTCATTTTCCTTTTTGTAGACCAGTTCCAGTACTAATGTTAAAGAGCGCAGTCTCTCCTATTTTTACATAGCTATTGAAAGAATTGGCCCAGCGGTTAGAGTGTTCGCCAATGGCCCGGGAGACCTGGGTTCAATCCCAGGTCGAGTCATACCAAAGACTTTAAAAATGGAACTTGATACCACCTTGCTTAACACTCAGCATTATAAGGTACGGTTCAAGGGTAAAGGAGCAATCCAGGGAATGGAGTAGCGCCCTCCCCTACACCTTGGTGTAGTAGCTATCGAAAAGGGAGCCTTCGGGTCACCCTCGACTATGGTCGCTAACTTTACTTTACCTTTACTTATTGAAAGAATAATTGGATGCATACAATTACTCGGAGAAATAGCGCAATGTAAAATCTAAGTGGGCTTGTTCAGCATTTGATCTCAGGCAGACAAGTCGATTTCCTATACGATATCATTGAGAGCCATCTAGTCGACGAACTACTAAAATTTGTTTGGTTTGGTTTAGTTTAGTTTGGTTTCTTTGTTTAATGGGATATCAAAATTTGTAGGTTATTTAACGCCAAAGCCATTCTCCTAGAAAAAAACATTAGTGGTGCTATTTAACCCATAGCTGGGAGGATAAGGAGGTTCATACCTTTCCCAAGGATATTTGCCCGAAAGTGAACGTAATAGTGCGACTGGAGTTTGAACTCGCATACTACGATTCCGAAGTCCATCGCTTTATCCATTACACCACGAGGACACCCACACTAAAATTTGTGAAGTAGTCTCTCTTCTGACAGCAATCTTTTGGAAAAAAAAACAAACTTCGTCCATACTTGGTGCGATTCACTTACAGTATTTATTTAATCCAGCGTTGTTATTTGTGTTGAGTTTTATTACACGTCTGTATATTTCAGCAAGGCGCGTCATTTAAAGGTATATATAAAGATTAATCTGACGCATCGCCAGGAACAAATTCTCTACAGATATATTATGTGAATAGGTTTTGAGTGATTACTCATTATTCCTGATATTTTTGTATCATAATAATTTTTTCAATTTAAAATTAAGCCAGTTGAACTTTTTGACAATTTTTTCTTTGAAATGATATCTTGCTACAAAAGTAAAAAAAAAATCATAAATTTTGTATTCATATTCAGCACGTTTTATTGGTTTCTCTTAGTTTTTCTCTCGGAAACTCCTCCGAGCACTCACCCGTTAAAGTCTTAAGACATAGTCAACTAAACTTTAAAATAAATCACGTTCATTCGATTATTATCATCAACTAAGTGTCTTAAACTGATGTTCACTTAAACGTGCCATTTACTTTTTTCATATTCTTTCTTTCTTTCTTTCTTTCTTTCTTTTCTGAAGAATTTCGTGCTCTTACTTTCTCCATTTTTTCATTTCTTTGTTTGTTTGTTTGTTTCTTTCTTTCTTAATAGCAGCACAAAAAACCTATAAGAACCAATCATATCAAAGGGATAAAATATAAGATGCAACAAAATACCAAATGTTGGTAATGTGGTAATAGAGAGGAAATGATCAATCACATAATAAGCGAATGTAGCAAATTACCACGGAAGGAGTATTAGACTAGAAACGACAGGGTGGGCAATGTGATCCACTGAGAGATATGCAGGACATTGAAATTTGACCATACGAACAAATGTTATATGCACAATCCAGCATCTGTCCTAGAGAATGACACACATAGACTCTAATGGGATTTTGACATACAAACAGATCACTTAATCTCGGCCAGAAGACCAGGCCCTATAATAATAAAAAAAAAGAGAACTTGCAAAATTGTGGATTTTGCTGTCCAGGTTGACCACAAAATAAAACTGAAAAAAAGTGAAAAGAAGGAAAAGTATCAACGGCTCGAAGACTACAAAGAAAAAAAACACGAAAGAGGACTAATTACAACCACCAGAAACGATACGGACAACACGATAGACGAAAGAATGACAACAACTACGAAACAAAAATGGGAGGGAAAACAACTCTATTGCCGCTTTAAACGTCTAATAAACAACATCTCACACCAGAAAACCTGGACCTGGCTAAGAAACGGAAACCTTAAGAGAGAAACGGAATCCCTCCTAATAGTAGCACAGGACAACACCATAAGAACCAATCATATCAAAGCGAGAATAGATAAGACGCAACAAAACAGTAAATGTAGGCTCTGCGGTGACAGGGACGAAACGATCAATCGCATAATAAGCGAATGCAGCAAATTAGCACAGAGGGAGTATAAGTCGAGACACGACTGGGTCGGCAAGGTGATCCACTGGGAAATGTGCAGGAAATTTAAATTCGACCATACAAACAAATGGTATATGCACAACCCAGCATCTGTCGTAGAAAATGACACGCATAAACTCCTATGGGACTTTAATATACAAACGGATCACCGAATCCCGACCAGAAGACCAGATCTCATAATAATCAACAACAACAAAAAAAAGGAGAATCTACAAAATTGTCGACTTTGCTGTCCCGGCGGACCACAGAATAAATCTGAAGGAAAGTGAAAAGAATGATAAGGACCTTGCTAGAGAATTGAAAAAGCTTTGGAACATGAAAGTAAGGATTGTGCCAATTGTGATTGGTGCTTTTGGCATAATAAAAAAAGGATTATTAAAAGGCCTAGAGGACTTGGAAGTTGGCTGACGAGTAGAGACTATCCAAACAACAGCATTGCTAAGAACGGCCAGAATCCTGAGACGAGTCCTGGAGACTTGAGGAGACTAGCTCTCACCCAAACTCCAGTGAAAAACCATCAGCTAACACTGATGTGAAAAACTCTAAAGGAGTAAAATAATAATAATAATAATAATAATAATAATAATAATTTACACAGAAAAAAAGCGAATGTAGAAAATTAGTAAAGACAGCGTATAAGACTAGACACGACTGGAAGGGCAAAGTGATCCACTGGGAATCATGCGAGAAATTTTTTATTTGAACATGTGAACAAATGGTATATGCACAACCCGACATCTACTTTTGAGAATGAGACATATAAACCTCTCTGGGATTTTGACATACAAACGGATCAGCTAATATTGTCGAGACGACCAGACTTCATAATAATCATATTTACCCAACCCCTCCGCTCGAGCAGGATATGACACAAGGTCAATTTTTAAGCGGAGTTTAACAGGTTTAAATTCAGAGTTTTCCTTCTCATAGACTAGTTGCCTCATTATGGCTTAAGGACCTAGTCTTCCCTACTATTTACCCATAGCTGCAGGGAGAATAATTGGATTCATACCTTTCCCAAGGGTATTAGTGCAATGTGGAATGCAATCAATCTCGTCCAGGATTTGGACTCGTCTAACCGTGTCCATTTCCCACGACGATAACCATTACACCACGGACATAATAATGTACAAAAAAAGAGAACTTACAAAATTTTGGACTTTGCTGTCCGAGCTGACCACAGATCAAAAGTAAAAGAATGTGAAAAGAAGGATAAATACCTCGACCGTGCTAGAGAATTGAAAAAAACAGTGCGACATGAAAGTGACGTTTATACCAATTGTAATTGGTGATTTTGTTCAGTGAATGAACTAAATCAAAAATGGAATATGTTTCAATCGATAGCTTTTCTTCAACTTCACACTGTTGTATGGTTTCAAGTAGGCCCATCTAAAATCATTATTTTTTATTTTATTGTATTTTTAGAGGGCTATTGCAATGAAAGATAATTAAAAGGGTTTGATCAACTTGGAAGTAAAATCTTCATTATTAGAAACGTTTTTTTATTTATTTTTCACTCTTTTTCTAAAATAAATAAATAAATACATAAATAGATAAAAAAATATCATTTTTTAATTTAAAAAAAATGTCTCTGATGAAGAAATTTTGACTTCGAAATTGATTAGACCCGATTGATTATTTTGCATTGCAATAGTTATCAACACAAATACAATACATCATCGTCATCATCATCATGATGTCGTGCCGCCAGCACGGATATCCCTGACCCTCTCTCGCCAATTCTCTCTATCATTCATTGCCTCCGGCAGGTCTTCAGGGTTACATCCTGTGTCCTCACATAGTTGCTGTATATAAGTTCGAGCTGGTCGACCTGCTTTTGCACGGCCATATGTGGGGGTCCATAGGAGTACATCCCTTATGAGCTCGTCCTTGCTTCTCTAGCAGTGTCCCGCGTGTCTGGTTCGTCTAACTTGTATAGTTTTCGTGATGGGGGCAAGTGTCCGTATAGTTGGTGTCTCGTGGGGTGTTGTCGCCAGGACTTGTTCAATACTGCTCTCAACATTCTTGTGTAATTTCCGTCTAGCCTCTTCTCCAGCCGTTTAGTTAGCGTCCATGTAGTGCATCCATATGGCAGTAACGACACAACCGCTGCTTGGAAGAAGCTGCGTTTCATTTTATCGGTTAGGTCTGATTTCCATATGATCGAGAGCCTATCGATAGCCGTCCATGCCTTCGTCAGTCGTGTGTCTTTTTCGGTTGATGAGACGCTACTTCCTAGGTAGGGGAATTGTCTACTAGTTTCAGAGAGGCTCCGTCTAGTGTGGCAATGTTGCCCGTTTGGTTGTAACACATATATTCAGTTTTGTGTGCATTGACATGGAGGCCAATAATCAAATAAAATAGTTTGTGCAATGCTTCAAACACATTATAAAAATGCTTTTTATAAGTATTTGTTTTCATGTACTTATGTTGGATAATAATCATCTGTTTTAAATTAATTGCTTAATATTTATTTGTTTGAACCCAGTTATATGGTAAGATATTTTTGTCTTTACTCAATAGCATATAGAATTTCCTGGGTTAGTTTATACCAAAGCATCGTTGTAGAAGGAAAGAAGTCGTATCATTTAGCCTATACCAGCGAATAAGTTAGTTTATACCATTCTTAAGGATATTTTTACTATAGAGAAAATGATAGTACAACAAGAGTTCGAAATCGCATCCTTTGATGTCACCGTCTAACACGTTATCCACTGCAACGCCCCAAGAGTTACATTGCTTTAAGTAACAGTTGATACTCTTTGAAAAATGTTCTGTTTAAGAAAGTATTCTTAATACAAATAATTTTGTTATATAATATCAAGTACTCCTATCTAATATAATATAATTGCGGAGGGATTTCGTTTTATATATCTTGCCTTTCGGTTTAGTTAGGCTGAGAACCTTTTGCTTAGTGAATGGGTAAGTAAGGTGTACACATTGAATGCAGGTGTTCATGCGCGCGCGGGGTGGATGTGACAGTCAGAGATGTCACAACAAAAAACCCAGATAGGAAATGTAACTAGGGACGTGAATGACGTCATACCCGGAAGCGCCGGTGATTTTGGAATTTGAAGAAAAAACAGTTAGTTGATATTCAAACTCCGAACGTGGTAGTTGAGATTCGAGTCTAGAGGAAGGTAGTCGATTTTTAGTCAGTTGGGTTCTACAAAATGTACCGCGCGTTTGTTGAAGAAATTGTGTCTCTCTCTCCTCATGTCGAAAAACCGTAAACTCAGAAAGGTAAATAAAAGTTTCGTACCTGAACCAATTTCGAGTGTTTTCGGATTCCTATATGTTTATGAACATTATGAACATTCTATGAACGTATGTACCTTTCATGGCAATGTTACACTAATGCAAATGTTTTGACCTCATTTTTAAGCTATCATATATAAGACAAATTACTGTTTTCAAATAATTATTTCGTTTTAATGAGCTATTCATTTAGACATATTTATTTGGTTCGATTTCTTTGTTTAATGGCATAACAACCATTGCAACCATGTTATTTAATGCCAAAGCCAACTTCTAGAAGAACCAAAGTGGCACTATTTAACCCATAGCTGGGAGGATAAATACTTTTCCCAATGGTATTTGTCCGAATGTTAACATACTAGAGCGACTGGAGTTCGAACTCGCATGCTACTATTCTGCAGTCCATTGCTTTAACCAATACACCATGTGAACACCTCCCTACAATTATTTGATTGCAGAAAAACCTAATGACAGTCCTTATTTAAAAAAATATACCCACAAGTAACTATTTTTGAGATAGATATTTCACAGCTATATTATATCAAGGATTTCTAACCAATGTTGCATAGCCATGACCAACTATACAAACACATATGCATGCAGAATCATAACGACGACACAATAAAGACGAGCGACACAGTTCCTTAGAAAAATATACCTCTCACTTTATTTGAAAGGGTTCGAAAGGGTTACTAAAGGTTTTACTGAGAGAGGGAGTTGGAGACCGAACAGAACTGAAACATATTGACCCCCTCCACTCTAATGGCCATAAAAGCGTTTCTTTCCCGTTCTCCTGGGCTGCTCAACCGGGGCCCCGGGGACCGAGCCTCTCCGGTTGCTGGTTTTCTCTACCGCATCTTATCTCCAACTGATTGAATTTCCTGTGCACCGAGTTATATAATAGTTCGACACCCACCTTCTTCTTGTGGGCGTCACAAATTGCACTCATTCAACCCGTCCACGGTCAAGGTCATATTCTGATATTCCTCGACCGGATGCACCTGTTATTTACACAGGTGCATTTCCTATCTTCGCAGCTTGGCCGTGTCAATATGTTACACCAATATTTATAATATCCATACAGTCGTATTTGTCCCATAAATCTAACAATTACTTTGGCCAACCATTTGAGTGAACCTTCGGGAAATGACAACGAAAGCTTACTCTAAATTTACCAGATCTACAGTACAGAATTCTCACGATCAGATGTTTTGTCTCATACGAAGGATAGTCTATTTGGTGTGATTTTATTTGCCTCTGCCTCCCACTAGACAGGGATTGACACAAGGTCAATGAACCAAAGGTCGATTAAAGTGTGGATTAAGAGGATGGGTAGGTCGGGAACGAATCGAGACTCGAACCCTGCTGGTCTGTGTTGGTCATTGACTCACTAATTGCAATGTGAGTCTAATGAGCCAAGCTGTTTCATGAACCCAAATCTGGGTCCAGGCACTGGATTCAACTAGACAGCAAGGTCTTGTGCTATACATGGGGACCAAAGGAGTCAATAATGCAGCTCACTTACCTGAAGGTAGCCGAGTCGAAACTGAGAGCCTTGCGGCTTCAAGTCTGCCATTGTTGCCGTTTTGTCGAGCCTCACTCCAGCCAAAAAGGCTGGGGTAACTTGGTGTGATAACGGTAGTCTTACTCTCCTGCAGTCATCGTATCATAACACCACTGTCTTCCGCTAACGCGCATTTACGTAACAAAGTTGAATGCACAATTTGGATATTCCTATTTTAAATTTCTTTTTAGACATAAACACCTCTCTTTACTGTACCGCAATCTTATGGCATTTTTCTTTGCTATAATGTTGTTTATAAAACTATCTGAAGATACATTAAGGAGTTTACAATGGCAAAGCCAGATCAGGATTTTTGTTTCTTTGTTTAATATTATTGTACAGACCTTTACGCTTTAATAATCAGAGGTCCACACATACAAAATTTTGCAGAAAAATGGCAAAATGAACTTTTCTTTTGTTTGATTAGAATCTTTAAGAGACGACCCAATGAAAAATTATCCTGACCATAAACAAAGGAAGATTCGGGTAAAGAGAAAAAAAAAATACAACTAATGAACTCATTGTTTGTCTGGACAAAATGGCAAAGTATGGAAATGCTTTCTTTTTCTTTCTTCTTTTTTGTGCGTGTGTGTATGTGTGTGTGTGTGTTTTGTATTTTTTCTTTATCTTTTTTAGTCCCTTCGTTATAAATACAAACGAAGTTTTTATTCGAGAATAATTGTCACGTCACACAGAATGCACTCTGCCTTTTCTTTCTCTCTCTCTTTCTCTCTCTGACATTTACACAACGTGTTTCTTACTTTGTTTGCAAATCATTCAAATGACCGATTTGGGTGTGGGCCATTTTTTTTGTAAAGTTTTCAAATATTAATTTTGTTTATTTGTTTGTTTCTTATTGCTTTGTGAGAGAGAAAAATGTTCTCTTTGGAAATCAATGACTGTCGCATTGAAGATATTTCTGAGGGGAAATTCTGACAGAAATTAGTAGCATCATTCAACGTATTATTAATAATATCATCGCCCGTGATATTTCTGTAACAGTTTTTTGATCGTCAAATCTTCGGGCTTCCATTGTATAATATACATTTAAAAGAATATTACATATAGTTCACTTGGCAAAAAGAGGGGATTTGTATGCTCACAGAATTCTAACAGCTTTTCTTTCTGTAAATTGTAATTACATCGAAGATGCTAAACAATTTTTTTAGCAATAGTTCAACCTTCTATCGATAGAAAATTGGTTCTGTGCAGATGAAATATTTTCCTTGATGATAATGCATCTAGTCACATACCAAAATAGATTAAAGCTTTTTGTAAAAGAAGGCATTTAAAATCAGTAACATGACCAGTGAAAACTCCGAATCAAAATTTAATTGGAAATTTATAGCAATTTTTTCTCTTTTTTTTTAAATGGCCATTCTCACAAATGTTTTTGACAAACAAACCCACCAGGCTTCCATTCGATAATTTATGATTTTAAAATTTCATTTTATTTACTATTAAATTATGTCAGGGAGTAGATGACTTTGCTTAATTTAAATTTAAAAAAATAAATACCCGTTCACCCCCTCATCCCAAAACGAATAAATTCCAGAATGTTCAGCAGTCATACTTTAATGTTCATGCCTGATGATCTGAAAAGTAGGGGAAGATTTTTGAATAGTTTGAAAAAAAATCCCTTGTATGAGAGGTCAGAAGATATTCGACCTTTACAGAGAGTAGGTAACTGGTATTATTAGAGTTTGACCAAAGTCAGAAAGTATTTGACTGTCAGAGAGGAAAGTCGACCGATGATAGTGTGTGTTTAAGCAAAAGAAAGTATATCCGACCATCAAAGCTGTTATTAAGATGGTTCCTCATTTCCCAAAATCGATGAATTTGGTTCATATTAGAAGCGAGCCACGAGAAATACCTTTCCGCTTCTCTCTATTTGTCTGTCATTTTTTCTTGCTTGAAAAAAATCAGTCATACATTAACGAATTATCGATATATAGATAATAAAAGTAAAAGTGACCTCGCTTTCTTTGGTGTTGGTTAGTATTAAAGTGACAATAAAAATGTCTGCCACCCTGAATAAAGAGGTGAACGTTTCGACGAAGAGACCACTTTCCGAAAAAAACTCATTCAATAATGCAGTATAAAGCGACCATCCATCACACACTCTTCTAACCACAAGGTACACAGCCATTTTTCGTCATGGCTACTACAGTACAAAAATGGTGCCGTGGATTCAGTACATAAATCATTTTATTGCTGCAACGGTAAAATACTCATCATCATCATCATCATCATGTAACGCTGGTAGTACAGATTTCCCTGACCCTCTCTCAAAACCCGTCTCTACCATCATCGCTCCCGGGAGGTCTTCCAGGCTACATCCTGTATTGGCACAGAGCTGTTATATATATAGGTTCTCGGTGGTCGTCCATCCTTTGCTCGTCCATGTGCAGGAGTACACAGGAGTACGCCGCTTATGAGTTCGTCCTTACTTCTAGAACAGAGTCTCGCATATCTGGCTCGTCTAACTTTGATAGTTTTCATGATGGGTGGTAGTTGGCCGTACAGCTGCTGTTTTGTAGGGTGTTGCCTCCAGGACTTGTTCAATATGGCTCGCAGCATTCTTGTGTAATTGTCGCCAAGTTTTTTCTCCATACGTTTAGTTAGCGTCCATGCAGTGCATCCATATAGCAGTATTGACACAGTCACTGATTTGAAAAAAAAACTGCGTTTCATTTTATTGGTCTACCCTTGCAAAAATTATGGAATTCGCACACGTAGAGGAAACTCACCTTTTTTAGTAGTAAATAAAACAATAACAGACAAGAGGCAAAATATTTTCAAAGCTGAACATTCTGGCTTCATAAAACACGCCTTAGAGAAATAACTCAAATTCATTAAGTAATATATATATATATATATATATAGCTTGGAGATAGATTGATAAAGAATCTCTAGAAACTTACCTCAAATGTCCTCAACATCAAGCTCAACAATCATCAAAACTACTCTTTGAAGTAGGATGGGCACATTTCGGAAAGCGTATACAAACCGGAATAAAGAAAAGCTTGAACAAAACAGTCATCGCTAATTTGAAACACACGCAACCCATTCTTAACGAACGACATTTAAATGGATAGTCCAGGGTCAGTTTTCTACGATAACAGATATCCTATAAATGTCAAATCAAGACACTTGTCAACAAGAAAATAATCTTCATTCAGTGAAAGGATATGATAAGTCACAAGTTTATTTTTTTCTCTTCTTATAAAGCATATTAACGCTTTTCAAAACTAAAACTCTTCTAACGAATTGAGCACTTTGGTATCCGATTGTAAAATGTAAACCAAAGAAAGTTATTACATATTCATTAATTACCAAGCTGACGTTGAGTCGTAGGCTAGGCTTTTAGGTATGTCATCAGCCTGACGTAAAGTTAGGCGGATTTCGATCCTAGCTTGGATAACCTCACGTGCCTAGCCACACTGAAATGTTGAGATACAACGAAACAGACCTAGCCATCCTCATTAACAGATAGCGACAGAAGGTGAATTTTTTAAGCGAAGTTTAACGGCTCCAAATTCTGAACATTCCTTTTCCTAGACTGATTGTATACCAAGGTTGAAGAGTGCAATCTGCCTTACTATCTAACCATAGCCAGATGGAGAATGATTGGTTTCATGCCTTTCTCAAGTGTATTAGCTTTATGTGCAATGCAAAGAGTCTTGTCCAGGATATGAACTCCTGTTGCTGTGTCCATTTCTTCGAAGGTAACGATTACACGCGAGAACGCCATATATATATATAAGTATGTGTGTGTGTGCATATAGAATGTAAATAAACCAATGTTCATCGCAGAGTGACTTCTATAATAAAATAATATCATGATATACCAATTTTCCATACATGTTTTGTCACAAGTTTTAAGCATTGTTTTGCGAAAAAATATAGCGATGTTTATTTTCCCCAGCTTGAAAGTCCCTTTTTTGTATTCTTAACTTTAAGATCAAGGAAAAAAATGACTCGAGACTTTCACGGAAAAGTTTTAACCAATAAAAAAGTCACAGGAATAAGTTAATTCAATCCCAACAGACCATTTCTAAAGAAAGCTGACGTTTCATCTATTTCTGTCGAGGGAAATGAAAAAGTATTTTTTATACTTCTTAAACCCAACTTATATATTATACTTTCTTTGGAACTCAGTAATGTGGCACGCTAACTAGACCTGACCAAGTGACATCTACCGTGGAAAAATTTACCACTGTTTTTCATTTAATAATTAAAACAATTTTCTTTTGAATAACATCAATTAAAAACAAAGCTTTCAGATTATAAACATTTTTTTTGAAAATGTTCTCATTTAATTCTTTGATAGAAGATCCGTTTTCTACGTTACTTTTATTTAAACAGGGTATCCCTTGTACTGTGTTCAAATTGAACACATTCAGCGAATTTTTTGTCGGAGATCATCGAACTGTTTTCTATTTTTCTGCATTTCAGCTGAACAAATATATCTGCTATAATCATACCATTGTATACCTGTTCCTTCCTTTTTTCCAACCAGCTCTTGAATATATTCTTAAACCATTTATGTATTCCACTCTCGATTAGACGTAATAATATTCAAAGCAAATTGCAGTCTATAAAGATGGAACAAATAAGCCGAACAGTAATCAGTTTCACCTAAAAGCATCGTATTAAATCGATATTCCCCATATTCTCTTAAAAGAATTAAATAGTCAACTTTTCCCTGAAAATGTTTATAAGCTATAAGTCTTAATTGATGTTATTCCAAAGAAAATTTTGCAGGCCAATCTACGACAAAAAATGACAGGGTGGGCCCAACGATACACATCAACCGATCAGGCAGAGAAAAATATCAGATAATGATATATTTTCGTCTGAAATTAGTATATCTCAGAGAAAGATAGAAGAAAGAGGATTAGAAATTATTAACAATTTTCTAAGAGTTGGTAAAATAGCAGTGTTGAAAATTACTATTCAAAACGTGAAAACAAAATCCAGACCCCCACTAAAAAAAAAAAAAGAATCAGTGATTATTTTTTAAGGTAGATTAGTACAAACTAATCACAATACCGGCATAATACATTTTTTATAAATCCATTTTGTCTAAAATCTTCAAACACACGTAGACTTAAGCCTCCTATTAAAAAAAAGTTTTGTATGAACAAAGATGATTAACGAAAGATAATAGGGCTCTGTATTCATCTGTTTTTAGCAACATGTGCATAGAAATTATTTCAAAATTGATAAGTTTAGTTATCAAATGTATTTCATTAATTGTAATATTCTGTTTCGAGTTCGAATTGAATGAAAACACGTAAATGAATATCGTGTTATGTTTAATTATTGGTAAAATATAGGTTATATGATTCTATCTATTTGGGTTGAGAGCATGTCTTTCCATGCCAGCACTTGACCAATTAGACTGTCAGTAGAATTAATTCAAATTTGGTATATAGCAATATTCCCTCTTT
Source organism: Sepioteuthis lessoniana (assembly GCA_963585895.1). Taxonomy (NCBI): domain Eukaryota; kingdom Metazoa; phylum Mollusca; class Cephalopoda; order Myopsida; family Loliginidae; genus Sepioteuthis; species Sepioteuthis lessoniana. The sequence goes on along the minus strand of OY757930.1, from coordinate 25,877,138 downwards.
CTCTAAAAATAATGAGGAATAATAGCCAAAACTAAAGGCGATGCTTCATGCGAAAAGTATGTTAAAAAACCTTGATGTACACACATACGTACTTACACACGGACACACACACACACACACACACACACACACACACACACATATATATATATATATATATAGAGAGAGAGAGAGAGAGAAAGAGAGAGAAGGAGAGAGAGAAGGAGGGGAGATAGATAGATAGATAGATAGATAGATAGATAGATAGATAGATAGAAATAGGTGCTCGTGGTGCAATGGTTACGTCGGAGGAGATGAACCATGACTCGAGTTCAAATTCCAGTCAAGCCTGTTAACCTTTAACTTAGGGGTAATATCATCATCATCATCATCATCATCATGTCGTGCCGCTAGCATGGATATCCCTGACCCTCTCTCGCCACTTCTCCCTATCATTCATCGCCTCTGGCAGGTCTTCATGGCTACATCCCGTATCCTCACATAGCTGCTGTATGTATGTTCGACCAGGTCATCCTGCTTTTGCTCGGCCATATGTGGGGGTCCATAGGAGTACATCAATGCCCTGTCGGTTGGGGCTGTAGAATGCACCATCTTCTTGTTTGCAGAGGGCAAAGACTTCAGCAACGTGTTTATCAAAATATTACACGAATCAATCTGATGTTGAAGCTCCAGAAATGATCGAGCTTTTGGGGAATACGGAGTACCCTTCATTGCCGTTGCTCTTAGGTCCACTCTGCTCCGGACTGGTAGCACTTGATAGGGTCCTATCTATGGGCCAAATAGAACTAAACTGTACTTTTTCTAAACTGAATTGTTTGAAATAGAACTGTTTATATTTACAAACATATATTTGGCATTAAATAACCAATAAGGTTTAATGTGCCATAAAACCAAACCAAACCAAACAAAAATCACGGTAAAAGGTATAAATCCAACTATTCTCCCTTCAGCTATTGGTAAATACTAGAGCAGACTCTGATCTTTATACTTGGGTGTCGTTCTGTCTTGGAGACAAAAATCTTCGAATTTCAACGTTCGCTTAAAGGTATCTGGCGTCGCAACCAACTCATGCAGAAGGGTTGGGCAAATAAACGATAGCTTTCTAGAAACTAGTTGACAAGTTCCAATACCTCGGAAGCAATGTCTCATCAAGAGACACATGACTATCAAAGGCATGGACAACGATCGATATGGGTCATATTGAAGTCAGACCTGACCGATAAAATGAGGCACGGTTTCTTCCAAGCTGTGGTCGTATCGATTTTGCGATATGGATGCACTACGTGGACACTAACTAAACGTATGGAGAAAAAGCTTGAAAACAACTTCACAGGAATGCAGCGAGCCATATTGAACAAGTCCCGGAGGCAGCACCCAACAAAACAGCAGTTATACGGCCACCTACCACCCATCACGAAAACTATCAAAGTTAGACGATCTAGACATGCGGGACACTTCTGGAGAAGCAGGGACGAGCCCATTAGTGATGTACTCCTGTGGACCCCTTCACATGGACGAGCAATGGCAGAACAACCAGCTGGAACTACGTACAGTAGCTCAGTGCTTATACAGGATGTAGCCCTGAAGACCTACTAGAAGCAATGGACGATAGAGAGGGGTGGCGAGAGAGGGCCAGGGATATCGGTTCTGATAGCATGACATGATGATGATGATGATGATGATGATGATGATGATTGTGATGATATAAATACACTACACCTTGGAGAAATGATGGAATTTTCACCCTAAGAGGAAGTTTATTTAGGTTTCTTGATCAGGAGTAAATAAACTAAGAACACATAAGATGCAAAACATTTTTCACCATAAATTATTACTTCAATAAAATAGATTAAATTATTTAAATTGATGGTGCAATTTTCATTCAAGTCATGTAGCGGTAGACTGTTATTGAATTACCTGATATTGAGAAAAAACTATGGAATTTATAGACACAAAATTTAGGATGAATATGTTGTTGCACCTTTTCGTGCTATTAGGACAAACTTATTGATTGTAGACAAATAGTTCATTTATCTAAAAGTAAAACCATTTATCAAAGTTGGAATTAACGTTCGACATCTTAGTTAGCCAGTTCAAACTTCAGTCGCTATTGATACATTTGAGAAAAGTATGAACTCTCTAATTCCTTCTTTAATGGATATCCGTATACTAACAAGTCTATTCTAAAGAGGTACAACTATGTTTTGTATAAAGAAAGCGCCTGTGATCAGAGAAAAATGACATTCATTTGTTCACCGTGTCAAATAAGACATTGTTCAAGGGCGCACATACAGTGTTTGAAAGACCAACTGACACCACAAGAAACTTTACGAAATCATCTAACTCTAACAACTAAATGTGTAAGAATAATCCAGTAAAGTTAAATTTTAAACTCATTTGAAATTAAAGTGTGTGTTTTTGTGTGTTTGTTTTCGTTTTCTAGCATTGTAGGTTATCTATACCAAATCCATCTTAATACAAATAAACAGTTTTATTTTAAAGAATTCAGTTTAGCGTCAATAGAGTTTCAGTGTCAGAAACAAATCAGTTTAGTATAAGTATGTAGTTTAAATGTCAGAATAATTCTACTTCAAGCAATCCAGTTTAGCATAGGTACACAGTTAAATTCTATTTGATCCTAAGATAGGACCCTATCAGGTGCTACCACTTAGGTTCAGAGTGGACCTAAGTGCTCAGGCAATGAAGGGGTGCATTCCCCCAAAGGTCCAGCATTACTAGAACCTCATCATGAAATTATTTCGTATCATATCTAAGACACGCTTTGGGGGTGTCTTACCCCTCTGCAGAGGTGCAGTCGGTCTATTCTACAGCCCGAGCGGACTGGGTAAATGTGTGTTTTGTGCTCACCTTTTATATATATATATATATATATATATATATATATATATATATATATAAACTGTCGTTTATAACACAGGGACGTTTGTTAATTCTTCTATAGGACTGAATTTATGATCCTCAAAAATTAACAGGTGTCATTGAGTGTCTGTGGTTTAGTTTCTTTGTTTAATGGCATATCAACCTTCGAGAGTTATTTAATACTGAATTTATTCTTGTAGAACAATAGTGCTTCTATTTAACCTATGGATTATTCATAAGGGGGATGATGATTCTCCCAATGGTTTTTCTCCAAAATTGAATGTAATAGCACCACTGGAAAAATGTCTATGTAGCTGACCGACACCACATGCTCTTTATGAAATCACACAAAGATAGCAACCAATGTGTAATTACTGTAAAATCAAGTTTTGTTTTAGTGCTCACCCTTCGTAACTGTATAAGCACATGCTTGCATGCAATCAGCTTTATATATATATTCATATATATATATATATATATATATATATATATATAGGTTTTATATAACACTAGAAATTGCTAATTTTTCTACGGGACCCTATTTTTCATTCGCAAAATTGAACAGGACCCGTCGACATATTGATCGTTTTCGAGAAAAAAAGCTCTAAGATACATGAAAACATAAATGAGAATATAGCCAACGGTAAACTCCCTTCTCATTATACTTTCAAATAAAGAGCAAAAAAAAAAAAAATACAAAAAACGTCATTTTAAGAAGAGAGAAAAGAAAACAATGGAATATAATTAGGTAAAACGCCCACATTGTTCGTTTATCTTTTTTCGCTTACTTGTTTTATTTATTTCTTTTTTTTAGCAAAGTTATGATTTATTTATGTATTTTTTCTTAGCTATACCGTTATTTTTTTTCTTCCTTTTGCTTCGTTTCCGTGTGGGCTGGGCAAGACTTTGTCGTTGTGTTATTGTCGGCGGTGGTGTTGGTGCGATTGTTATGTCTGTCCAACTCGGCTTGGTCGACTTGTAATTGGCTGAGTGTATGGACCGTTAATTAAAGCCAAGACGAGTCTCTAAATTGACGTCTTGGTTCTCCATCTGCCACACAGACAGACAGGAGAACACCCAATCAGTGAATTTTATTGCAAATAATAATTGTTTGTCCAATGAACTTGGCTGCTTGTCTGGCTTTCGTGATGATTTTAGTTTCAAGCTGCTACTGTGATGAGAATTTCAATTTTTTTAAAACAGAATAATAAAGTGTGTGACTTAAAAAAAAATTACATTTCATAATTTTGACTAGATTTATTCTGGATCAGCACTTCATTATAAAACAATAAAAGCAATTACAATATAAATAGCTAAAAATATCTCTCTGTTCTGATGTGAAATTAGAAAGCCTGAGAGACAAACTTTATGCAGGCACGATAGATTACTAGTTTGGTTTAGTTTGCTTTGGTTTTATGGCACATTAACCATTGTATGTTATCAATGCCAAATCGATTTTTATACAAATAAACAGTTATATTTCCAATAATTCAGTTTAGCATAAAAACAGTTCCATTTCAAGCAATTCAGTTTAGCACGTAGTTTAAATGTCAAAACTGTTCTATTTCAAGCAATTCAGTTTAGCATAAGTATACAGAGTAGTTCTATTTAAACCATAGATAAGACCCTATCAAGTGCTACCATTCCGGGCCACGGTGGACTTTAGAGCGATGACAATGAAGGGGTACTTCTCATTCCCCAAAGCTCGATCATTACTGGAACCTTCAGATTGTTTAGAGTCATTTGCAGGACACTTGTTATGGGGTCCTTAACCCTCTGCACTGAAGCAATTAGTGTATTCCACGACCTCAGCCAACTGGGCAACATAGATTATTAATAATTCTATCAAGTCTAACTTTCTGATTTGATATTAATATTACTCATTAAGTACAGTGCTATTAGAATAGCAGCACGAAAATTAGAAAAAAAACTAATCTATACAAGACTGGGTAGTGTCGGTGATCTCCCGGGAATTGTGCAAGATATTAAAATTTGACATTATAATATATGGGTATGTTCACAAACAAGGATCTGCGCAAGGTGACCTGTTTCTTAAAGTCTTCAGATCTTGTTTAGTTTCTTTTGGGTTCTTTGTTCAATCGCATATCAACCTTTGTAGGTTATTTAATGCCAATGCCAAAGCCATTCTCCTGGAAGATTTTTGTTGCTATTTAACCTATAGCTGGGAGGATAAGGGGGTTCCTACCTTTCCCAGGGGTATTTGCCCGAAAGTGAACGTAATAGCGCGACTGGAGTTTGAACTCGCATACTACGATTCCGAAGTCCATCACTTTAACCGTTACACCCCCCTGTTTCTTGTTTAATATATTGTTTTGGGAAGAAGAAAATATGTGTAGAAAAGAGGGTAAAAATATTAAGTAGTAAATAGGCGGATAGAAGAGAAAAAAATCATAAGAAAAAGAGAGTAAAGGAAAAGGAGAAAAGAAAAGAGGAAAGGGGATATTGAAAAGCAAAAGAAAAAGAATGTGAATAGAAGAGAGAAAAGTACAAAAAGATAATTAAAAAAAAAAGAAAGGAAGAAAAAAATGGCAAGATGAGTAACGGTGAGTAGAAAAGAGATAATAAATAAAAATAGTTGGTAAATATAAAAAATAAGAAGTAAAAAGAATAGAAAAGAGATGAAGAAGAAGAAAAAGAAGATGGAAAAGAGAGAAAGAAAATAGAGCGGACAGAAAAAAATAGAGAAGTAAATGATGGTTTTTAATGACATGTCAAATCGTCTAAGGTTATTTTATGTTAGTGCTTTAGAAAATCACATTCATGATCCGTTTATATTCCCTTTTTTTGTGTTGTTATTGCTCAGAGTCCTATCGAATGCAAAGTTTTAAAAAAGACGCTATCAATTTTGGCTAGAGTGGAACTAGGGGTAACTGACAATGGAATGTTGACTCCCTACTCCCTACATAGCCCCCAACAACGGATGGCCCGATTGGCTCGGGCAGTTGAACACACCGACTGCATCTCTGCTGAGGGGTAAGACACCCCCACAAAATATCCTGGATATGACACGAAACAATCTTATAGTTTGGTTTGGTTTGATTTTATGACATAATCATCATCATTATCATCATGTCGTGTCACAGACACGGATATCTCAGACTTTCTCTCGCCACTTCTCCCTATCGTTCATCGCTTCTGGCAGGTCTTCAGGGAATTGTAGGTTATTAATACCAAATCCATTTTTTTTATACAAAAGAACAGTTCGAATTCAAACAATTCAGTTTAGTATATTTTTTCACACATAGTTAAATGTCAAAACAGTTCTATTTAAAACAATTCAGCTTAGCATATGTACACAGTTTCAATATCAAAAACAATTCAATTTTATTCAGTTCAGTTTAGTCTTAGTACACAGATTATCTCTATTTGACCCGTAGATGGGACCCTATCAAGTACTACCATTCTGAGCCAGAGTGGACCTTGTGTAATATAATGGCCGAGGGATTTCGTTTCATGCCTTTGGGTTTAGTTAGGCTGAGAACCTTTCGGCTCAGTGCACGGGTTACTTAGGTGCAACATTAACGCAGGTTTTCACACACGTGCGGGGGGAGGGGGCGGAGCGGACGTGTCACACAGAGATGTCACAATAGCCCGAGATGGGAAACGGGGTTACAAAGTGCGAATGACGTCAAGCATCGGAAGTGTGTGGAGGATTTTGGGAATTTGAAGAAAGTTAGTATAGTTGAGACTAGACACCAGATGAGACGGTTGACTTTCGCTTGCTCGCGGAGGCTTTGGGCAGGTGTCGTACGAGATGGGGGGGGCAGATGAAAAGGCCGGAATAGAAAGATTGTGGATCTTTCTCCTTATGTCGAAAAACCTTTAAACACAAAGGTAATAAAAAAGTTTCGTACCTGAACTGAGAAGTCGTAAGTGTTTTTCATGTTTCGAGATTCCTATGTTCTATGTATATATATATGAACATCCCACGTACATTTCGCATATTCATGTACATGGCTATGGTACACTTGGAGCGATCACAATGAAGGGGCACATCGCATTTCCAAAAGCTCGATCATTACTGGAATCTCATCATCAGATTGTTTCATGTAATATCCAGGATACTCTTCGGGGGGTGGGGTCTTACCCCTCTGCAGAGAAGCAGTCGGTATATTCTACTGCTTCTGCCGACTTGGGAACAATCTGATGGTGAGGCTTCAGTAATACAGGAGACTTGGAGAATTCAGAGAACTATTTCATTGCCATCGTTCCTAGACCCACTCTGAACCAGAGTGTTAACACCTGATAGGGTTCTATCTATGGGTCAAAGAGAAATGTTTGATATTTAAACAGTGTACTTATGCTCAACTAAATTTTTTGAAATAGAACTGCTTTATCACTTTACTGCGTGTAAACAGATGAGCGATTTTTAATTGAATTGTTTGAGATATATATCAATGCTTCGAATCAATTAACTTCAGTGACATGCTAAATTGAATTGTTTGAAATAGAACTGTTTGAAGTCAATAGAAATATTCGTATTAGATAGAAATAAGTGAAACCATTTAAACTGTGTGCAAAAAATGAGTTAAGATTCGTGTAAAAATGTTATGTAGATAATGTGTTCAGAAATTATATATTTGATATGTGTGTATAATAACGATTTGGCATTAAATAACCTACATTGGTTGATATGGTATAAAACCCAGACAAACTAAACCATATATATATATATATATATATATATATATATATATATATATATATATAAAGAAGATTTGGCATTAAATAACCTACAATGGTTTAAATGCAATAAAACCCAAACGAAGTAAATCATTTATATATATATATATATATATATATATATATATATATATATAAAGAAGATTTGGCATTAAATAACCTACAGAGGTTGACATACAATAAAACTCAAACAAACCAAATCATATCTATTTGATATATTTGGCATTCAATAACCTATAATGGTTGATATAGTATAAAACCAAACCAAACCAAAAACAAACTAACATTGGGTGTATTTTAGTGTTATACCCCAGACGGCATTTTTTAGGCTCTTTTAGTACTTTGCAGAAAATTCAATCAATTGAATCTGGGCCTCACCGAGAAGAAGGAATGATATGAATTGCATAGTAAATTTATTTTGTTCGGAATGTTTTCCCTCTAGAATGTACAATCAAATTTGTGAATCATCTTGAAAATCATGCTGGTACCCAAATCTTCTGCCATTAGTAGGATACGACGAGGCTTGATTTTTTAATCGGAGAACATCTGATTTGAATTCAGTGTTTACCTCTCTCAGAGCAGTCACAATACCGAGGCTAGATACCCTACTATTTAACCATATATGTATATAAGTTAACCGACTGTAGTCGAAGGCGATCCGGAGGCTTCTTTTTAATAGATACTACATGGAGGTGTCGCAGAGGACGCTATTCTTTTCCCTTGATTGCTCCCCTTTCCCTTTTTTCGAACCAAACTTTTACTGAGTGTTGAGCAAAAAGGCATCAAGTACCATTTTTTGAGTCTTTGGTATGACTCAACAGAGGAATGAATCCATTTCTCCCGGACAATTGGCAAATACTCTAATCATTATGGTCATGGGTCGGTTATTAGCGCAATGGGAAATGCATACAACCTCCTTCCGTGATTGAACTCTGGGCGCTGAAATAATCGTTGTACCAAAAGCGCTTCTTCAGAAACATCTACACTTTTAACTCGATTAATCCGTTTCCACAGTGGCTAAGTCTCTCTAGTTAATTAACTTGAAATGTCCTTTTTTATTTTATCCTCATTTTTTACAATATGATAACGGAATATCCCCCAAAAGTTTTATTTCTCAAAAAATATTTGTAGACAAAAGTTATAACTGAAGTGCCAAATCCTGTGTTTTGTTTCACGTGGTTGTAGTCTGAACCAAGACCATGAAACTAGCGATGACAGTTGATGATTTGAAGTTTCTATATCACCACTGCTTGTGACCATATACTGAGGTGTACACTGTCACAAACCTGAATATGACATATGAACCACAGTTTGGCAAACCTGATTTATATGCCGTCAAATATATTGGCTTATCTCCTTTTTTCGATTAGGGCATGTCCCAGTTTCGCTGTGGATAACGGGCTGGATAGGAATATAGAAATAAGTCAGTTAAAACTTTAATCTTGCAATAAGGTTCAGTTTTGGTCAAATAGCATTGGATAAGGTATGAAGGCTCTTTTTCCCCTGCCATGTGTTTAATTGTATAACTGCTTTTCTTCTACAAGGATTAATTTGGTATTAAATAACCTACCAAGGTTGATTTGCCATTAAAAACGACACATTTTAAGATTTTGGTTTAGTTTGGTTTTATGACATATCAACCATTGTAGGTTATTTAATGCTAAATTCGGTTTTTACTTATATATTAAGAAATGATATTTAAACACATTTTGTTGAAACTAAGTTAAATGATAAACAGTTGTATTTCTAACAATTCAGTTTAGCATAAGTCAATAAAGTTAAATGGTTCCTAGTATTGCATGTATCATTAACAATTCAATTAAACATCAGTCATTTGTTTATACAGAGTTAAATGCTCAAACACTTCCATTTCAAGCAAGTCAGTATAGCATTATTCAACGTTAAATGGTTCCATGTACTACAATGTATCACTAACAATTCAATTAAAACATCAGTCATGTGTTCATACACCGTAAAATGAATCAAACAGTTCTTTTTCTAACAATTCAATTTAGCATAAGTCATTTGTTTGCACTCAGTTTAAATGTCAAAAGTTCTATTCGACTCATAGATAGGACCCTATCAGGTTCTACTACTCCGGATCAGAGTGGATCGTGGCACAATGAAGGGATACCCCCAATCCCCAAAGTTCCAGCATTTCAGGAACATCACCATCATATAATTTGATGTCATATACGGACACTCATTGGGAGAGGGAGATGCAGTTGCATTCTACAGCCCCAATCGACTGGGCTGTACAATTTTTAAGCTTCATAACTATTTCTCTATTATGAAATGCAACCCTATCTGATTAAAATTTGAATAAACTATCTACAATTATATTGACGTGCACATAGGGTAACAATTATCATCGTTGAAAATGAAATCTCTGACCTCAGAGCAATGTCGTGTTCTGCTTATTCCAATAAAGTTCGGATCTTGCGTAATATTTCCTCTTTAACTCCAAGCGATTAGAATAAATGTATTAGTTTATTCAAAAGCAAATAACAAAGTGTATATGAAATTTTTGACTTCAGTAAATTGAAAATTTTTCTCGATCTGTTAATATGTAAAGTCGATCTAAGATTCCCGTATCTCGCAGCATATCTTACATATCTTCGGGATTATTGAACTAGAAATTACTCGTCTTATCGATGTCACTGTACACACACACACACACACGAACACAGATATGTATATATATATATATATATATAAAATTAACTTAAATCGCTAGTCGGAAGTCTTCTACTAAAGTTTCACCTAATCGGATCATCAGGAAGTCTCAGCCCAACTTTAGTAGAAGATTTCCGACTAGCGATTTAAGTTAATTTTATAATTGGCTCCACTCGTGTTGAGCACTCTTGTAATTGTAGCATTGCAGGATTCGCGGAAGGTTTTAGTTTTCTTTTGACCAACTGACTGCGTATCCCTTGATTTTTTTCAAGTGGTCGGACGAGGTTGACCTTTTCTTTCTTTTTGACCTATAATATTTTTTTCTTTTTCCCCCGGGCGGTGATTCGAGATACTTTTATCTCTTGTTCCTGGCAGGGTTTTTTCTTTTTTTTTCTGGTACCGTGAATGCTGGTAGATATTAGATTAGTAAACACACACACATATATATATATATAAATATATATATATATATATATATATAGAGAGAGAGAGAGAGAGAGAGTGATTCATACATATGTTGATACGGAAATACATACTTACATATATACATACAGAGAGGGGCAAATAGAGGAGAATTGGGCTAAACTAGTTCATATCCCGGATGTGGCTGTTTGCTTTTCACTTCCCGTAGATATCCTTAAGAAAGATATGAATACATCTGTCCTCCCTTCCAACCGTAAATAGATAATTGGGAAAACTGTGTTCGTTAGCACTGGTAGGCAACCAGTGTGGGAGAAGGAGGACTCTGAATTTCACACCAGCTTTACTCATGTATATAAGTGTGTGTTTTATTGTGTATCATCCGTCAATTTCGTGGGATTATGGATCAACATCCAGATTTTGGCACAGGCAAAAGTTCTATTGTCTATTCTGCATGTATCTCCTATTCATGACAGCAACGTTTTTCCAAGAGAAAAAGAAAAAGCTGTAAACGTGAGTATGCCTTACCGATTGCCTCACTAAGTTTAAAGAGCCCAATCTATCCATACTGTACTCATAACTAATGAAGTAATACCACACACACACACACACACACACACATATATATATACGTATATATTGTGTAGGAGTATTACTATATATTCTTGCGTGTACGATTTTCTGATGAATCTAAATATACATATATAAATGTATTTCAGAATAAGCCAGAAAAATGAGCACATATTACCGAGATATTTATTGAAGTCGTAAAGTTTAAATGCTTTAAGAGAATAAGACTCTTCCAGTTCTAGATAATCCGAATTGTCAATGAAATGGTCATAACTTTGAAATACTGATCAGGATCCTACCCAACACTAGAAAAATATAAACTGCAATATCATCAAGTTCCACTGTTGAACCGGGAAGCAAAAGGGTTAACGTGTCATCTCTATTTTATATATATATATATATATATAGGTTGTGTGTGTGTGTGTGTGTGTGTGTGTGTGTGTGTGTGTGTGTGTGTGTGTGTGTGCATGAGAAATATAAAATTAAATATATATGTTGTACGTTGTCTTGAATTAGATCTGTAAAGAAAGACAACATGAATAATTGAAAATACGCGGCCATTGTCAGAAAAATAATTATTTTTCCAAGAATTGCAAAAGTATGATAAAATTCAGCGTCGAATTGATGATCAGCTAAAATTGATAGATGTCTTATATATATATGTATATATATTTTTTTTAAAGTACAAAGACGCAATAGATACACCTGCTAAAACGATGAGCGTCGCATCCAAAGACCAATGAATTCCCTTTGAAATTGTGTACTTGCTCTTACGCATATCTATATTGACAGCTGTCTCTACAAGAAAGACTGCAGGCTAGCCGATAACATATATGTAAAAAAAAAACCGTTGAAAATGGCGATGTCTCTAGGGTAGGTTATCAGACTGGCGAAAAGTCAGCCAGGTTTCGATTTCAACTTGAAGCATATCACAAGTCTAAACATACTGAAGAGTTGTGATACAAAGAACCTGTCTGTCTGTGGATGACAATATATATATGTTTTTTTTCCACCTTTATTCTTATTTTTATTCTTATTTTTATTGTTTATTGTTTATTTTTATTTTTATTTTCTAAATTGTATTTCTCTTTTTTTAGTTTTTAATTCCTTTATTTTATCATCTCAATACGAACTGTAACTCCACATTTGCTACTCTGCAACAAGAGAGAATCATGTTAATAGTCATCTGATTAGACGGAGAGTATAGTAACATTCTCCGCCGAAATAAATTCATTATGACGACTTAACCGAGTTTGAGTCTCCATTTAATTGTACCACACACACACACACACACACACACACACACACATATATATATATATATAATTATTTTCAAGAGGAATCAATTGATATAATCTATTATAGCTTTATTTCAGCAGCTACATCACATAACTGATTCTTCAGATGGAATTCAAACAGAAACTTGATTTCTTTTTAACTATTAAAGATTTAGGAATACTCTTCATCATGAGTCAGATATTTAATGAATTATAACATAAATATACATATAGAGAGAGAGATTTATATCGTACTCATATTTTTTGTAGCCCGCTATTTTCGCTAATGCTCTAATATCAGAAACTTACCTCTTTGAATGATTGCAGCTTTTTGTTTAAAATGTATTTCTCTGTTTAATATGCATTCACGTTGAGTTCAATGCACCCAGCTTCTTGCTTTCGGCGGTGCAGTAGGAATTCTACTTGGGCAGGTGTATTTGAGAGAATCCCATTGTCGTGTGCTTACTATGCATTTGTCAAAGTTTCTTAAGGACGTCGTCTGCTTCTTGCCTTTCTTAATGTGAAACCATTTTCTTTTATTAGATCCATAAGCATTCAAAATATTCGTCCATTTGTCTATTGTATTTTGTTTTGACACTGCGTTGCATAGTCGAACTATGCCGTTTAAATTTTCTTCATCCAAACTTCAGAGGGTATTTCGTCAAGACCTGCAGCTTTTCTGTTTTCATTTACTTTACAACGCAGCACGTCCTTCCTCCATAATCTCACGTAGTTTTTGGATTGGTTAATCATTGATTTCTGAAGAATTTCCCAGCGGATTCTTTAAAAGTTCTTTCCAATTCAGAAGACGTTTTTCTTGACAGCTTTTGGCTTTACTTTCGATGCGCTCTTCGTTTTACTTATTTAATTGACCGTCTGCCTTGTTATTCGTGATTGTCTATCTTAAACACAATTTCTAATTTTATCGATTTAATTTTATTGTTAATTCTGGTATGTGTTAGTTCTTTTTATGCTTTCCGTAGTTTTCCTTTGTTATGTTTCTCTTATTGTGTGAAGATTTTTCTTTTCATAACTACTGTTAACTTTCACAGATCTCTTCATTTTGGTTCTTATTTTAGGTGGTATGAATACTGCTACAGTTGACGAAGTTTTCATAATTATCATTCGGAGTATGTCCATCAGATATCTTCTGAACATATCGAATTTCTTACAATTAGAGTATATCTACTGGTAACATCTTTATTTGAGAGTGATACTATTTACCCAATCCCTCCGCTCTGGCAGGATATGACACAAGGTCAATTTTTAAGCGGAGTTTAACAGGTTTGAATTCAGAGTTTTCCTTCTCCTTGACTAGTTGCCTAACCATGGCTGAAGAACCTAGTCTGTCCTACTATTTACCCATTGCTGGAGGGAGAATTATTGGATTCATACCTTTCCCAAGGGTATTAGTGCTATGTGAAATGCAATCAGTCTCGTCCAGGATTTGAACTCGTATCGCCGTGTTCACTTCCTACGGCGATAACGACTACACCACGGGCACCTCCTAATTATTTGAGAGTGATGATGAGCTGTAACATGTTGTATTTACTGATTTTTCTTATTTCTACGTAGGCTCAGTCATAATTTTGACGTGACAATTCTGTGATCAGAAGACACACCCACAAAAGAAGAGTATACCTCTCAGATTAGAGTGCGATTAATTTCTTATGAGTAATTAATCTATCTGTGCTTTAGCATTATTTGGGTAGGTGTTGATTTTTAGTTAACTAGAGTTATATATATATATATATATATATATATATATATATATATATATATTTAAAAGTACAAAGATGCAATAGAAACACCTGCTAAAATGATGAGCGTCGTATCCAAAGACCAATGAATTCCCTTTGAAATTGTGTTCTTGCTCTTATCCACCATTTTTATTTGGCAGGTTTTGCAAACCAAATTTATAATTTTCGTCTTTGCTTCCATGACCACGCGTATGATTAGAACATAATGTTTGGGAAAGTGTCGAGCTAAAGAAAATTGTTGGTTAATAAAAGCGGTGATATCTGTTTCATCACTCGTATTGGTGGGACTTTAACAAGAGAAGATCTGCGAGCTGAGATTGACATTAAGTGTAGCACGCATAATTTACGGATAGGTTTTCTCAATGCTATTTCGTAATTTTACGTCTTGAGAACGGAGAAGCATTCATCCAAATTCTATGGTGACATTGACGGAGATTTTTCCATGAGAAATGTCCAACTATAGCCGGTATGATGGTGTTTTTAATCTAGTCCACTATGGTAATATCTATGCTCTTACACGCAAGCGGTATCAATTATGTGCTTAGCTGAAGAGGCTGAAATATTGGTTATCTGCTTTGTGTTTAAAGGTCAAACATTAAATGTCAATACGTTGTTTAAAATCCTAATGTTAAGTGTCATTTTGTTAAAACTGTTTTTTGTATGTAAGTTAGGTTGTGTCGCTGTAGCAGATTTTTCGAACTCTTGAGCCAGATCCCAAATACAATAGAACGCGTACTTAGTTTACCTACGTGAAGGGCAATGTGGTTTGATATACAGTTTGAATTAGATTCAAGGTAGCCTGTCATTGGCTATTTTTATTTTCTCACCAATTGACTGCACCCTTAACGATGAAGAACAGTAATTGTCTTATTGAAGTCTTTGATTCCGACTGTTGACCTGTGAGATTCTTCCACCAAGAAGCCAGTGAAGCTCATCGTTGACTCAGATTTGGAATCATCCGTTTTGCTTCACATTCACCACTTTGTGGCGCATGGTTTACATTGTTATATACTTGAGTGGATAGCAAAATACTCTCTTCCCTCATAGCATAATGCCAACCCTGGCTGGAAATCTGAGTGGATACGAAGTTATTTTTTCAGTTTCAATTCCAACAATCCTATCTTAGTTTAATCTGCTACATGTGATATCTTGATTGAACTGTTACATAATTGAACTGTTACATAACTGAACTGTTACATAATTAAACTGTTACATAATTATCCTAATTGAATGTTACATCTAAACCTATGATTACAAAGAGACAAAAATCATTCTGGGGAAAGTGATTAGTAATTTTATGATGCGATGAAATATCTTTCATTCTGATTTGATTTCTCTAATTTCCGTATAGTTTCCGAATTTAGGGTGTCTTTATTCTCTTTCTACAAAAACCCATGTAAAGGAATTATAAAGCTACCATGTACGAGGGGCATACGATAGGTTTCCAGACTTTTTTCGTATGGGTACTTTTATTGATAGTAGACATATGAAACTCGAGTCCCCTTCGAAGTAGTCTCCTCCGGCTGCAATGCCCTTGTTGCACAATTCCAGCAATTTCTGGAAGGCCCCATGGAAGTCCTCTTGTGTGAACGTGTCAATGACCTTCGTCACAGCCTCTTTCATCTCCTCAGTTATTTCATAACGACATCCTCTGAGCTTAGGGAATAATTAAATGTCACAAAAAGCAAGGTCTGGACAATAGGGAGGCTAAAGAACTGTCTTGATGCCCATCTTGGTTAAATAGTCTGTGACAAGGATGGGATTGTGGACTAGTGTATTGTTCTGGTGGAAATGCCACTGACCCGATTTGAAGAGTGCTGGTCTCTCCCGACGGAATCTCTTCCTGAACTCCCTTAAAACATCAACGTAGAAATTCTAACCCTTACCCTAAGCCTTACGCCAATCAACTCTGGTGCATTGACTTCATTACTCCTTCCACACCTCTCATCATCCCTCACAGACTCCCTGCCTTCCTTGAATCTCTTATTCCACTCAAAAACGGATGTTCGATTCATGCAAGATGGTCGAAAAGCAGTCTGTGTGGCATTTTTTCCAAGTTTAAAACAGAATTTTATTACATATCATCCTTTACACAGTCTGATTGCATTTTTAAAATTCACTAGCTGTGACAATCAGGCTTTAGTTGGGTGTATTCCAATTCGTGCTGCTGCTCTTCATTTGAACCTGGAATCATAAAACTTGGTCTGTCATCTCATAAGATATATAATGCAATAACATTGTGATTTTTCAAGAGTCTCAGACAATTTTGAATACCCATACGAAAAAAGTCTGAAAACTTATCGTATGCTCCTCGTCTTAACGAATTTTGAATTGTATGAGATTTAACTTAATACAAGTCCGCCTAACGCTATTTTTTTTTCAAATTTTAGCTATTATCATCATCATCATCATCATATCGTGCTGGCAGCACGGATATCCCTGACCCTCTTTCGCCACTCCACCCTATCGTTCATCGCCCTAGGCAGGTCTTCAGGACAACAACCTGTATCCTCACATAGCTGCTGAATGTACGTTCGTGCTGGTCGTCCTGCTTTTGCGCGGCCGTGTGTGGGGATCCATAAGAGTACATCTCTTATGAGTTCATCTCTGCTTCTCCAGCAATGTCCTGCATGTCTGGTTCGCCTAACTTGAATAGTTTTCGTGATAGGGGGCAGGTGGCCGTACAGTTGGTGTCTTGTGGGGTGTTGCTGCCAGGACTTGTTGAGGATTGCACGCAGCATTCTTGTGTAATTGCCATCTAGTTTCTTCTCCAGCCGTTTTGTTAGCGTCCATGTAGTGCATCCATATAGCAGTATCGATGTGACCGCTGCCTGGAAGAAACTGCGTTTCATTTTATCGGTTAGGTCTGATTTCCATATAGTCGATAGCCTATTGATAGCTGTCCATGCTTTCGTTAACCTCGTTTCGATGTCCTTTTCGGTTGATTCGACGCTGCTTCCTAGGTACGTGAATTTGTCTACTAGTTTAAGAGGGGTTCCTTCTAGAGTGGAGATGTCCCCCGTTTGGTTATAGCACATATATTCCGTTTTATGTGCATTAACATGGAGGCCTATGCTTGCTGCTGCTCGTTCCAAACTATGCAGAAGTGTTTCGGCTTGGTCAGGTGTATTTGCCAGTATCGCTATGTCATCGGCGTAGTCGGCGTCGGTAATTGTTGTTGCGGGGTATCTTCTGCTTCTTTTCTTCGTCAGTTCGAAGCCATTCTCTTTGATTTTGTCAATCGATGTTCTAAGTACGTACTCTAGACAAATGATAAAGAGATACGAAGCCAGCGTGTCTCCTTGTAGTACTCCTGCTACTATGTCGAAGTATTCTGTGTCTCCATCTGGTGATCGTACTTTTACTTTAGTGTTTCTATAGAGAATCGTTATTGCCGCTACGGTTTCTTTAGGTATGCCGTACGCTAGTAGGATTTGTTCCATCTTTCCTCTGTGAATGGAGTCGAAAGCCTTGGTAAAGTCGACAAATATTAATGTCGCTTGTAGGTTCTTTGCCCGTACACCTTCAAGGATTCTGCGGATGGTTAATATTTGTGAGGTCGTAGATCTATTTCTTCGGAAGCCATTTTGGTTTTTTCTAAGTATGTTGTCGATTTTGGGTTCTATTCTGATTCGTAGTAGGGCATTGTAGATTTTGGCAGCTATGGATGTAAGTGTTATGCCTCGGTAGTTTTTGGCTAATCCGAGGTCCCCCTTTTTAGGGAAGGGGAGTATGCATCCCTTTGTCCATCTATCTATCGGATTTTGATTGTATACTGCGTTGCAGTGTCGGAGCAGTATGTCGTCGAATTGTCTGGTCTTCCATACTTCCGGGGGAATTTCGTCCAGTCCTGCAGCTTTCCTATTTTTAATTTTTCTGAGAACCGAGTCGAGTTCTTCTTGTGTGAACGGTCCAAGTTTAATGTCTAATTGTTTGCTAATTATTCTGGTGATTGATTCATGTATTATTTTTGGTGGGTTTCCAAGTAAGTTTTCGAAGTGCTGTTTCCACAGTTTTATTCTTTTTTGTTGGTTTGCTGCTTTAAGTTTTGCTTTGGCTGTGTTCTTTCTTCTGCTCACTTCGTTTATTGTTTGCCAGGCAATTCTAGATTGTCTATCTTCCACCGAGTCTCTAATCTTATCTATCTGATTTTGAATGTATTCTGTCTGTTCCTTTATATATATGCCTGCTAATTGATATTGTGCCGTTTTTAGTTTTAAGGCATTTGTGTTTGTTGGGTTTTTTCGATAGTTTTTGGAGGCTGTTTTCACTAGTGCACGTTTTTCTCTCACCGCTAAAGTTTCCCATGGGACTCTATATTTAGTTTTAATTTTTGTTGGAATGTATTTTGCTGCTGCCTCAAGGTGTGCATTGACGAAATTTTCGTATTCGTCGTTTGGTGTACTTTTTTCCGTCTTTTCTTGTAGTGTTTCGAATCTGTTTCTTAATTCTAATACGTATTTATCTCTTACATCTAGTAAATCAAAGTCCAAAGGAAGAAGAAGCATTACTATTTAGCTATTATAACAATCAAAAAACCCACCCAACTTGTCAGTTGACACTTTATAATACCCTGCCTGCACTTCTGCAGGGATTAGGTTAAAATCTCTACAATATAGCCACCTGTTGGCCGTGGGTGGTGACAGTAATGATTTAGGTCGTGATAATGGTGGCTCAGCAGTCTTGAAACCGGCAACCACGTGGTCAAGTGATTTGGAATATTTCACTTTGGCCCTTACAGGGCACGACGGGCGGTGGAAGAGATTCGAACCGATCAATCGGCAAGTTGTGTCAGTCTTCACTGAATTCTTCAATCTGCATGTGTGGAAAACTCTCAACACTTTTGATCTTATAGGTGCTACAATGCTGAAGCTACGTTGAGAGAATAGTGCTTTAACCAGAGGTAAATAACACGGCAGTATGTATCTCTACTGAAACCGAAAATTCGCAGGGACTTTGAATCCTATTCCCAGCTCGAGTATAATGGTAATGTATCCACGTTTCTACGAAAACGAATAGGCTTCCTCCTTGGTAAATTTGCCACACAATTTAGACTCCTTAGTGGATGGTGAAGCACAAGAACATAAAAAAACCGATATTGCAATGTCTTTTTCAAATAAAAATGAAAACCAAAACATTTGTATGATCCGGCGAATTTAGCTGCAGAGTTTCCGAGATGCATTGTTGCAGAATATTTGAAAGAGACCTGTCAAACCAAATTACCACCATTCTTAATAGAGAATATTATTTCAAGCTGAGCAACTCCTCGGAGAGTTAAAAAGACTTAATTGTGGAGTTGGACAATCGGGGGTATGCCAAATATATCCTTAAAATATTTCATACGACAAAATGCCAATCGTATTTGCATGATATTGATCACCTCGAAACGGATTATAAGAAGGTGGGAGGTGTCCTTGGCTACATCCGAATAATAACAACAGTCATGGGAAAGCAATGGGTCACAAAATACAAAAGAATAGTCATCAAAAGAGACAGAGTAAAAAAATCAGACAAATACGTACATCTTAAGTTTCAACCAGCCTAAAATACCCAATGAAGTAAAAATTAGATATTGCCTGGAAAGGACGGAATAGTACAGCTTCACATCATTGAGGTGCTTTAAATGTCAAAAAAAAAAAAGGCCTCCACAGGAAGGGTAGGAGAGAACGTAAGATATGTGGAAGTTATGTCGACAAACACCCAGACCACATGGAGGTAGATTTCTCAAATGAAAGTAAATTCCTCAACTGTCAACATAACCACCTCATTTTCTGAAGATTTTGTGGTATATACAAAATAGGGAAGGAAATAATTGAGATAAAATATTGGCAAATGTGTTATTCGTTGAAGTTAGAAAAACTACCAATTTATATATGAAAGAAATTATCAAAGCGACTCTAGTGCGGAGAGCGTGTGCAATCAGAAACAGCAAACAAACAAAACAACTTGCGTTAAAATGCTCATACAACTTGGACGAGGGACTGTGCCAAGTTCTAAGAACAATTGAGAGGAATGCAATCAGTTGAAATGAAACATAGGGAACTGCCATTAAATACCCATACAGAATACCAAAACTCCAACCCAAATTAATACGGTAAAAGAACATTCGCAAAAAATTTCAATCTTCCCTCCTACTCTTAAAATAGATGACTCAGGTAAAAGCCAATACATAAATTCCCGGAGGGTGTGTCCTCGTTGCGTAATGGTTAAATTGTTGGTGTGCGGAATCGTAGTAAGCGAGTTCGAACTCCAGTCGCGCTATTACATTCATTTTCAGACAAATACTTTTGGGAAAGGTATAAACCAATTATCCCAATTTGGAGGTGCCCGTGGTGTAATGGTTATCGTCGCAGGAATTGGATACGGTGACACGAGTTCAAATCCTGGACTGATTGCATTTCACATAGCACTAATACCCTTGGGAAAGGTATGAATCCAATTATTCTCCCTCCAGCTATGGGTAAATAGTAGGGCAGTCTAGGTTCTTAGGACTTGGTGAGGCAAATTGTCTAGGAGAAGGAAAACTTTGAATTCAAACCTGTTAAACTCCGCTTAAAAATTGACCTTGTGTCATATCCTGCCTGAGCGGAGGGGTTGGGTGAATATGATAAACCCAATTATCCTCCCAGTTATGGGTTCAATAATACCACTACCGTTCATCTAGAAGGACTGATTTGGAATTAAATAACCAACGAAGGTTAATATACAAATAAATATCAAATCCAGGATTGAAAAAAGAAAATATTTTAAAAAACCCGCACCAACCAAATCCGCAAACTAAGACTAACCTTGCCCAAAAATCATCTAGACAGGACAGTTGTTAAGTTCAACCTCACATCTCTTAATAACAATAATTGAAACAAATCTAATATTTCAGAGAAGAATGGGAACTGAAGAGCCTTATTCAATAGAAAGCAAACCAAAGAAAAGTCATGAAAATCCACCCCAGGAAACCAAAAGTAACACTCAAATCAAATAACACAATCCGCAGACCTGAAACGGCAGAATAATTCCGGCCAAATACAAGAACTTTAACAACTTTTCAGCAGCCATAACCCATAACTAGTGTGCTTTCAACAAACATTCCGCTAAGACACGAATCAACTCAACATTAAAACTCTCAACAATGGAGTAGTAAAAAAAAACGGGAACAAAGCCTATGGAGGAGACTCAGTCCTAATTAGGAAATATATAGCTCAATACTAAATCAATATTGATACTGAACTCCAAGTGATTTCTGTCAAAGCAATACAATAGAAACCAATAAGCCTCTGCTCTATTTTCATTCCACTACTCAACCTTATAATTGAAACTAAACAGAACTAACTAATGCAATCAATCCCTAAACCCCACATATTACCGGGTGACCTTAACAGTCACAACGCCCTATGAGGTGGCAAAAATAAAAAACAATAAAAAAAACGAATATCTTGAAACCTAATTAACAATAATCTATGCATTCTAAACAACAAATCACAAACCTATCTCAATCCATCTACTCTTTCTACCAAGCAACAGACACAACGATATATCCCAGACTACACGGACAATAAATGGAGTATTTATAACAATCTTTGCGACACTGACCACTTACTCGAAAGTCCTCAACGTCTTCTTGATGATAGACTTTCCCACTGGGAAATAAATAAATCAGACTGGGAATAATTCAAAATCTTTTGCAACCAAAACTCACTCAAGACCCAAACCGCAAAGATCTAACAAAACACGTCTAAAAGCCAAAGAAAACTATACCAAAACCTCAACCTTAAACTGGGTTTGTCCTCGTGGTGTAATGGTTAAAGCGATGGCCTGCAGAATCATAGTACGCGAGTTCATTCACTTTCGGGCAAATACTCTTGGGAAAGGTATGAACCCCCTTATCCTCCCAGCTATGGGTTAAATAGCACCACTACTGTTCTTCTAGGAGAATTGATTCGGCATTAAATAACCTAAAAAGAGTTGATATGCCATTAAACAAAGAAACCAACCAACCAACCAATCAACCTTATACTGACACAACTCCCCCTGGTTTGGTGATGAATTCAGGAAAGCAATCTATTAAATAAAGGCTGCAGTATGCAAATTTAACTCAGAACCCACTACCACCAATTTAATCTTTTTTAAAACCACATCGAGCAAAATCTCGCAAAACCCGAAACAAAACCAAGAAAAAAAGCTAGCAAAACTATGTAAACAAATATAACTCCTCCATAGAAACAAAAACAATCAGGAAAATGATCGAAAAATCAGCCAACTCCTCAAAAATACCTCTGAAAATAAAACAGAAGCATCAAACAAAAACGACATCACAGATATACAAGCTGAGACCTCACTAAATTCCTCACTCAAGAACGTCAACCAGGATTTTCTAACCGTCAATCAGAATGTTGAGAAACGAAGCTTTAACTAAAAAAAAAGAAAACTCTTAAACCTATAACCAACCTTTCATATTATAGGAACTAATTGTGGCTATTCTAAGATCACACAACACGAGACTCGACCCAGATGAAACCATGACAAATTTCTTAAAATCGTAGGAAAAATCACTTGAATACATTTTAACCACCCATAAAGATAATTGAAAAAATATCATAAATTCCAGGAGTCATGGAGAATATCAACTACCATTCCCATGCCAAACCAGGGGAAAACAGCTCGAATCCAGAAAACTAAAATCCAGTAGCCCTAACAATCTTTTGTAAAACTAGGGAGCGTATGGTTAACAAAGAATTGGTTTGGTTAACTGAATTCAACAATCTTGAGGCTTTAGAAGCGAACGACCTACAATGGATCAAATGGTCGGATTGGAAACCTCAATAATGTTTCATAGGAGTTTTTTTTTCAGTCTAGAGTGGGAGTACAAGACCACTTGGAAATACGGTAAAATGAAAGACCAACGTAACTTGGGTATGCACGGTAGAATGCCTAATTTCATCAAGAATTTCCGCTCAAATACGAAATTTCGAGTCCGAATTGGATCAGTCTTGTCAAATTTCCAAAATTAAAAAGAGGGAGACCCTTAAGAGAGTATAATGTCGGTAACCCTCAACCTAATAATCAACTGCATCACTAACTACCTGAATCCTGAAATGACGATTACTTTCAACCTCCAAATCAAACTTTATGCGCACAGGATAGCGTCAACTGCAACAATGCATCCAGAAAATCAACTAATGGGCAATAACCGGCTCTAGGATCTCCAAAAGTAAAACTTGAGGTGTGCATTCTTGCCAACTAAAGAAAAATGCATAACGACTGTTCACTGAAACTGGACGGAACAAGAACTCCGACCATTGATCATTTCAAATCCTCCGGTAAAATACAATAATTAAATAAAATGCTATGAAGAACTAAAACTCCTCGGTGTAATAACCGACACAGAATGGGAAGCTGACCTGCAAAACGTACTAAAACTATAACACAAAAATCGACTGTGGTTGCTTTATATACGGATCAGGAACAAGACCCATCCTAAATAAGATTTGATCATCAGTGGAAAGTCAATACACTGAATCTTATTTACCACCTGTACACCATAGATTTCAAAAATTAGGCTTCCATCGCTATACAAAAAAAAAAACAAATCTCTACCAACTAACCCAGCTCTTGATTGCATTTGGAACCCCAAACAACAATCTCTATTTAGCAAAAAAGAAAAGTCAATAAAACATTTCGGTTACCGCATGAAAACCATACTGGACGAAGCAGAAATCTCACTGATAAGCATGCCTGATACCATTCAATTAAGCTCTCCTCCCTGGCTACATATACAAAAACTGGAAATCATCGATGTCAACATATTCACTAAAAATAACACCCAATCCTTAATCTATCAATCGAAAGTCTCCAACATTCCGAAAAACTCCGTAACTACTCCCACTTTTATACCAATGGCTCTAGAGACAGTGACTGAAAAATTCATCATCCGTTCCAATTCCCTCTGTACTTTCATCAATCAAAATAAGAAATATGGATATCCCTCTATTCATCAAACACTTAAACATTCTAGACTTAATGAGCCATACCCAAAAGGTGATATTCTGCTGGCTTCCGAGCCAAAGACGACTCCATGGTAAAGAGAAAGCCGACATTGTAGGAAAATCTGGCCTCAACATTGTACACGACAAAAATTCCAAAATATCATAAACTGACCAAAAAAACTAAAATCAATGTAATGACAACAGCTATTGAATGGAAATACTCACACGTTCTCTGGAAAACATACCATTTTGAAAGAAAACCAGATCCTGGTAGGACAAGGGAAGAGGAAACAACTCAAACCCGACTGTGCATCGGCCATACTAAAGTAACTCACACGTTCATACTGAAATAGGAACCACAATCAAAATGCTCACGTAAAAAGCCTTATATAGTGCCACAAAATTTACAGAACGACAAAATCTAGTGATTCTCGTAGAGCTTTCTACAACGTAAAAAACCTGAAACTATAAATTTGAAAAGACATTTCTTTACAACATAATCATCTTCTTAAAAATAATCAGCCCCCTCTCATGTAAAGAGGTTCATAAACCCACCCTGCCAAAGATACCCACGTTTACTTATAAATATCGAAAGAATCATTAAATGTATCAAACAATTAATGCTGACTTCAACAGATAAAATGAACCCTCCCAACTAGACCGAATTAGCAAATGAATAAGATGCAAACGTCCTCGGTAAAATTCAACTCAAGGTTATACTTGCCGTAAAATCCAACAAACGAAGCAAACAAAATAACTCTCAATTTCAGTAAATTCTTAAGATTTCCATAGTTCACTTGAATTGCAAAGTGTCCAGGTTTTTAAAGACCAAATTTTACTTCGATAGTAAAGAAAAATTTTTTTTTTTTCAAATATATACTCACAAAACTTGAAAAAGTCTACGAATATTAAATTAAGAATTTTTACGCTTTTTTTTTTGTCTAAATTTTACAACGATAGTTAGGCAAAGTTTTCTTTTTCTTTTTTTTTTTTTAGAAATGTAAACACAAAAAACCTAAAAAAAATCTACAAATAGAAATTTAGAATATTTTTGGCTCTTTTTAAAGACTAAATTCTACTTTGATCGCAAGTCAAAGGTTTTTTTTCAAAGATATGTACATAAAACTTGTGGAAAATAAATTGATAAATAAATATATAAAATC
Organism: Sepioteuthis lessoniana; assembly: GCA_963585895.1. Taxonomy (NCBI): domain Eukaryota; kingdom Metazoa; phylum Mollusca; class Cephalopoda; order Myopsida; family Loliginidae; genus Sepioteuthis; species Sepioteuthis lessoniana. Next base: position 25,851,708 of record OY757930.1, on the reverse strand, counting down.
GACGAAAAGAAATTTTAAAAGTTTTTGCTCTTTTTAAAGTATTTTGAAACTAGAATAATTTTTTACGTGATATTAGCCTTCTCAGTTAAGCAAGGACGTCTAAGGTAAATTATTATTTTGGTTTTTATACTGTTCTGCATTCAAGCATTTGATCTTATCTAAACTTATCAAAGGATTGCTTTTTATTTATATATCATAAATTTCTCATCCATTGTTTACACACACATATATATATATATATATATATATATATATATATATATATATATATATATATATAAAGAGGGGGAGTGGAAGAGAAAGTGAAAGAAAGAGAGAGACCTCTAAGTCTGATGATCGATTAGGCGATAATCACCAGGTAGCGTTGACTTTTTATTTTTGCTAATCAATCTTAGTTCAACATATGCTGTATCATCGATATATCTAACACACGTCATTTATAAATCTACTTTACACACACACACACGCACGCACATACACACACACACACACACACACGCACGCACATACACACACACACACACATACACACACACACACACACACACACATATATATATATATATATATATATATATATATATATATATCCTCTGCAAGATTAAGTTAGTAACTTTTAGGTTAGAATGGGACTCGAATCAGGACATTTTCTAAAACAGAAATACGAGGTCACAGGTCAATAATCTGAACTTGAACATACAATCTATAAAACTATCCGTTTATCACCCAGTATACAAAGAAATCTTCAAATATGTATTTATCGAAAAAAAAAACAAAAAAAAACAACGAGCAGATTTCGACGTTATTAAAAATAAAATAAGAAATGTAAACAGGAAGCGTATTATCAAGAAGCGCATTATATCCAAAAAGTTAATCAATAAAGGAAGCCCTAAAAGTATAAATGTCCTACAACATACCAACAAAACAGCTGATAATAAATTCCCAAAAAGATGGCTTGCGGACGCTTCATGTGTAATTGCGTTAAGTGCTTTAATACTTACTTGGTTAGTTGTTTGGATTTTATGGCATATCAACCTTTTTTAGGACTTAGTCAAACTCTCACTCATTACATATATGAGACAAACATGCAAATCTCTTATTCTAATAATATATTTTCTAATATATCAAAGTATACATATATATATATATATATATATATAGTGACACGCATAAGTATTGGGTTCATGTTTTTTTCTATTATAACTCTAGTTTATGTTCGCCATTTTGCCTGATAATTGGTAAGTTGGTATCATACACTAACCGATGTTTATATAACAGCATTTCTTCTAACAAAGCCTTCATTAGATGATGAGTCTTGGTTCAGGCATGGTTTCGGGGCCGAAGCATCATTACCACTAACTCAGAGCGCCCTAGCAGTATCTAACGACACCACCAGACTTTGTCAGATTGTTGTCGCTCTGTGGGATTGCCAGATCCACGCTGATGCCGTTAGAGCCTTATCTTGGATCTTTTCCATGTATTTTCTCTTGTCCGATGGAGGAAGTCCAAGATTAGTTAAAAAAACGTAAAGTTGTTTTAGTTGTATGTGGAAGGAAAAGCTAAAAAAACTCATAGTTGAATCTTTTATTTTTTATCAATTTCGAAATTACCCTAAGTATTGGATACATGTCCCTTTTTTCAAATTTCCAATCGAAAATATGTATTTTAAAAAACTTTAAATATTCAAAGTTTCGATAGCATTGGAATGTTATCTCTGACCAATCAGAGAAGCACTCATTTTTTTTACAAGATAGTGCTACTAATCATCTGACTCTTTGATGTGCATTTTGCAATTCAAGGATTAAAAATGGCAAAAACTATCCAGAGATATGCGAGATAGAATCATTGAACGTCACAAAGGAGGACAAGCTTACCGAAAAATCAGCCAAGAAAAGAATCTAGCACTAAGTACAGTAGGAAATATCATCAGAAAGTATAAGAAGTATGACGACGGTACAGCAAACCTTCCAAGAAATGGAAGACCGAGAAAAATAAATGAGCGTACTTCAAGGTGGAGCTGCTGAAATGTGCTAATAAATCCCTTCATTATTGTTCTGAAATTAAAACTAATCTTGAGCGTGCGGGAATTAATGTAAGTAAGGATACCATTCGCACATTTCTATATCGTACAGGCTTTCATTCAAGATTACCAAGAAAAGTGCCTTTACTGAAAACCAAACATGTTAAAGACCGATTAAAGTTTGTCAAAACTGATGAAAAAAAGGTATGCAGTTTTGGGAAAAGGTAATTTGGTCGGATGAAAATAAAGTTGAACTATTCAGAAGGAACACAGCGACAATTTTTTGGCGAAAAATGGCACTGCCTTCAAGAAGCACAATACCATCCTCGCTGTTAAGTTTCGTGGTGGTTTCTACGGCACAACTGAGTTACAAGTTATCCCTGGTAGAATGAATGATAGCATTTACAGGGAGATTCAAGAGAAGAGCCTTCAGAAATCTGCAACTTCTTTAGGACATAGTCGGAATTTCGTACTTCAACACGACAATGATCCCAAACATACCGCAAAACTTACAAAGGAATAGTTTGAAAATAATGGTATTAGTACTCTCAATTGGCCAAGTCAGTCGGAATCCAGACTTGAATCCAATTGAGAATTTGTGGAATGCGGGATCCACAAAATAACAAGCAATTAAAGAAATTATGCAAGGAAGAATGGGGTAAAGTAACGCTGTATCAGTGTGGAAAACTGGTGGCCAACTATAGAAAGCGACTGGAAGCAGTGAAACAAAATATAGGCTACACAACAAAATATTAAATTGATGTATCCAATACATTTGCAACGGGTAATTTTGAACTTTGATAAAAAAAAAATGGATTCAACAAGTGAGTGTTTAAATTTCCTTCCACATACAACTAAAGAAACTTTACGCGATATTACTCCCCGGATATTAGGCAAAATGGCGAACTTAAACTAGAGTTATAACAGAAAATAACATATATCCAATACATATGCGTGTCACTATATATATATATATATATATATATATATATATATATATATATATATGACAAAGCTGTATAAAATTGAATAAAACACTGATCCAGAAACTGATAAATTTTTAGAGGTTTAAATTGAGTAAAATTTTTTTTCGAAAAACAGAAGTTGCAAAGATTTTTTCTGGTAAGAAAATATTATATAATCCAGCGCATAAAATATTTCAATAGAGAAAGCAAAGATTCATGCATGAAACGCAGCAGTTATTCTGAGCTTAAATCTAAATCAATAAATTTGGTGTGTGTGAGAGATCTTCTCTGATAGTGTCACAATATAAAGGAAAAATGTGCGTTTATGCCTTAAATGTATATGCAGCTGCAACTGAAATTTTCCTCAGCAAGCTTAGGCTGTAGTATCAGTATGCATAATTCTAGGTAAATGACCACTTTTTTAAAAGTAAAATCAGTTGATTTCCTATATATATATATATATTCATTCAATTTAACATAATGAAGCAATTTTGAAATTAATGCATTCTTAAAAGGAAAATGTACATATTTTACTCGAAAGAAAAAAAGTAGAAAACTGGGTATCTACAAAACAATGCAATATTGACTGAAAAAAAGATATTTCTTTACAATTTATACGATTGAAATAGGTACGAAATAACATTTAAAAAAAGTTTATGATTTATCTATAAGTCTGCTAACAAATTAACTTTACTCTTGGAGGAAAAAGATTTAATTAGTTATTTTGCATATTGACCCATTACATTTTTCGCAACAACTCAAATATTGTCGTAAAGAAGTAATTCAAAGACTTTTTAAAACAAACGCAAATGCACCGTTTTGTAAATCAAAGGCCAAAATACAGATATACATTTTAGTTTCTCGAAACTGCATTTTGCACAAAAATGACCACTTATTTAAAAGTAAAATCAGTTGATTTCCTATATATATATATATATATACATATATCCACAAACACACACACCCAAACACACACACACACACACACACACACACACACACACACACACACACATATATATATATATATATATTGGTATGATCGTAAGAGTGTTCTCCAATAGCCCGGAATACCGGGGTTCAATCAAATATCGAGTCATATAAAAGACTTAAAATATGGTACTTCGTGCCTCATTGCTTAATACTAAGCATTATAAGGTAATCATCAAGGATAAGAGGAGCAATCTATGGAATGATGTTGTGCCGATCCTTACACCTCGGGTTACCCTCGACTGCGGGTGGCCAACTTACTTATATATATATATATATATATATATATATATATATATATATATATATATATATCGGGAAAAATGAAAATCTGATTCATACATTTCCGAAGTTTATTAGGGCAATGCGAAATTAAAAGATTTGAACTCGTGCCGTTGTGCTGTATTTGACTTTTCCCTCTATGGTAAACATTTTACCCGAAAGTCTATAAATCCCTCGGTCAATATATATATATATATATATATATATATATATTAGCAATTTATTCTTCCAGTTATAGATAAATAATAGGGCAACTTGCCTTTTCTAAAATTCGTATGGTGACATATTTTGGAGAAGGTAAAACTGTTAAACCTCGTTTAAAAGAGCTTTTATTGCATTCTAATCGTTACATAGACATAGGGTAAATTCGTATATATATATATATATATATATATATATATATATATGTGTGTGTGTGTGTGTGTGTGATGAAAATTTAATCTACTTTCATCAATTCGTTTTATTCAATATATATATATATATATATATATATATATATATATATATATATATATATATATAAGTGTACACAATTTAATCAAAGCAATAAAAAGTAATAAAAAGACACAAAGTTCTATTCATGATGGGAATGAAAACATAAAAAGCAAAAAAAAAAAAAAACAGGAAAAAGCGACAAGATAGCTGATCGGTTTCGTTCCTCTGTCAACGAAGCTAAAAAGAGGAAAATACCATGTAAAATGATAAAAAAAACAAAGACAAAATATGGAAATATTGAGGAGAGAGATAGAAGGAGAGAGAGAGAGAGAGAGAGAGAGAGAGAGAGGGATTATCGAAGATGCTGGCACCTTTAGTCTTGAGAGAAGAAAAATGCTAGCAAAAGGTAGTACTTAAATCAAACATCCGCTCACCAAGTGAAGTCTATAAATATCTTTTTCTTATTACTTGTTTGTTTCGTTTCATTTGATATATGAAATATCCATGACAATAAATGTAAATAAATTCATTCATCTTCTTGGAAGTTTAAAATAAAAAGGTCCATGAAGACATTTGGTTGGTTAGGCTGGTTTATATAGGGGTCGTTGTCCCACTTTCCTGAAGTATCATTTATACTGGACACAAGTGTGAGTTCAAGTCTCATTGAGTACCCCATTAACGATGCCTTGTGTCACATATGTTCTCTGACGAAAGCAACAGGCTAGAAGAATACATATATATAACACGCATGTAGGAACAAAATAGATAAATTCTAAAAATACAAATCTCTTCGTGGGTCTTGTTATTTTAATATATATATATATATATATATATATATATATATATGTGTGTGTGTGTGTGTGTGTGTGTGTGTGTGTGTGTGTGTGAAGAGATTAGAAATTTTCGAATAGTTTCTAGTTTCCGGAATAAACTCCTGGAACTTGAGAGGATCAAACTGATTTTACAACCTGCACAAATTTCGGCTCTTACTCCTTCGGGTTATTCCTTGTTCCGTTTGTTGGCTTATTTCCTGTGTTCAAGATACTTCAACAACCAACTCATGGAGAAAGTTTTAGTGGAGAAGTTCTCCAACTCAAGGGATTAGAACTTTTGTTATTGCTGGATCAAAGATCAAGCAGAATGTTGGCTTCAGAAGGATCAACACGATGGTCTCTGCTTTGAATGCTCTTGTTACAAATTGAATACTGAAAATAAGTTACAAAAGTACTGCAAGATATGAGATCGTTTGTTGGTTGGCAGGATTTTAAGTCATCTCCACCCTTGATGGCCACTCAATGTCAAATTCTGTAAACACACACACACACACACACATACACACACACACATATATATATATATATAACTTGTAAAAGAATAGTTTTCGGGGAAATCCTTTTAAACGACTAAGTTTATATTTGCTCACACTCAGTTAAATAGTTTCAAGTATTGCTATCAAAAATAAATAGTTTTATTTCATCATCATCATCATGTCATGCCACTAGCACAGATTTCCCTGACCCTCCCTCACCACTTTTCCCTATCGTTCATCGCCTCTGGCAGATCTTCTGGACTACATCCCGTATCCTCATATAGCTGCTGAATGTATGTTCGTACTGGACGTCCTGCTTTTGCCCGGTCATATGTGGGGGTCCATAGGAGTACATCACTTATGAGCTCGTCCCTGCTTCTCCAGCAGTGTCCTGCGTGTCTGGTTTTACTAACTTTGATAGTTTTCATGATGGGAGGCAGGTGGCCGTATAGTTGGTGTCTTGTTGGGTGTTGGCGCCAGGATTGTTCAATATTGCTCGCAGCATTCTTGTGTAATTGCCGTCTAGCTTCTTCTCCAGCCGTTTAGTTAGCGTCCATGTAGTGCGTCCATACAGCAGTATCGATGCGACAGCTGCCTGGAAGAAACTGCGTTTCATTTTATCGGTTAGGTCTGATTTCCATACACACACTTTAACACGGGTAATTCTATTTACCTTACATCTTGTTTGCATACAGTAAACCATTACTGTGTAATACCTATAAGTAAATTTAAAAGTCACTCGTTTGTTTTTTTATTAAATGGTTTCAGCTATAGAGAATGATTGACCTGTGGTATTTTATCGAGAAATTACCACTTTTAGTCTGAGTGGACTTAGAGTAATGGCAATGAAGGAGTATTTCATATTCTACAAAGCTGCAGGCCTGAAGCCTCCACATTATATTGTTTAGTTAGTTAGCTTGTTTATTTGTTTTAACAGTATGTCAACATTTTTAGGTTATTTAATGCCAAGTCCAATTTAATACAAATAAACAAGTTCTGGCATAGTGTTCGCCAATGGCGCGGGAGACCTGGGTTCAATCCCAGGTCGAGTCATACCAAACATTTTAAAAATGGTACTTGATTCCTCCTTGCTTAACAGTAAGCATTATAAGGTAAGGATCAAGGGTAAAGTGGAGAAATTCCGGGAAAGGAGTAGCGATACCTTGGTGTAGTTGCTATCGAAAAGGGAGCCTTCGGGTCACCCTCGACTATGGTTGCCAACTTTACAACAATACAGAATGGAGTAGCGCCCTCCCAACACCTCGATGTAGTAGTCAATGAAAAGGGAGCCCTCGGGTCGTACTCGAGTGCGGTCGCCAACTTTACTTACTACTTATTTCAAACAATACAGTTTAACATAAGTGCACAATTTAATTTTCAAAAACATTCCTACTTCAAGCTATTCAGTTTTATCCAAGAGTTTTTATTCAAATAATTCAATTTAGTAAAAATGTAGTTTTTTTGTTTACATAGAATTAAATGTCAAAACAGATCTATTTTAGCCAATTCAATATAGCGTAAGTACAGTTTCAATTTGAAAAATTGTTCTATTTCACTCAATTTAGTTTAGCATAATTACGCAGTTTAGTTCTATTTGACCCAAATAGAGGACCCAATCAGGTGCGTCTACTCTGGACCAGAATGAATCCGGGAGCGATGGCAATAAAAGTGTTCTCCGTATTCCTCCTAACTCCAACATTACTCGAACCTCACCATCAGATTGTTTCGTGTCATATCTAGGATAGTCGTTGACGAGGGGATCTTACCCCTCTGCAGAGAAGCAGTCCGTGTATTCTACAGCCCAAGCCGACTTGACAAAGATTGTTTGGTGTCATATCCAGGACATTAGGCAGTGGGGGTTTTATTCTACAGCCCCAGCCAACTGCACTCAACACCTTTGCCTTACCTTAATATATATATATATATATATATATATATAATGTATTAGTATGTACAAAAACCAATCTTTACAATTTTATAACGATTACTGCGAATGTATGTACATATTTCAAGTAGTTTTTAAGTAGTTTCTTTTCTAACAAAAAGTACTCAATATTAACATTGCATGAGATGAAAATCTATGCCCTTCCCTCCTAATCCAACCAAATGTAAAATCCCATTTGACCATGCCTAATACCAATAACTCTTTTCTCATCGACTTATACATGAGTTACTAGCTTATAAACAGCACCCTTCTTTTGAATTGGAAACCGGGCTCTATATTGGTATATTCTTTTTTCCCCCACCCACAGAATCTTTGGACAGATTTTATCTTTTCCATCTACCACTTTTACCCAAGGGAAATCCACTGAAGTGGTCCATCGAATTCTCTGCTGTGGCCAGCTATGCGATAAGTAAAACTACGAAGTTAATCAGCTTTAGATTTACCTTTACGATGTCAGACAGATAAGTCTAGGTAAACATGGCACCTTTTACATGCGAATGTGATAGATATGTTCGACCGGCCGCCCAAATCATCTTGGACATACGTCGAACAGTGATTTCTTGAAATAGCAATGCATTTTGTTGCCTCCCTTTGGGCAATGGTCACAAATACATATACTGGGGGAATGGAATTAATTACCAAAAATTCTTTCCTTAGATCCAAGGCGTGTTTTGTTTGCATCATTGAAATATATACTATTTTAGGAATGATTTTTCGGTCTTATTTGAAATCGCAGAGTCGGGATGCTTTCAGAAGACTGTTTCTTGTCCAATGCCAAATTTATTGATGTTTAATAAGCTTAGCCCGGCCCACGGAAGAAAGCAATGTGAAGAAATAGTTTCAGAAGATTGTTACGTTAGTCTTGTAAAGAACACGGGGGAAATATCACGAAAATCACCATACCAAATGTATCGTCAGGCAGACATGAAGTGGCAGTTTAAAGTCGGTGTACTTGGGATCTATTCTTTGACAAAATCTAGGCACACGTAACGGAGTGGCATCTTTGCTAGCGTCTGAATCCAAGATGTTTTTTGGTGTTTTCCCGTAACTGACCGACTTAATGATTCTTTCGAAAAATCCCCAATTCTCGAGTTTTACAGTTTTTTCGATCATATGGAAATCAAACCTGACCGATAAAATGAAACACAGTTTCTTCCAGGCTGCGGTCGTGTCGATACTGCTATATGGATGCACTACTTGGACGCTGACTAAACAGACGGCAATCATACAAGAATGTTAAGAGCAATATTGAACAAGTCCTGGCAGCAACACCCCACAAGGCACCAACTATACGGCCACCTACCACCTATCACGAAAACTACCCGTCGCGACAGGCGGAAGTGAGGCGACAACTTATATCATTTAGGGAGTCTACGGTGAGATGTAAGAAGGTGAAGACGTCAGTAGAAAACAAGTCACGAAGATGTAAGAAGAAGGTTAGTGAGACTCAAGTTTGGTGAGGGGCGCTCCAAGGAAGGCGCTAGACCCAGCAGTCAAGCATGTTAGAACAAGGAAAAATTCAAAGTCTGAGTGAGCTCATCTTTTTCTCACTTATAATTGTTTAGTACACGCGCTTGTCTCATGTTTCCATACCCCCTTTCTTTCTCCTGGTGACTTCTTGCTACCAAGAAGTAAATAAACGTTGGTGTATGTTTAACTGGGTTTCTCGTTCTTCAGCTTCTTACCACAGTAGGGTCACATGGGGTCGAGTATAGTCTCTTTTGTACGACATTAATACATTGGTAAACGGACTGAAATTGATAGATAGAGAAATAGGGAGATTAATTCGTTAAGTTTTATGCTTTGGATAATCATAACTTGGAAATGTAATTCATTCATTTTTTTAAAATTTAATTATTGCCAGATTTTACTCTAAATTACTTTATTCTAAAATAGGAATCCTTAAACTTTTCAACTCTTTGGCCACAAAATTTAAACCGGAAGAGTCATAGATGGCCGCTAATTTACTCAATGAACAAATAAAAAAACAACAACTATATCCCAGCTGAATTTTGATTATGCGTTTATTTTACCTCAACCAATCAGACAAGTGTTCATTAGTCTTTTCTTCCTGAAGATGTGAGAGGATTGATAATAAAAAAAAATGAAATCATTGGCAACAACGTCACATGTATAACCTTTTAATTTTTCTATATATTTACAACAAAATAATGGAAATTTCAAAGACATTCATTTTAGTATGATTTTCTGATGGCAGCCCTTGCGTGAAATCTGGCTTTATGCAGTTCCCTTCTTACAGTTTTTTGGGAAAAGTAGGTTTTCGAGATGGTCATTAAGCTCTACTCTAATTGTTGGTGCTGTATTCTTGTGATCTTTCCAAACAATTCGCGTAAGAGTTCGGCGGCCCCTATCGGAGAGCATTCTTTCTTCCAGAGTTTTGCTTCAATGAGGAGGATTTTCCTTCTTTCCTCCTTGTAACACCAAATAATTCAGCAGTTTTCCTTACACTAGCGTCTGCCATACGAGCACCAATAATTTAACCTCTTTTAAAGTTTCTTAGATCTGCAATTTTAATGAAATTTGATAAATTTCTTCTGATAATGTCTATAAAAAAAGTTTTAGCATAAGAAAGACTTGAAAAATTAGTCACCATCATCACCATCATCATGTCACACCATCAGCACGGATATCCTTGAACCTCTGTCGCCATCACTCCCTATCGTCCGTTGCTTCCGTTAGATCCTCAAGGCTACACCCCGTATCGGCACAGAGCTTCTGTATGTGGATTCAAGCCGGTTGTCCTGCCTTTGCTCGTCCATGTGAAGAGGTCCACAGGAGTACATCCCTTACGAGCTCGTCCCTACTTCTCCAGCAGTGTCCCACATGCCTGCTTCATTTAACTTTGATAGTTTTCGTGATGGGTGGTAGGTGGCCATATAACTGCTGCGTTGTGGAGTACTGCTTCCATGACTTGTTCAATACAGCTTGGAGCATTCTTGTGTAATTGCTATCAAGCTTTTTCTCTATTTGTTTTGTTAGCGTCCAAGTAGTGCATCCATATAGTAGTATCGAAACGATCGCTGCTTGTAAGAAACTGCTTTTTATTTTATTGGTCAGGTCTGATTGGCATATGACCGATAGCCGATCGATAGCTCTCTATGCCTTTGTTAGTCGCAAAACATAAAAATTACAAACGTTTGATGGTTTTATAGTAGTTTCTAAATTATGATACTAACATTTTAGGTGTTTGCATTATTTTATTTAGCCCCTTAATGCACACACACACACACACACACACACACACACACACACATATATATATATATATATATATATATATATATATAGAGAGAGAGAGAAGGCTGTTGATTAAAAACTTTGTTTACATATGAAAAGCAGGCCTCTGGTTGCTTTCAATATCCTCCTTGAGTAACTGCACCCTTTTTAAGCTTTGTTGGTGAAGACTGAAGAATACACCGACTGCGTCTCTGCAGAGAGGAAACCCCACCCGGATATGACAATAAACCATCAAATGTTTCCTTGGTTGATTGGCTGGGTTTTATGGCATATCAAACTTTGTAGGTTATTTTGCGCTAAATCCATTTTTATGCAAATAATCAGTTCTATTTCTAACAATTCACTTTAGCATGAGTTCACAGTTTTATTGTCAAAAACATTTCTATTTCAAGCTATTTAGTATATTCAAACAGTTCTAATTCAGCTAATTCAGTTAAGTATAAGTACAGATTTTGTTTACACACAGTTAAATGTAAAAACAGTTCTATATTAAACAATTCAGTCAACTGTAAATAGAGGTTCAATGTCAAAAACAGTTCCATTTCAAACAATTCAGTTTAGCATAAGCACGCAGTTTAAATGTTCTTACAGTTTAATTGTCAAAAACATTTCTATTTCAAACTATTCAGTTTAGTCGAACAGTTGTAATTCAAACAATTCAGTTTAACATATGTATGCAGTTAGTTCTATTTAACCCATAGTTTGGGCCTTATAAGGTGCTGCCATTTCGAGCCAGGTGGACCCGGGAGCAATGACAATGAAGGGGTGCCTCGCTTTCCCCAAAGCTCTAGCATCACAGAAACCTCAATATCAGATTATGTGTCACATCCAGGACACTCATTGAGGAGATCTTACCCTTCTGCAGAGGCGCAATCGGTGTATTCCACAGCCCCAGCTGACTAGGCAAACTATCAAATATCGAAGGTCCTTCCTTGGGAAATAGGAAATGTGGAGAGCCCCTCCTTTGCCATTGTTCCCAGATCCACTCTGAGCACATGATAGTGTCCCATCTATTGGTCAGAGTGAACAGGTGGATCATTTAAACTGGGTGCAAGCAAATGTCTGATAAGTAATTGAATTGTTAGTGATACATCAGAATACTTGGAACCATGTAACTCTGTTGATTAAGGCTAAAGTGAATTGTTTGAAATAGAACTGTTTGGTCATTTAACTGTGTGTAAACAAATGACTGATGTTTTATTGAATTGCTAATAATACATCACATCACTTAAAACCGTTTAACTTTGTTGACTTAAGCTAAATAGAATTATTAGAAGTAGGACTATTTGGTCATTTAACTGTGTGTAAACATATGACTGGTGTTAAATAGAATATTTTATTATACGTAACAATGCTTGAGTCACAAAAAGTAAGCTCAGGCTGGTTTTAAAATGTTATCAACAAAATACTTACAAATTATATATATATATATATATATATATATATATATATATATATATATATATATATATATATATCTGATATTTATACAGGATGTGGCATTAAAAGACCAACAATGGCTGATATGCCATAAAACTAAACCAGACCTGACCATATATATCCATTATATAAGTATCAATGGGATTTGGCATTAAATAACATGAAATCGTTGATATGACATAAAACTGAGTTTTGAATAGCTTCATCGGTGCTAAACTTCGGTGATCTTGCGTGAACTATTGCTTTTACCGAAACTTTAGGAAGCCCAATGAAAATCACTTTTAATTTTAATATTTTGAATCTTGTTATTGTGTGAAAAAACATACTTGATGAGAAAGTTGAATTGACCGAAATGAGAAGTTCTTATTTACAGTGATTCATTTCTATAACTACTAAGTCTCCCGGAGGTCATTTTTGTATCAATTGTCGTCTTAGGAAATGTATAAGATTACTTGAGTTAGAATCTGAAAGCGACTATTTCACTTCACAAAGCATTGATGCTCTTGTCAAAGACCTGAATCCATGTATTTTTCTCTTAGAGAAGGACAGACTGGGTTCTTTAAGCTTGGCTATAGCAATTTATCTAGAAGGAAAACGGAAAACGCGAAATTCAAACTAACTTTAATCCGCTTAAAAATTGGCTGCGTGTTATTTCCTGTCAATGTCGGAGCCGTTGGGTAAAAAGAGAGGGTAAATTGCTGCGTACAAGTCGACATTATTAGCATTAGAACATCTTTACAAAGTAGGGATCGGTTTATACGGTAGAGTTAAAATCCAAACCTTGGCCACAGAGTTTTATTCTAAGGGAGCAGTACTCCAAACAATCAATATATACCACTTATCGCTACTCCAACATACTACCACAAATATTTCTAACTTAATCTTGGGTTAGGTGAACATATTTAACAAATTGATATAGAAATTAATGTGAAATAATAAAACTGTATTACATATTATTTATTATATTAACACTATATCACACGCTGTTTGCAACAGCTTATGCACTGATTGTAAAACATAATGGAAACGTCACATCACCTTGGCCCCCAGTTAGACAACTACAATATTTTTTTTTATCTGCACAATATAATGGTAGCGCAATAGATTGTGGGTTCATTGGAATATAAACTTAGTATAAAATTTACAGGTTTCATATATTTTACTTGTAATATATAGTATATTTGGTGGGATCAACGTATACCTCAGGTTAGGGGTAATCCTGAATATTATGTCCAGGATAGACTACTAAACAATCTGAAAATGGGACTCCAGCCTTAAAGCTTTGCGTGCTTAATGCCATGGTTCCTAAATCCGCTCTGTCATAAAGTAGCAACAACCTGATAGGGTGCAATCTAAGAGCTAAATAGAAGTGTTGGACATTTACACTGTGTGAAAACAAATGACTTATGTTAAATAAAATTATTAGAAATAGAACTATTTGGCCATTTAACTTAGTGTGAACAAAGGATTACGAGGGCCATACGATATTTTTCCAGACTTTTTTCGTATGGGCACATTTATTGATAGTACACATATGAAACTCTCGTCCCCTTCTAAGTAATCTCCTCCGGCTGCAACACACATGTTGTACCGTTCAAACAACTAATTGAAGGCCCCATGGAAGTCCTCTTCTGTGAGGGTGTCAATGACCTTCTTCACAGTCTCTTTCATCTCCTTAATTGTCTCATAACGACAGCCTCTGAGCTTAGAGAATAACCAAAAGTCACAGGGCGCCAGGTCTGAACTATATGGAGGCTGAGGAACTGTCGTGATGCCCACCTTGGTCAAATAGTCTTTGACAAGGATGAAGTTGTGGAATGGTGCATTGTCCTGGTGGAAATGCCAATGACCCGATTTGAAGAGCGATGGCCTCTTCCGACGGAATCTCTCCCTGAACTCCCTTAAAACCTCAACATAGTAACCCTAACCCTAACCATTTGGCCAATCAACGCTGGTGTATTGACTTCGTTACTCCTCGCACACCTCTCATCATCTCTCACAGACTCCCTGCCTTCCTTGAGTCTCTTATGTCACTCAAAAACTGATGCTCGATTCATGCAAGATGCTCCAAAAGCAGTCTGAAGCATTCCATACGTTTTTGTGGCATCATTTTTTCCAAATTTAAAACATAATTTTATTGCATATCGTTCTTCTAAAGTGTCCTCATGTCCAGATTGCATTTTTGAAATTCACCAGCTGTTACAATCAGGCTTTAGTAGGGTGTATTGCAATGCTGCTGTTGCTGTTCATTTGAACCTGAAATCATAAAAATTGGTCAGTCATCTCATAAGATGTATAGCAATAGCATAGTGAATTTTCAAGAGTCTACAACAATTTTAAATGGCCATACGAAAAAATCTGGAAACTTATCGTATGCACCTCGTAATTATAAATAGAATTCTTTATGTTAGCTAGAAATAATTGAAACCAGTCCACAGTGTGCAATACATAAAAATGAGTTCAGGTTTGTATAAAAATGTAATCTACAAAATGTTTTTATAAATCATATATATTTGATATATATGTAGAAACATTGAAAATAAGGTAATCTTAGTGGAAGAAGAGATATATTGAAAAGTCGACACTATTGGGTTAGGGTTTTACTGAACAATCATCAGGACCATAAGGTGTGATATTAGCGGTATTCTGTCAACGGCGGATGTTTAAAAATGCAAAATGATATATATGTATAAACAGGATTTGGTATTTTATAACCTACGATGGATTATATTCGCTAAGACTTAACCAAACAACCGACCAGAATTTTTTGCTAAAAATCTTGAGGTCGACTTATATGCTAGATTGATGTGTACGCCACAATTTACGGCATTTGGATCGGTGTTTAAAAACAAATCTGTTAATCAAGAGTACAGTCATTTTAAGACGGTAAAAATTTGGTATTTTCTTGTATTATTACTGTTTCAGGCGTAAATGTAGCAATTAAGATCACAATCGTTTTCGTATATTCGGTTGGCGATTTACCTCAGTTTGTTCAAAGAAGAAAACTCGACACAGTATGAGGAAAATAATATTTCCTGTTTTATTTCACGAAGATCAACTTCCGATGCAGAGCTTTGTTTGTTTTTTTACTTGTTTTTTTAATGGCATATCAACCTTTGTAGATTATCTAATTCAAAATTCATTCTTATTTCAAATAAACAGTTCTATTTCAAACGATTCAGTTTAGTATAAGTACTCATTTTAATTGTCGAAAATATCTCTATTTCTAGCTATTTAATCTAGTCAAACATTTCCAATTGAAAATATTCAGTTTATAAGAATAGTTTTTGTTTACTCACAGTTAAATGTCAAAATAGTTTTAGTCAGAGTAGTTTAAGTACAGTTTCCATGTCAAAAACAGTTAAATTTCATACAATTTAGTTTAAGATAAGTACAAGGTTTTAATGCCAAAACAGTTCTATTTCAAGCTATTCAGTTTAGCATAAGTATTCTGGTTAGTTCTATTTGACCCATAGATAGGGCCCTATCAGGTGCTACCACTCCGGGCCAGGTGGACCTAGGAGCGATGGCAATGAAGGGGTACTCCTCATTATTAGAAACTCATGATTAGATTGTTCAGTTTCATGTCCAGGACACTCGTTGGTGGGGGTCTTATCCCTCTACAGAGAAGTAGTCGGTGTACACTACAGTCCAGTAGAGTTTTGTATACAACGAAACAAAAAGAATAAACTGAATTGTTTGAAATAGATCTGCTTTGATACGTAACTGCGTATAAACAAAAATCTGTTCTTTTACTGAACTGAATTGTTTCAAACGGTTTATCAAAATGACTTAATTTGGCTTTAAATTGCCCGAAGTGGGGTGATATGCTGTAAAACAAAACAACCAACCAATCAGCTGTGTACTTACATTAACCTGAATTCTTTGAAATAGAACAGTTTATATGTGTAAAAATGGATTTGGAATTAAATAATGTACAATGGTTGATATGCCATAAACAAAACCAAACCAAACGACATTCTGATGAGTACGAGGAGTAGAACCTCACCATTGGATCTAGTCTATTATTATATCTAGTATATGAATTATTAGTATTTTCCAATCTTTCTCTCTTGTACAATGGATGCCAATCTGAACTTCTCGTACTAAGATTACCAGTGTAAAAACATGTTTAAGAGTTCGACATTAAAGTGAGAACAATAGGTGTTCCTCTATAATTAATGAAAGCATATTTCTTTAGCATAGGGAATATAGCCTACTTTCTAAAATGTATGTCGCAATATAATATTTGTAATTATAGAAGTTTTCTCTTCGACAGCAATTATTGACCAAAAGAGGATAAAATATAACGGGCGTGATATCGAAGAACTAAGTTTAAAAGAGATCTTCGGCTTGATTTAGGAAATAGATAATTTAAGGTGTTGTATTTAGAGAGAAATATTTTTCCTTTGATAATGAAAGGTGTTGTGTCTTTCAGAAAATATAGATATAGACAAAAGATATATGTATATTTAAATAATTATTAATAACGGATTTTTCTAACGTGGTCGTCTGTTTTGATGTGGAATTGAAATTGCTCGTAATATTTAGCATGTGTTTTTGGTGATAGATTCTTTAATGCCTAAATTGCTTACGGATGTATATGAAGAGAGCTTTTCCTCTGTAGTGATCAAAGAAGCACGCCTAACACAATTTTACTTTTACATACTTGGTAGAGGTACGAAACTATGGTTTGTAATTTCGATGTATAATGGTTGATCAGTATTTGCATTATTTTTGTACTTGCTAGTTTGCGAAACATATATCAAGTGAGCGAAGCAGATAAAGTTATGGCAGATACCTGCTGTGGTAGGTAGTATCGCGGTAGTTGATACGCTTTCACATCGTGCTGTGCTTCACACAATACGTTATTTGAAAGTCGTACACGTAAACGAGAACTTAAGTTTCATGAATTCAAACTAGGCTGTAACTGCCGCTGAAGCAGCCAAAAACAATTGTTGTGAAAAAGGTAAAGGTTTGGTTGATCCCAGGACAATAACCAGATGGTTCGATAAATTTTACTTGACTCAATGTCGACGGTTAGGCAATGTTAAGTAGGCCTAAAACCAAGCACTACGAGCCCGTCTTCCAAGCCACAGAGACAAATCCAGCGAGTACTATTCGGACATTATCAGGCGAACGAGGGATCTCATATTCCATTGCTGTTCGCCGTCTTCAGGCTCTCTGCAAAAGTATCCGAAGCAACCGAATTGTGCCTCAGGAAACCAAAATACCGCAAAGTCTTTGATTCACTATTTTATTTCCTTTCAGACGGTACCTGCTGCTGATTTGGTCGTCATAGTAACATATTTTCAATATTTCACGTAGACCAAAAAAGACTGCCTGCAAAATCTGATTGACATGATTTGCTTGGAGTCTAGTGATATTATATAAATGATCATGTAGCCTTTTCGCCTGGTATAGAATTCTATAGCACAATATCTTAAGTTATATGAAAGTGCTGAGCGCATTTTACGAACAGTTTCATGTTCGTATATGACTGAATCTAAGTTTAGCCCTGTGCATTGGTTTCAAAAGAAAAAGTGAGCACTTTGAACATAGAACGTGGTGGTTTGAGACACAAACGCACAAACCTGTGACATAGTATACGTTATCTCCTCAGGACCCCTCAAACTATTCCTTTCAAATTAAAGATAATCAAATAATTAATGTTGGTTTTGTTGTATACCCATATAATAAACATGCATTTATACACATATACATGCATAAACACAACGACACAATGATATAAAGACGAGCAAAGACTTCTTTAAAAAATATACTTCTCTCTTTATTTGAAAGGTTGCGTGTGAAAGGGAGCTGGAGACCGAACCGGACTGCAACATATTGACCCCGATCAGCGTTGTGTCTTTCTTGTTTTCCTGATGCTCAACCGGAGGCCCAGGGGCTCAGCTTTCTACTGGCTTTCTCTACAACACCTTGTCTCCGACTTCTCTAATCTCCAACTCACTGACTTCCTGTCTTCACCAAGTTATATAATAGTTCAATTGCCCACTCAATCTTTGGAATGGCATGTTTGATCGTCATCAAGCAGTTCACAGGACACTCTCTTCCGGTGAATCAGTCTATGACTGTACATGGGATTTTACCTTGTCCTATATCGTCAGCCAAGAACCCCTACGCGATTTCTTCTCATAACTGACATCAGAATGTGTCACTTCCTTCCGGTGCATCATTTTGGAATGGCATGTTTGGCCGGGTCGAAGCTCAATATACAAGTTTGATTTCTTTTTTTAATTGCGTAGCTATCTTCGTAAGTTATTTAATGGCAAAGCTACCCATATGGTAATATGTAATCTGTAGCTCGGGGGAAAAAGGTGATTCATACTTTTCCGAAGATTATTGGTCCGAAAGTGAAATTTAGAACACAACTTGCTTACTACAATTTGGCAATCCAGCACGTTAGACTCTCCGCCACAAGGACCCCTACAAAGAATGAATATCAAAATAAGTATTTTTATATTTAAAATGGCACATTCCTGTCACTTGCAGAATAGTTTGTATCAGTTCATTTCAGCTTAAGCGTTCGTTTTGTGCTATTTCCATAATTTTCGTGATACATAAGAGCCCGGTCTATTTTTAAGGATCAGTTAGAGCCTCTTTAAATGGTCTATACAGATCTCTGGAAGGAAAGTAAGTTTGGCAGGGGGAATAAAAGCACAGGGGTCTATGGTGGATTCTGGGTTTAGCCATGTGCATGATTTACTAACCAAACAGAAACACTTTTAACATTGAACTTATTGATATGTGCCTGAAATTCACAAAGAAACAACCTAATATTTGTGATCATCTTTGAATCCACTAAACTCCATCCTGTCAATTAAAAACTAATTCAAGAATTAAAGATGTGAATCCATTTGTAGTTGAGTGATTATTTTCGCATGCAAACTGTATTAAACGGTAGTAAATTTGTCGTTGCGTGAATTATTATTTAATTGATTTATTTGGGGTTGAATGAAAATTAAATTTTATCATAAGTAAAGACTAGGAAACGCTGATGCCCGTTAATCTGAATGAAATAACCCAAATGCATTTGTTTAAATACTTCATTCAATATACCAGCGTCTTTGTGATGAAGCAAGTAGACATCAGTGTTTTAATAATGGGTGATTCTAATGGCATGTCAACCCATCTATAGGCATTTTATGCCTATACATTCGGCAAAATCATCCATTATACATCGATACTTATGTTTTTTGTGCAGTTGCTTCAGGGTTTTTGCACACAATTATTAAATAGAAAGAAAACCTATCAAATAAAAATAAATAGCGCCCATTTGTATAGTTTAAAGAATACCTATCGTTTACTGATAATTATATGCTTTAAATTGATTAGTTATATTTAATAATAAACATTTGTTTGTGTTTAAGAATATTGTTTCAAAAGCTAATAATAATTCTTTGTTTACACTATCTTATAATTTTTGAGTAATGAATAATAACGCTTGGTAAGCAACTAAAGATTCAAGTTATTTTTCCTAATACAAAAAATTTACACAGACACATATTTATACTTTTCCTATAAAGACTGAAATAAAAAAATTCACTTCTTTGTTCTTATGAATTTATTTCTGGTCGTGATGATCATCATCAGATGTTACATGAAAAAAATATTTGAATGTTCTTATACACCGTAAAAATATCTTGATCAAAAAAATATGATAAAATATATTTTAAAAAATATTTTTCTTAAAAAATATTTTAATGAAAAAATTAATTCTTTTTAAAATTTCTGTTCTAGCTAGAATCAGTATAGGAACACACAACTATTTTGTTCATATAACATTTGATGATCGTCATTGCGATCAGAAATAAATTTATAATGGCACCACTTTTTTTTAAATTTGTATATAAAAATATTTTTTGGCTTTGCACATTGAGTTTTGATGTATTGCTCATCTCAAATTGTTCATACGTCGATCTTGTGCACTTCAATTTGATACTCCTAACCCTTGGATTTTCTCCTCGGATTATATATATATATATATATATAGTATTCCTGTATAATGTAAATAATTTGCAAATAGTTGTAAAATTTCAAATATTGTCATTTGATAATATTAATTAGAAAGTTTCAAACAAGTATTTCTATTGAATCAGAATTATTTCTGTTTAATTATAAATATTTTGGCTGAGATATATGTATTTTCAAGTAACTAGTAATAATCCTTAGTAAACAATTATGGATTCAAGTAACTATTCTTAAACGCCAAAAATATATATATATAGTCAAATGTTAACAAGTATTCTTGTCAGTTACAAAAATGTTCAAAAAGATTTACGTGACCTATAGTTATTCACTTAAGAGGGCGAACCTTGAAATAATAGCAATGACGCCTGACATTCCGAAACGTAACCTTATCATCAGGATTGAATTTCGCATCACACAGCAGGGAATCCCCTTTAAGTGCTTTTACCCTTCTCTAGTGGCACAGACAATGTATTCAAAGCCTCATCAACTGACTCTTTTAATTGTTTTTATCAGTTGAACTGTATTTCACCGAGAAAAGCTTTTTTATTATTCCACAAAATTAAACATGACAATTACTATCAAGCATTTAAAAATATTTTGTGAAATCCCGACTCTTATTACTAATTTTAATTTTTCCATTAATTTCATTTTTGTAATGAAAATGCAAGAATATTGAATCCGTTCTGTCATTAAAATATGCACCAAACTGATTCAGAGATACTCTTGGGTACATAACACATCACTCAATCACCCTGTGTCTGACACATTGATGCCGCCATGAATAAAAATCCGTAAGATTTTTATAAAGTACCAAACTTCAAATTATACGTGTCGAAATATGTGTGGTACGATAGGTGGCATTCGTTTCTGTGGGTGTGGGTGTGGCTGAGTGCCAGTCAGAAGATTCCTTTGTCCGTTTTAATACGAAACCCACAGAAAGAGCTTGCGCACGAGATTTCTTGCGAGACCGGAAGAAGACGAGGGAAGGCAAGGTCCCAAAGTAGAACAGAAGAAGGCAGTGAACAGAAGAGAGGAGTCAATAGAAGTCGAGAGCAGGCGACGGCCAGAGAAAAGCAACTGCTAATCAAGGAGTTGGGACCTGTGGACTCAGAAGCCAGGTCAGCCAATGCAAGAGGATGGGTCAGCGTTCCTGGTAGCCACCAACGCATAGAATGTAGGAAAAGTGCCCAAACTTCTCCTTCTTGCGCTTGGAGCTAACCCAAGTCCGTGATTGTTCTTCTTTTCTTCCACCCTCACAGCTGAGTATGATATGTCTTGTGTGTTTGTAAAGCAATGTGAAATGCCCCAGGCCGGAGATGAGAGAAACCACTAGACGATCAGATAGCCATGAGCTGGTTTAGTGAGGACTAGCCAGTTGGTATATTGTCACATATGAGTCCAATCAGATTACTACTTTACAAATTACAGTTATTTTAGTGAAGCTACATTTGCCAATTTTCAAAACAATGGGTGAATCTGAATTTCGTGTGTTGATAAAGCATTGCATTCTGATGGGAAAAATTCTGTTCGAGCAAAGTAATGGCTTTATAAGTGTTATTTCGTCTCTGCTCCGTCAGAAACAACAGTTAATAGGTGGCATGCTGACTTTAACCCGGTCGTATAGACACAAATTATGCTGAACGCTTAGGACGCCCCAAATTAGCAGGTGTCCCAGAAAACACAAAAAAACTCCCCAAACTCGTTTTGGCCGATCGTAAATTGAAGTTGCGTCAGATATCAGAAGAGTTGGAGATATCAGAAGTGTGAGAATACCCACCTCTGCAGCTCGTTGCATAAGTTACTAACTCCACGTCGAGAACTTATGTGTGACCGGATCGAACGAGAGGCAGGTTCACAGGAAAAAGAACAAAAACACAACAACTTTATGGTTAAAACACCTAGTGAGAATGGAGAGCTTGTAACACTTTGTGGATAATTAGTTCTAGTTTGAGTTTCGGCAAGCAAAAGATTATCTTAACTAACAGGGTCCGCTGGTAATGTCACTGTTTGCTGTTTCTTTGTTCCGTCCTAATCAACTTTCCTCGAACCCAAACTAAGTCTAACTGCCAGGACCCAATACTCACCTGTATATATGCAGAATGTTTCATTATTTTTCCGGCCAAGGGACACCCACGAATAAACCCATAACTTTAAAAAAACTGGACATAAAAATATTTCCTAGCCTGACCATCTCCGATACCGGGACATTAAATTCAGACGCTTTAAAGTTTTTAACCAGTACCCGACAAATACTTAACACTTACCCTCGTTTGTGGCCATATGTATAAACATTTTCTTATCTAGATTTCCTTAATCTAGTTAATGAGTTATCCTGACATTTGAAATTTGATACCCAGGTCGAATCTAACTCATCTTGTCACATATATATGTGTGTATATGTGTGTGTATATGTGTAAGTGTTTGTGTGCACACACATGTGCGTGGGCGTATATATGTATATATATATATATACACGCACATGCACACCTGTATGGGTGCACAAACACACAGGTGTGTATACATGAATGTGCATATATCCAACTCATAGTGTCACAGAAGGTGGTATATTCACTATTTTGCATCAACATTTGTCAATGAGAATGCTGTGTTCAAATTGGGTGCCGCGTTTGATCACAGTCGATCAAAAACAACAACGTATTTGTTGTTTGCAACTGTTTCAACGCACTAAAAAGGAGTTTTTGCGTAAATATTTCACAATGGATGAAACATGGATTGACCACTTCACTCCAGATTCAAATCGGCAGTCAGGTAAGTGGATAGTTGCAGGTGAAAGCCGTTCAAAGCAACTAAAGTTGCAGACATCAGTGGGAAAGATTTTAGCCTCCGTATTTTGGGATGCACAAGATATTTTGTTCATCGATTACCCTGAGAAAGGAAGATCTATCAATAGCAAATATTATATAGCATTATTAATGCATTTGAAGGACGTAATAGCCAAGAAATGGCCAAAAGTGCTCTTTTATCAAGACAATGCCCCGCGTCAGAAGTCGACCGCAACGATGGCAAAACTATATGAATCGCGCTTCGAATTGCTTCCACAACAACCTTATTCTCCAGATCTATTCCCCAGTGACTACAGGCTGTTTGCAGACCTCAAAAGTATCTCACAGGAAAAGAGATTTGGCTCCAATGAAAAAGTGATATTGAAAACTTAGGCGTATTTTGAGGCCAATGAAAAATTGTTTTAAAAAAAAGCATCGAATAGTTAGAGAAGCGTTGAAATCAGTGTATCACCCTAGAAGGAGACTTTGTTGATGAATCGAATCGGATTTGCCTAAAATTTGCTGTTTTGTGTTCATCAATGGTTCAGAAGACCTGGGTTCAATCCCAGGTCGAGTCATACCAAAGACTTTAGAAATGGTACATGATACCTCCTTGCTTAACACTCAGCAATATAAAGTACGTATCGAGCGTAAAGTGGAGCAATCCAGGGAAAGGTGTACTGCCCTCCCCTACACCTTGGTGTAGTAGCTATTGAAAAAGGAGCCTTCTGGTCGCCCACGACTACAGTCACCAACTTTACTTTACTTTACTTACTATTATTTAGGCCAGGGGATTTTTGAGTGATGTGTTCTATGTAACGTGTAGAAGTAAAAATAAGAACAGATATCATATTGTAAACTCATGGATATAATGATATCTTCTCTGTATTGCCTGAAAGTCAAGACATACCGATAGAAGGTTTATTACCAGAAAGGAATCACTAGCATCGGTCATCTTTTTTCATTTTCTCTAAAGGAAAATGTTTAAACATAATTAAGATATGTTATCATCTTTCCAATCATTTTCTTATCAGATGACTAAATGTTTCTTGTTAATATTTTTAATTGGATTTTAATTATCCTAAATATTTGCATACCTAGATTTTATAATTATCAATAATCTTCAATCATCATTTAATTATTGATAACAGTTAACCTTTAGAAGAGTATGTATTTAGACAACCGCTCTACTAAGCGTGAGACATGCCACTATGGGAATTCTGTAGCGGAGTAGAGTTTATTTGAATTTTCATAGCGTTGTTTCTCCTAGACTGGTTATGTAACCAAGGTTAAAGAACCCAATCTGTTTAAATATTCCACCAATCTTGAGGGGAACTGATAGATTCTTTGGGTATGAGCTTTAAGTTAAACGCAAACAGCTTCATCGAGTGTTTGAAATTGGATATGCGATCCCACTTCCAACAACGCTAACCGTTACACTAACGACATATTTTTTTAAAATTTCTAATTGGATCTAAAATAACATTAGATATTGCATATCAGAATGATGTACATACTTTTGATATTCAAACATAGAATCTACGAGTAATTTGTTATACCATGTAACATTCAGAAGCGTATGCTAACAGTTGTAACGAGTAAAATCAGCCTCGTTATGGTCCCAATGAAAGATTTCGTCTTTATCATATTACAGGGATCGATTTCCGAGGTATGCAGGAGCCAATCATTGAGAAACCCTATTACGGGTCTTACTAATCAACCACTATTTTCTGAAATATTTAAAATAACTTTTGAAACCTTTATTCACTTAGATACCGTTTTAACGAAAGTGTGCTTTAAAAATGCTACACAATGGGAGCATATACGATGCAATAACTTTGAAAAGCGTATTAAAGGCAAAAAATGTAACAAAAATCAAAGAAAATCTAAATAAACAACTTAATAAGATACAGCCGTTGCTTAGAGAAGAAAATCGCTCTCGTCCCGTTTCCAGATCAGCCAGCACTTTTAAAGGAAAGATTCGAAATAATATCTAAATGTTAACACAACATAAAAATTTCATCTTTTTCGGAACGTCTATATCTTTTTGATCTTCTATGACGATTTAACTTCCTCCTACGAGGATCTATTTAGCCCATTTATCTCAGTGTGTATATATACGTATAATGAATCTACAAGTCAAACATAGCTGCTGGCATGAAACTAACGATATTAAGCAAAGTAATCATTTTGTGATTAAAACTTCTCTTCGAATACTGGCGAAGTGACCATATCCTTTCAACAAGAGCATACTGGGAAGTAAAATTTCGTGCCGAATGGGAAATAAAAAGAAAACTGATAAATATCTCCATTTGGCTATAAAACTGGAAAATCTGGGTAATTTTAAGATAACAGTAATTCTAGTGATGGTTGGAGCAATGGAATGAAACTCATAGACATAACAAGTGGAATGAATGAGACTACGAAGAAAAATACTATGTACTGAAGAGGGTGCTTAATATCAAGTCAAAGTGTCCAGATAATGGATGTGTAAAATCCCGCCGAGTATATATGATATAATACTTAATAAATTAACCAGTGCAAGTTATGTAGTGAAAGGGATGAGAGTTTTATTCACATAATAAGCAAAAGCAACCAGTGCAAAAATAATTCAAAAGCAGACAAAAATTCTTTGGAAAATTTGATCTACAGGGAATCGTACAATTAAATGAAATTTCACTTTTCTTTTGAACAATATAGACCATAAGTAGATGGCCAAGTAGGCTGGCGAAGAAGAATACACCGACGGCATATTTGCAAAGGGGTTAGACTCCACCAAAGAGTGTCCCGTTTATGACAATGAACAATCTGATGGTGATGGTCAGGTAATACTGAAGCTTTAGGAAATAAGGAGTACCCTTTTATTGCCATCGCTCCCAAGTCCACTCTCACCCAAAGAGGTCGAATATATGGGTCAAATAGAAGTTTTTGATATATAAACTGTATTATGCTAAATTGGATTGTTTGAAATAGAACTGTTTTTATATTTCATTGTTTGTAGAAAAAGCAAACGTACTCATGCTCAGTGAATTGTTTGAAGTGTAACTGTTTTTGACATTTAAACTGTGTGGTTATTCTAAACTGAATGGTTTGAAATAGAAGAATTTTACTCCTGTGGACCCCTTCACATGGCTGAGGAAAGGCTGGACGACCAGCTCGAACCTACATACAGCGGCTTTTTCTAGATATGGGATGTAGCCCTGAAGACTTGCCGGAAGCAATGGACGATAGGGAATGCTGGCGAGAGAGGATCAGGGATATCCGTGCTGATGGCATGACATGATGATGATGGCATTTATACTGCGTACTTATGCTAAACTGAATTGTTTGAAAAGAACTGCTTATATGTATAAAATTGATTTGGCATTAGATAACCTACAATGTTTGATATACCATAAAAACAAAACCAAAGCAAACTAAAGCAAACCACAAACTAGAATCTTTCCTTGGAAATGAGACGCTTAAAATTCTCTAAAACTTTCATATTAAAACGGAGTACTCAATTTAGGCGAGAAAACCAAGGCTAGAAATGAGTGCTGAAGCAAAATTATGAATATTCTTGTGTAATAATAAACGACTTTCTAATAAAATAAGATTAATTTAATTATAAAAATAAACGACGAAATAAGATAGGCATAAGCAGTAAATTTACTCAATATGGCCACCTGTTTTTTTTTTCAATCATTGTATCAACATACCTTTGAAATTATTAAAATGCTTTTAAGATTAATTCTTCAGACACTATATTCTACCCATCCTCAATCGCAGTACTAAGCAAACCAATATTTGGATAGAAAGTTGCATTTGTTTTGTTTTCTAAAGGGCCCCATAAAGGTAATCAAGTGGGGTAAATTTTGGGCTTAAATCTTGCTTAATTGCTGTCCTCACAGTTTTCTCGTGGACTAAAGCAGGCTAAAGAATTTTCAATTCATTAGCTGCTTTCTTATTGACGTTGTGAGGTACTTCTTAATCACAGGAGCGAGTGCAGATTTTTGTTTAATCCTTCACTCTCCCTTTTCCTTAAAAGCTCTTTTCCGTAAAAATATTCTCCGCTTTGTAAACTGTAGAAGAAGAAACTGAGGCTTGGTTTCAGCATTAAGCAAATTATACTTCCTTTATCATTTATTTTCTTGCTCACTCATATTTGACAGAATTTTAATCTTCTTGAATAATAGAGTTCAACAGGAAATTTAGATACATCGTGTCTTTTTTTTAAAAATTGGACAAATCAGACTAAAGAAAGTTTTAAAAATCGCTCCATATTTTGCTTCCGCACCCTGTATCAAGAAGAAAAGGATTTGTCATCGGTGATTTTTACGGTCCCTGACAATGAAAGTGTAAAAGTAAAGGAAGGCTAAAACGTGGGCATACAACTGAATCTTACCAGCGGACTTAATAGGTTGTAGAACAGAAAAGTGACTAGAATACCAGTCCTCGTCAGAGTCCTAGGAATGTCATCTCCAACCTAGAAAAGAGACTGAATGAACAGGTGAGTCGGCCAAGAATCGAGCCCATCCTAACCTCAGCAATGTTCGAATCGGCTCGCATACTGAGAAAAAATTCTGAATACCGGAAAGGGCATGCTGTTACACAGATGCAACTGAGAAAACGCCTGTTTATACTTGTTTAAAATACTCACGAGGAGAAAATGACACGCATAAACTCCTATGGGACTTTGACAAACGAACGGATCAACTAATCCCGGCCAGAAGACCAGACCTTATAATAATCAACAAAAAAAAAAAAAAAGAGAATTTGCTGTCCCGGCGGACCACAGAATAAATCTGAAGGAAAGTGAAAAGAAGGACAAGTACCTCGACATTGCTAGAGAATTGAAAAAGCTGTGGAACATAAAAGTAACGATTGTGCCAATTGTGATTGGTGCTTTAGGCACTATAACTAAAGGATTATTAAAAGGCCTGGAGGACTTGGATGTTGGCGGACGAGTAGAGACTATCCAAACAACAGCATTGCTGAGAACGGCCAGAATCCTGAGACGAGTCCTGGAGACTTGAGGAAACTTGTTGTCACTCAGACCCCAGTGAAAAACCATCAGCTAACGCTGATGTGAAAAACTCTAATGAGTGATAATAATAATAATGTTTTTATAATAATGTTTTTACAAGCTTTTTCATACAACGTTTCACAGGAGTCCGAGAGACAACAAATGCCCTTAAGTCTCCAGGAATCATCTCAGTATTTTCGCTGATCTTTACAATGCTGTATCTTTGAGGTTTTCTGTTCTATCTCCGATTATCAACTGATGTGGCCCATTTACTAAGTCTTTGGGGTTTGTTCCAAGTGCTCTGATCATAATTAGTTACACCGTCACTTTGTTGCAAGGTCTGAGTACTTATCAATCCTTTCGTCTTCTTTGATTTCCATTCTGTTGTCCACCGGAACGGCAAACTGTACTATTCCACAGGTTCTACTTTTCTTGTTGCTTATCTCAAGACCATTTCAACAATTTCACAAAAATTACGCTACAATGTGTCATCGTTGCTTTATTGCGTTAGCACGCAGAATCGGATTATTGTATTATAGATAGACGAATTATTTTAGAATATCTTTCATCTGTTATATTTTTTGTAATTGATTTTGCCTCGTTTTTCATTCGATCATTTTCTCGATAACCTTCCGGAAATTTAAAGGAAACCCTTTATTTGATCTATCGGGTACAGTTTTATTCCTTAGTTGTTATGTTCCTATAGAATTTCCTCACCGATAGAATTTCAGAACACGTGATCCTCACTTATTGCTTATAAAGATTCTTTGGTTTTTCCCTGAACCGGTATATATTTCAGTATCAAATGACACAAGGGTTAACCCCCACCAAAATATTCCAGGAACCTAACCTCACATAGCGAGACAAATAAGAATTCAAAGACTTCATATTTAATTCAGAATGGAATTTTATTTTGCGGTTATTGAGTCGTTCACTAAAAATAATAAACACGTTTTCTCTCCAGCAAATGTTTAATACCTTAATCTGTTGAAAATAAGGTATCAAAGTATTATCTAAGCGTTAATTCTATAGCTGCCGAGGGAAAGAAAAAATATGTTCAATCGAAATCGCTCGAAATTTAGACCCACTCACCTTCCCCTCGGTGATGGGTAAGTATCTGCGCTATAGAGACGAAAATGAATCTCATATTGTGATATTGTAAAATAAAAAAGCATTAGGTTACTAATATTATTCGTTGTCTGAAAATTCACTCGGGGTAGATTTAGTGACGTTAGGGATTTGAGATAATAATTGTCTCCGATGACTGGCACGCACACACACACACACATACACACACATACATATATATATATATATATATATATATAAGTCCAATTATTCTCACCCCCACCAGCTATGTGTAAATAGCAGATTGGGTTTTTCAACTTTGGTATGGCAATTCGTCAGTGAGAAGGAAAAGTATGAATTCAAACTTCCGCTAAAATTGACTTTGCTCATGTGGAGGGGTGGGTGTATATATATATATATATATATATGACGAACAAAAAAAAAGAAGACTATAAAAGTTGTTCTTTTCTGTTATCTATTTTTCAGTTATTACCCACTAGTTTTGATTAAAGGTCTTCGTAAGGGAAAACATTTTTAGAAAAGCATTTTCAAGAAAGTTTTCTTTTTATGAAAGCTTTTTAAATAATTGATACGCTATCAGAGAAACGACAAAAAATTCACTGTTGACATTGCATTGCAAGTATTTTGATATTTTAGATTATTGTTTGTCTCTACTTAATCAAAAGCATGGTGAACTTTTTAAATAAATCGATTGTCATTGAAAGAGTGTGAAATCTCTCAACGGAGAGGATAGAATTTTAATGCACTCTGTGAGATTCGAACTCATTAATTTTCGGCTGCTAGCCTTGTTTGAGATAAAATAATCTACCCATTAAATAGTATTACTTAAAAAGTTCAACTTATACTCAAGTATATGGGGATTCTTTTGGTGTAATAACACCAAAATAATACCCATATACTTAAGTATAAGTTGAATTAAATAGTATTACTTAAAAAGTTCAACTTATACTCAAGTATATGGGGATTCTTTTGGTGTAATAACACCAAAATAATACCCATATACTTAAGTATAAGTTGAATTTTTTAAGTAATACTATTTAATGGGTAGATTATTTTATCTCTAACTTGTGGCACTAAAGTGAAGTTACGTAAATGTGTAACATAGCCAAATATGAACGTGAAATAGACATATTCATGCCGGTACGCAAAACGTTCATAATGTCCATAAAGCACATATATAGATAACATCAGAATCTCGAAACACAAAAAACACTTACGACTTCTTAGTTCAGGTACGAAACTTTTTATTACCTTTGAGTTAAAAGGTTTTTCGACATAAGGAGAGAGATACCATCTTTCTATACTGACTTTTCCATCAGCCCCAAACAACGCGCAACACCTGCCGCAAGGCCACTGGTCTGGCTTCGGCGAGCAAGCGAATGTCAACCTACTTCAACTCAACTAACTGTCTTTTCTCAAAAGTCTCAGCCCACGCTTCGATGCGTGACGTCACTCATGTCCCTGGTCACATCCACTATCTGGGATTTTTACTGTGACATCTCTGAATGACACGTCCGCTCCCGCGCGTGCGTGAACACCTGCGCTCACGTTTGCATCTAACTAACCCATGCATTGAGCGAAAGTTTCTCAGCCGAACTCAACCGAAAAGCAAGATATATAAAACGAAATCCCTCGGCCATTATATTACAAATGTAAATAGGGTACGTTCATATTATGCAATCCATTAATATGAAAATGATTTATTACTGAGACAAGCTCAATTGCTGTCATTTCGAACACGTAAAAAAATTATCCTTGAAGCTAGAGACATTAAATCAATCTTTTATTTAAATTGTATCATATCAGCTTCCAGGACATTCAATCTTTTTTGAGTTTCTGGTCTCAGTAATAAATCATTATCATATTAATTGGTTGTATTTTAAATGATTTCATCTTCACTCTTGTCCTCTTTTGTCTAAGGCATTGTGATCGGGGATTAATAGTTGTTATAGTATACAATTTTCAAATTCGAAACAATAACTCCACATTACTTTTAGTAGTGTTATTAGCAGTTACATGGGTCACATGTATATTGAGACATCCTTTAAAGGTTAATCAATTATATTTATCTATCGACTTGTATACTGACATGTTAAGTATTTTACTTTTTGCCACATAGGATTTTTAATTTTCCTTCTTTTATTATAAGGATTTACTGTAAATTACAGTGTACACGTTGATCTATTTATCAGGCGACCTCAAGATTTTTAGTCAGATTTCTGGGAAAAGATCTTTACCTGTTGTATAGGTGAACCCCCAAACATACACTTGGTGCTTGCAAGGCCAAAGCTTACCCAGCAGTCCTAAATGTTTGGATTTGAGATAAGCTATATAAATCAATGTTTAGTTCTTTAGAGCTGTTTTCAAGCTTAAAAAGTTGACTTGTACACTAAAGTTTACAGTATCTATTTTTTAAAAAGTCAAGTTATCTCCAATCTCTCTTAAGAAAAAAGGGATTTGTGAAAGACTAAATCAAAATCTACAGTCACAGCACGTAAATGTCTATTTTAAATAGTTCTACTACGAAGCCATGCTGCCCAACACCCATCTCCACTAGGCAGGGCGTATCTCTAGGATTAATGATCATCACCTACTTTAGGTCAAGCTCCACAGCGAACTCTCCGCTGGCTATCTCAATGGAGAAGCACCAAGCAAACAATATAAGGACTGTATGAAAAAATCCATTAGTGTCAGTCACTTCACCCATTGTTAGACGTCTATCCCAGCAGGGATCCGTGACGCCTGACGTCTTCCCATCTATCATGCTGTCTTTTGCTTAAAAGATATTTGCAGTGTCACGTTTAAGGACGAAAGGCGAAGAAGCAAGAACCACCACACTACGTCACTGAACCCATTCCAGACCTTCAAGAGGATCCTATTCGACTGTTCTGGTATAGAGCTTCTCAGCTAGGAGCGTACCTGCGGTCAATATGAACCGTATCCATCTTAATCTTCGTGTCGAAGTCAAGCTATGAGTACCTGAACTCTAACATGTCTCTATTTATGGGACAGGAAATAATGAAACATTTCGTAGATCACGATTTTATGTCTACGAAACAGTACCAGCACAATGTAAATGCATTTTGTATTGCAAACCTTCAAACACATATCTATGTTGTATAATCATATGCAGATTCATGCAGAAAGAATCACAACAACACAATGATAAAGGACGAGCGAAAACTTCTTTAAAAAAATATATCTCTCACTTTATTTGTAACGTTTGCGTTTGAGAGCGAGTTGGAGACCGAACAAAGACTGCAACATATTGACCTCACCAGCCCCTCCGGACATAGCCGTGTGTCGTTCTCGTTCTCCTGATGCTCAAATGGAGGCCCGGGGCTCACTCTGCTGGTTTTCTCTACTGCAACTTATCACCAACTGATATGGTCCCCAAACTCTATCGGGGATCCCAAGGGCCCCTTCGGCCGGGTGTGGCTTTCCCTACCACATTTCGTCTCTAACTCATCTGATATCCACCTCAATCAGGGGCCTCTACCACATCTTATTTCTGTGCTCTCTGGTCCCAAACTCGCTGACTTCCTGTCTTCACCGAGTTATATAATAGTTCAATCGCCCACTCAATCGCCCGCTCAATCTTTGGAAGGGCATATTTGATCGTCATCAAACGGAAATAACTATCATGCAGTTCAGAGGTCACTCTCTTCCAGTGCATCAGTCTATGAGTGTATCATGGGCTTTTACCTTGTCCCATTTCGTCAGCCAAATCCGCCTACGTGATTTCTTTCGATTACTGGCCATTGGAATGTGTCATTTCCATTCCGGTGCATCACCTTGGAATGGCTTGTTTGACCGGGTCGAAGGTCAATACATAACATCTAAATTAGAAACAATGCTTCAGCGAAACGTCACAATTGAATATATAAAGGCATTCATTGTTTTCTAGATAATTCCGTGAAAAAAGAAATGATTTGAAATCACCAGGAATAAGGTCAATTTTACAAATACCGAAGAGATGTCCTTGTGGTGTAATAGTTAAAACGATGGACTATAAAAATGTAGTAAGCGAGTTCAAATTCCATGCGACCTATTACGTTCACTTTCGGACAAATATCCTTGGGAAAGATATGAACCACCTAATCCTCCCAGCTTAGGTTTAAATAGTACTACTATTGTTCTTCTAGAAGGAGGACTTTAAAATGATCTACAATGGTTGATATGCCATTAAACAAATAAAACGCATCAAAGGCCGAAAAATGTAGTGATTAAACCTAAAAATAAATCTATCAAATTCTGCTTATCTCTCTCTCTCTCTCTCTCTATATATATATATATATATAGGTTTGGGTACTTTGTTTAATAGCATATTAATCACTGAGCGTTATACAATACAAAAGCCATCCATGTAGAATGACAGTACCAATATGATGTAACCCATAGCTGGGGGAGCTAAGAGGATCATTCTTTTACACAATAATGTAAGGCAGAAAGTTAACGAAATACCACGATTGGGTTTCGAACTCGCTTAATACGAAGTCCCAGTCCAGAACGTTTACCACTACGCCACATACACACACACACACATACATCTACATAAGTTGGCCGACCGTAGTCGAGAGCGACCGAAAGGCTCCTTTTTCAATCGCATGAAGCGTAATAGTTAATTGCCATAATTGGTTAGATTGTTTTCCAATGGTCCGGTAGGCGGCGGGGTTCAATCCCAGGTCGTGTCATACGAAAGACTAAAAAAATGGTACTTGACCCTACTTGCTTAACATTCAGCAATTCAAGATATAGATCAAGGTTATTTGGAGCAATCCAGGGGAAGGAGTTGCGCCCTCCCCTATACACATCGGTGTACTCAGCTTTTGAAAATGGAGCTTCATATCACCCTCGACTGCGATCGGCCAACTTAATATATATATATATATATATATATACACCCGTGTGTGTGTGTGTGTGTGTGTGTGTGTGTGTGTGTGTGTGCTTATATGATCAAATATTATACACAATAAGCAGAATATAAAAATAAAACTTCAGAATTTACACAAGTTCATTTAGTTTATTCTTCTTACTCCTATATTTATAATCATGAATGGATGTACAACGTCATTTCTATAAAACGGTTACACTTTTCCTATATTTCTTCTTCTAATTTTCTTTGGACGACAATGGATGATGATGATGACAGCGTGAATGGTGGCGGTCATGATGGAGTTGTCAGCAACAATTAAAAGCCTTTCTGCGCAACTCGCAGCTCAGGTCAACCGCAGTCATTAGCAAATCAAAAGCACCTTTCAAATGCATCTGTCTCTTAGAAATAATTGTTCTTTTGAAACATTCATACCCCGTCCCACTTTTCATTTGCTAACAGATTTCTCTAGATCATGAATTTGTCGTAAAAATTATTTCATTTATTTCTCTTCTTCATTTTTCCTTTCCTCTTTCTTCTATATTTTATGATTATTTTCTCGCTGCATCTTCATGAAAACAATTCCCTACTAAAAACATTTCTTCTTCTTCTTCTTCTTCTTCTTCTTCTTCTTCTTCTTCTTCTTCTTCTTCTTCTTCTTCTTCTTCTTCTATAGTATTTTAATGACACATTCTACAAGACACTTTTCCTCAAAGTCACTCCTCTTAAATTCCATTCTCTTTAACATTTTTTTCTCATTTGAGACCTTAATATTTCCTTTTTTCACTGTCTCCTACTTCCTCTTTCTCTTCTTTTTTCGACTGCATTTTTTAAACAGTTCATTTTTCGTCATTCTTCTTCATTTTTTCTGACCGAGGTCTTCATGTCATTTTATTGTTTTTACGGTCATTTATTATTTTTCCTCTTTTATCTTTAAACATGTTTTCGTCTTCACTATATTCTCTTCTTCCTTGTCTTTTTTGAGTGCATAATAGTTACTTTTATATATTTAATATCTTTTTTCCTTTGTCTTAAATTCAATTATACTTTTTTAAAAACTTTCAGGTTATCTAATTATTCTTCTTTTTCAACATTGATATTCTTCTCCATACTTCTGTTTATCCCATCTGTTCAGCAAAATCCATCCACCTCTATCAGATACTTTATAACTATTAATGTCTCTGTTTTTTTCAGATTATATGTTTTTATCATTTTATTCCCATTATAAAACTTTCCGTTCTTCAACACCTACATAGAAACTTCATCGTTTTCATTGCTGTATCTCATCAACATTGCTTTTTTTCTAAGGTATTTATAAAAATCAGTCATTTTATGCGCATTATATCCAACATTTTCCTAATTATTGTTCTTTTCTTTCGTATCTTCAACATAATGACAAACTTTACTTGTTTTCGTATTAGAAAAGGTAATGACGAAAGTGAAAGTGAAACTGAAACTAAAAGCGAAAGTGAAAGGAAGACGAGTGTACATTATTGCTATTGTTTTTAACAATGCTTCACAATACCGCTATTGAAAATGTGCGATTGTCGCCAGCCTGACACAGATTCACTCAGCACCAGATGACGAACAGCGGCAAAATGGATAGTGTGCATTAAGCAAATGTGGAATGGAAAGACTAAAAAGAATAAATTAGTGCAAGAAGACTGAGTTGATGCACTCAGCAATATTGGGTGTCTCTCTTTGTATATTATGCTTGAAAAATGTGTTTCCTTTTGCAGAAACTGGTTAGTATTAAGTGAGAATACATCAGTGGTTAAGTGGCACTAGACGAAAGAACTGATATGATAGGCTGCTGTTAATTTTAAATGATTAAGATTTGTAATAAAATGTAATTTATATACAGCCATTTTACCTTTAAATATTTAATAAATGCATAAAATAGGAATAGCAACACCATCAATATCTTTATTAAAAAGTTAATTTTCTTCAAAAGCAAATATTCCAGCATTTTATTGTTTATTAAAGGAAATTTGATATTCAAATGGATACTATTAGGAATAATTTTTACCATAGACTTCGGCAGTAAATCTTTTTAGTCTAGTGGGTAGTGTGTTTGCTAATGGTCCGGGAGACCTGTGTTCAATCCCAGGTCGCGTCATACCAAAGACTTTAAAAATGATACCTCCTTGCTTAACACTCAGCAATATAAGGTACGTATCAAGGGTAAAGTGGAGTAATCCAGGGAAAGGAGTAGCGCCCTCCCCTACACCTCGGTGTAGTAGCGCCCTCCACTACAGTCGCCAACTTTACTTATATATATATATATATATATATATATATATACTTAGTTGGTACATGCGAATTTAAAGAGGCAGATATTCGGGACATGTGTAAAGCTAGTAGATGACAATATGTAGAATTTATTGAAATCGCAAGGGCCCTTTCATCTGAGATGTGTCAAGTGACAGCCATCAAAAATTGTTTAAAAACAGTGTAAATAAGATTAAATAATGAAAATGAGAATGATATCAAGACCAAAAGGAGGAGGGAAAAATTAAAAAGCACCCTGAGTCAAGCATAAGATATATCATAATAGCATCAGGGAGTGCTTGGGATTTTGCTAGCGTAGAGATGGCCTATGAAGCAAAATATAAATGGCTTCCAGGACAATTAAATGTTGTTTTGACCTGGCTCTATGCATGGTCTCAAAACACTCAGAGCTATAATTAACCACACAACTATTTAAGCATTCAAAAACTCACAGATGACAGAATCGAGCAATTTTGAATGCCCGGGTGTTGTGTGGTTACGAATATCACTTGGACCATGCTGTTTGACTCTAAGCTCAAGACGTTAGGAACCGCGCCCTATAAATGTAACATTCCAGCAACATTGATTGTTATAAATTAAATTGCTTTGTTGAAAGATAGGGATCACATACTTATAAATAGAGTTAAATGCAGCTCGAGTTGTTAAAATGGTTCGAAACATAGCTGCATTAAAACAGTGTATAACAGAGGAAGAAACCTTATCGGCAATCAATTGGCAGTCAATTGGCTAGGAGATCCAATCCAAGGAAGTCTAACATAAACTGGCCATTTAAAAGGGCCAAGAGGCCTGAAACTATTCCTAAAATCATTACCAGTTTTGTTAATGGTGTCAACAATGACTTTCTCAGGCTACCCTTTACTCAAAAATAAGTTTTCAATCTGTTCAAATTCACTTTTAATCTTGTTCTCCGAACAGATCTTAAGAGCCCTGAATGTGAGACACTTAATCGGGTTAACCTTCCTAGACTTAGGAGCAAAAGCATTCCAATTCAAATACAAACCAGTGAATGTAGGCTTTCTGTATATACTAGTTACGAAAGCAAACAAGCGGTTTTCAACCAATACATCCAAGAATGGTAATTTGTTATATTTTTCTTCATCCATAGTGAAGGTTAAAGAAGGATGTAAATCATTCAAACGCTGGAAGAATGACAAAGCTTCTTTACGAGAACAAAAACAAGCGAAAGTATAGTACATGTAACGTAAATAAATCTAAGGTTTGGGAAACCAGTCAAAGAGTAGTCTCTCATAAAACCCAACAAAAATATTAACAAGAATAGGGCTTAAGGGAGAACCCATCGAGATACCGTCTACTTGACGGTACATGGTGTCATTAAAACTGAAGGAAACTGACTTAATAGCCAATTAAATCAATTCCACGAAAACACTTTCAGGAAAAGAAGGGAATGATGTTAATAGACTCCTATATATAAAAAAAATGTTTGCACAAATAGAAATTACTACATCAAGAACATTAGTAAACAGTGAAGTAATATCAAAGGACAACATGAATTGACAATCGACACAAGGAGAGAGTTGACGTATAATGGAAGAAAAAGTAAACGAATTGTCCACACAAAATCCTGAATAAAATGCTAAAACAGGATTGAGTACTTGAATTAACCATTTCGCAAATGAATCTTGTATGGAATGGCAAATTGGCAGAATAGGTCGCAAAAGAACATCAGATTTATGAATTTTTGGTAATCCATACATTCCCGAACTAATTGGACGAATTAATGCATAGACTTCTCTATAGGTAATTTTATTCTAGAATAATTTAAGACACGGCTTCTATAACTTAATTTCCAACCAATTTTTGAAATTTAGTAACATCGTCCAAACTAGTGGTGATTTTAGTAATATAATCAGTTCGATTTAGGATCACAACGCGAGCACCTTTATCAGTTCTCATGATTAGAATATGAGAATTCCGTCTTAAGCACTTAGCAACTTCAAAATGATTCTTCTGCCGTAGGAATCCATTAGAGTTGACCGTTGAATTTATAAGTCTATTATTTAGGTCGGCAAAGCAAGTCTTCAAATAAGACAAACTTTGTTGTGACACCGGGGAGAGCTTAAGTAATTGTAAAAAACAGTAACTCAAACTCAGAAAAACGATTAGCTGAGTCAAAGTGAAGTTATGAGATTACATTAAAAAAAAGACGAAAATGAATACTTATAAAATACGAATTGATATATTTGACGAAAACTTCACATTTATGAATGTACTGGTTCAAAATGAACTTAGAAGTGATTGCAGTGAAAAAGATACACAGCTAATTCGAAACCTCTAAATCTTGAGTCTCTTATGTTACCCATAGGATCTTTTAAAGAGAGTGATAGCAATAGCAAAAAAGAATTCAAAATATGTTTTCTTCACATAAAAGTTAATTTTACTTTATGATTACTTCTATTTACATACTAAACCAAAGAGATTATATATATATATATATATATATATATATATATATATATATATATATATACTTTAAGAAAAACAACGAAACCGGTCACATAGGATTATAAATTTACTTCCATCCTGTTACGCATTTTTGAAATTTCCAAAAAATAATAATTTTGAAAATTCCAACGTAAAAACATAATTTGGAAAATTCCAAATTAAAAAAATAATTTGGAAAATTCCAACTTAAAAACATAATTGTGGAAAATTCCAACTTAAAAACATATCATCCCAACTCCGGTTTAACTGGACCAAAGAATACCTATATATATATATATATATATGTGTGTGTGTGTGTGTGTGTGTGTGTTTTGTTGAACTGATCTACATTGCGTTCTGGTTAGTGAACGCTTGTAATATTAAATAAAGGACAAACCATGATATGAGA
This sequence comes from Sepioteuthis lessoniana, assembly GCA_963585895.1. Lineage (NCBI taxonomy): Eukaryota > Metazoa > Mollusca > Cephalopoda > Myopsida > Loliginidae > Sepioteuthis > Sepioteuthis lessoniana. The sequence continues at coordinate 25,812,179 of OY757930.1, read as the reverse complement.
GGAAATAGAGATATATTCTTAGGAAAATGTATTTACAATAGAGAGACTATTAGTAAACAAGAACGTAGGATTAGTGAATACAGAATAAAGATATAGTCCAACGATAGTATTGGCTTCCGTTATTACGGTAGCAAGTAAGGGGATCTAGTGCGATCTCCAGTCTCCAACGCTCTAATACTATTCCTATAAGAAGCTGCTCTTCACCTTCTTGTCTGCCCTGGTATTAGTAGCTACTGTTATATATGGCAGATGGGCTAGTTCATTGAGTGAAAAAAGTTGGGTGATACCCAACAGTTAGTTGTTTGGGTTTTATGGCATATCAATATTTACAGGTTATTTAGGGCCAAATCCCCCTTTTATACAAATAATCAGTTCTATTTCAAATAATTCATTTTAGCATCAGTTCAAAACTTAATCGCCAAAAGCATTTCTACTTTCAGCTATTCAGTTAATTCAAACAGTTCTTGTTCAACCAATTCAACGTAGCATAAGTATAGATTTTGTTCACAGGCAGTCAAATGTCAAAACAGTTCTATATTAAACAATTCAATTTAGCTTAAGTAGAATTTCAATGTCAAAAACAGTTCCATTTTAAACACTTCAATTTAGCATAAGTACGCAGTTTAAAAAAAAAATTCTAATTCAAGCTATTCAGTTAAGGCAAACAGCTCTAATTAGAAAAAATCATTTTAGCATAAGTACACAGCTTAGTTCTATTTAACCCGTAAATGGTGCCCTATCAGGTGTTATCACTCGTGTTCAGAGTGGACCAAGCAGCGATAGCAATGAAAGGGTGTTCCGCATTCCCCAAATGTCAAGCATCACTGGAACCTCACCATCAGATTGTTTAGGGTCATATACAGGATACTCGTTGGTGGGAGTCTTACCTGTCTGCAGAGGTGCAGTCAGTGAATTCTACAGCCCCAGCCGATAGGACAATACACAGAGTTAAATGTAATTCCAGATTTATTTCAGATAATTCAGTTTAGCATAGGTACACTGTTTAGATGTCAAAGCAGTTCTATTTCAAGCAAATCTATTAAACATAATTACTTAATGTAAATGTCAAAACAGTTCTATTTTAAACTATTCAGTTTAGCATAAATATACAGATTAAATGCCAAAAAGTAAACTGAAGAAACCATCATTTAGTTCTATTTGACCATCGATAGGACCCTATTAGGTGCTACAATTCCGGGGCAGAGTGGACCTGGGAGCGATAGCAATGAAAGGGTGCTTCGCATTCCCCAAAGCTCTAGCATCACAATAACTTCTCTATCAGATTTTGTGCCATATCCAGGACACTAGTAAATGGGGGTCTTACCCCTCTGCAGAAAAGCAGTCGGTGTATTCTTCAGCCCCAGCCGACTGAGCAGTGTGTGTGTATGTGTGTGTTTAATGGTGAGTCATTTAATCTTCGCATAATTCGTTTCACATCTGGATGGAATGACTTAAAAAAGACACCATGTTTTTCTCGAGTACTTTTGCTCCTTAGCTCGATCCATCTTCAAGAGGACGAATAATATAAATCACGAATACAATGACGAGTTGTATGCATACATTCAAAGAGTATGAGTATGATTAATCTTTAATGATTCCTCAGTATCTTAAAAATATCTTTATAACCAATTAAAAATTCTATAATCTCGATGAAATAGTTCTAAAACGTCTAATGCATCAGTACGTCTCTTCGACCGACGCTAATAATATTAAAAAAACTAAAAAAAGTATTTTATCCTACATTCAATACAACTGACTTTGTCATCTCTAATAACTCATCCTCGGCTAGTCACCCACACTGTCGACTAGGGGTGTAGAATATGCTGACCCCGACCAACGAGGTCATCTGTCGACTGTGGGTGGTAACCCGCGAAGCATAAGGACGGGATCTTAGTTGCTGAGCAGTATTTGACCCAGTAACCGAGTGGTTAACTCACTCGCAATACACAATTTTGATACTTACTGGGCTAAACGAGCCGTCGGACAGGCCTGATCCGATCATGTGGCTGGGGAATTATTGAAAGAAAAAAAAACTTTACTGGAGGTAAGAGGAAGAACTGGCGTGAAAAAAACGTTAAAGGTATTTCAAAACACAGCTGCTACGTTTGAAATTGATCTTGTTTAAGAAAGGTTTGTTAATCTTTGTATAAATCTACAAGATTTAGGTGTTTTTGTTTGTTTTTATATTTTTATAATGTGGTGATGTTTTCAGTTAGAGTTTTTTTCAGTATATAGAAAAAGGGCACATATATGTTTTAGTTGTTAAGAGATGGAACTAGTATCGGATCGGTGGTGTGTTCAGCATCTCAGCTAAGACGTTGTAGTCAGCCAGATGTAGGTAAATATTCTAATGAAGTCATACAAAAAATCTACTCGCACTTAGTTCTGCACTCTCAGTAATAAAAGCCAATGCTCAGAATAATATGAAATAATTATATTTAAAACTCTTATATATCACTCCAAACACTTCCGGAACAATTATCTTCTTCGAAACAAAAACAAAAAAAATTAAACAAACTCTCATTAACGGTGATTTCCCAAACCACATCATTGACGAACAAATCAAACTCACCATAAAAAAAATTGACAACTTTGAGCATAACAGAAATATTAATACCTCAAGCAATCCTAAACACATTAAAGTATCTTTTTAACCTAATAAAAAATGCTATAATCTCGATGAAATTGTTCTAAAACGTCTAATACATCAGAAACTCTCCTCGACCGATGCTAGAAAGAAAAAAAAAACAATTATTCATTATCCTACATTCAATAAAACTGACTTTGTCATCTCTAATAACTCATCCACGGCTAGTCAACGGCCCTGTCGGTTGGCCCTGTAGAATATGCCAACCCCAACTAACGAAGCCATCAGTGGACAGGGGGTGGTGACATGCAAATTGTTAGGACGATATCTTAGTGGCTGAGCAGTACTTGACCCCCCCCCCAGTAATCGGGTGGTCAAGTCACTCGCATTACACCACTTTGCTACTTACTGGGCTACACGGGCAGTCAGACAGGCCAGATCTGATCAATCGACTTGTCCTGTCAAGCCCTAGCAACTATATGTTTTATCCCAAACGTATTTTTTAATCTGCACTTACAGCAAATTCCCAACCATTATATTTTAGGTGCTAAAAGCAATGATGACGGTCAATTCCGTTGAAAGAATAGGAATTTTACAACTGCTTAAAACAAACAGGCAAACGCAGGAAAACTTACTCCAGAGATCAAGTATGCTGGTCGTGCATCCCAATCTCGACCAAGGCGAATGGTTTTCCTCCTTCATACATGCCTAACACAAGTTTGACCCCGTGGTGGTTGGTGGAATACAGGAACAACGAGAAATAAACATCACTAATGGTGTCTTCAAATAAAGAACCCAAATGAAAGTTTTTTGAATCGGACTCAGAAAATGTGGCAACAGACTTACCCAGATTCATTGTCAGTGAATCTTTAGAGGAGGTCTTCCAAGCTCAATTCCCCACACACTTGTAGCAAAAGTTATCGCGTCAAGAGTTACCCTCAAAATGTAAAAAATCTCAAAATGGAAACTTGTTTGTCGAAGCAGACAGCCGGACGCAGACCAAAATCATCCTGATGATGAAAAGCTTCCACACAACCAAATGTAAGGAGTATCCCCACAAGAAGTGAGTTGTCGGATGTAAGGAGCTGATGTTGGCTAGAACAGAGGAGATGGCAGTAGCCCTGGGAAAACTGGGCGTAACGACTATCAAAAGAATAACAATCAGAAAGGTTGGTGAGAAAATGGAGACCAAAATCTACATCCTGACATTAAGTTACTCCCTTATTCCTAGGGAAGTGAAGATTGGCTTCTGCCTCCTGAAGGTACAGAAATATATTGCAATACTCCTTAAATGTCAAAAATATGGACATCACAGGGAAAGGGAAGTTTACAGAGGACGAGGGACATGTTCACAATTTGGTGAAAAGGACCAAGACCATACGGAGAAAGAGTTATGAAATGAAAAGCAATATCCAAACAGCCGACAAGATCATCCGGCTTACTCAAGATCATGTATTGTCTTTAAAAAAGAAAAGGAAATATCATTCGTAAAGAACATGGAGAATATAAGCTTCTTGAAAAGAAGTAAAAAAGTTGCCTTATATTGGAGAAGATACCTACGCCACAGTTGCAGGATGGTTGGAATCAACCAATCAAGAGCTTTGATAGAGAAACTGATCCAGTTGAAACCGAATAATTGGCCAAAACTTCAGGATTAATGAATTTCTGCAAACACAAACTCAATGACAAGAAGTCACAAATAAAGGGAAATCCAATAAGATAATCCAAGTAAAAACAAATAGAATCTACCATTCAAAAACGAACCGCTCATCTTAAAAGTAGGAAATCCCCTCTAACATTACGACTCTTACATAAGTCTCAATTACGTCCACAAAAACCCTCAAAGATTCGCTAAAACCTTGTCTAAAAAATTAAACGTAACAACTCAAGCAAAAACCACAAGCTCTCATTGGCTGATATGGAAAAATACACATGAAGATCAAAAAGAACATCGAAAGATCAGGCAATGTGTCCAAACTGCCCTCAACCAAAATTGATCCAGTACCGTCAAAATCTAGAATAAAGTCAACTATAAGAATGAATAAGCAGTGCTATGTTACGGTTTGACAAAAATCCTATCGTATAAAAATTAAAGACAGTGACAATAAACAGTATCAATCTTGAAGATATTAATACCTACAATTGTTGAAACCATTTAACTGTGTGCACACAAAAAAACCCAATATCCTCTAAATGTTACCTATAAAACATCAACTAAATAAGTAAAAATGAAATTACCTACATACTAATCTCCTACAAATCAATATTTAAATACGAGAAAACAAATGATTGGTGTTAAGGAGTTGCTCCTATAAGAATACTTGAAACATTTAACAGTCTGGAAAATATGAGGTCAGTCTCGTTTAAAAATGTCATCAGCAAAAACTTTACAAATCATATGTATTTATATATATGTAATATATATGGACAAATAGGATTTGGGATTAAATTAATTAAAATGGTTAATATGCCATAAAACCAAACCAAACCATCAATCGACAATTCCTCTTTGTACGACCAATGGAGTGTACATATTTAAATGCCTACTAGGAGAATGCTTCTCCCCTAAAATAAGTACCAACATTGGCCTGAATCCAACGAATATGTAGAGATGCATAAATCTTTAACTTAAACGAATATAGTTCAATCTATTAACACCTTAAATATATTCGTCTCCCTCCTCTAAATACATTGCCCAGTCGGCTGGGGCTGTAGAATACACCGACGGTGGAGAAGCAGTGGGTGTATCTGATGGCGAGGCTCCAATAATGCTGTAACTTTGGGGAATGCAGAGTACCACTTCATTACCTTCGCTCCCAGGTCCCCTCTGGAAGACCTGATAGGATTCTATCTATGCGTCAAAAAGAATTAACAGTGTGCTTATGCTCAACTGAATTACTTGAAATAGAACTGTCTTGACATTGAAACAGTGTACTTATGCTCAACTGAACTGTTTGAAATAGAACTGTTTTTTAAAAGAAGTAAATTGTGTATTTACGCTAAACTGGATTGTTTGATGTAGAAACGTTTTTGATATTGAAACTGCGTTCTTATGCTTAACTGAACGGTTTGACGTGAACTGCTAAACTGAAATGTTTGAAATGGAATTGCTTTTGGCATTGAAACTGTTTACTTATGTTAAACTGAATTTATTTGAAATAGAACTGTTTTGACATTTAAATGTTTGTAAACCCAAAACTATCTTTATGCCAAACTGAATTGTTTGAAATTTAATTCAGCATTATTTAACCTGAATAGGGCTTATACGCCGAAAAACCAACCAACCAACCAACCAACTTCCAAATACAAAAAAATCTTCAAGCTGAAAACAACTCTATATTATTTATTCAAAGAAAGACATAGAAAACACCAAATTCTTGAAGATCTCTCATAAAAAAGATAAACAAACCTTCCTTAAACAAGTTCTATTTTGGATATAGTGGTCACGTTTTGAAACGCCTTTAACAATTTTCCCTATATTTTTCTCTTACTCTTTAAATAAATGGAAATGACTTGTCAATGTGTTTTTCATTTCGAATGTTCGTCCTCCTAGAAGATAACTCCAGCTAGGGTGGAAAGTACATTAGAAAGAGGCTACATTTTTGAATTTATTCCATTCAGTTAATGTCAAATGACTCCAACAAAAGATAGAACGAATCGTTAATAAAATTAGCAAAAGTGTCGTGTCTTTTATATTCAATAAAACACGTTTAAAGAAGAAAATTCTCCAAGTATATATATATATATATATATATATATATATATATATATATATTCCAATCCCTCTCCACGAGCAGGATATAACACAAGATCATAGTTTAAGCGGAGTTTTATAGCTTTTAAATTCAGTTTTTATTTTCGAGTACGGTTGCCATAACAACGATAAAAAGCCCGGCCTTCCAGACTATTTAATCGTACCTATAAGGAAATAGATGGATGCATACTTTTCCCATTGGAATCAACGTTATGTGAAATGCAAAAAGTCTCGTCCAGGATTTGAACTCCTATCAGCGGGTCTATTTCTATGACAATAACCATTAAAAACCAGGCTTCATTTAAATACCGTTCCTACTCGATAGGAACGTGTGCAAAAGAACAGTGGAAATGACTGTATAAAAATATAAATGTGAAATGAACCCAATTCCCTAACCTATATGTATGAATTAAATCTTAATGGTCTGATACTCCGTAAAAACCATTCAATTAATCGGCTTACGATTTGTCGGTCAGGATCTTAACAGCTCTTAATCCGCTCAAAATCTGCTTACAAAACAAACAGATGATGTAAGAAAAGTAAGATAAATGGTGAACAACAATTTAATTTCAAAAGAAACAGAAAACAAAATGATTAGATTTAATTATATTTATTTCATTTTGTAACAACCTTACTACCCCGGAGAAGCCACGTGGTAAGGGAGACAAATAGTCACGCGAGACTTGAGTATTTGCAAAGAAAAACGAGTAAGTCAGGTTGTGACCCGCAAGGGACAAGCAAGGAACTTAAATATCACAGTTAGTGAAATCGAACTCCATTACGATTAATGGAACGATATCATCTTTCCTTCATCCACTCAAAAAGAGAAATTATCACATTCTGTCTCCATGTCATTGAGGCCGACCAACAGGGAATTTGAAACACTTTAACAAAACAAAGTGATATATTATCTTGGGCCACATGTCTGATATAATCCTTTTCTGTGAACTTGTTCTCATCTGTTCATCTCCTCTGTGGATCTTGCAATTTTCGTCGAGCCCCAGCAAGATGAAAACTGTGCTTTTTGCAACCTCAGGATTATTTTTTTAAGAACTTTGTCATTTTTAAGAACTTAGTCATTCAGCCAAGATATACATAATAAAATACTTTCTCTGGGATATGTTAAATTAAGAAATAATTGTTGTTGTAATTAAAGAATGGTGGAGATTGCACTTGATTATCTCCCTTTGTATTGCTCTTTGTATATTTGAGAAAACTACTCAAAGTTATTTCCCTTGATATATCTTCAAAGGTGAAATTAATCATATATGGTTCAATAAGCAGAACAGTAACTTAATTTGCTGAACGCGTTAATATAAATCACTTAATAAGCGGACTGCTTTTTTTAAAGTCATTTTAATCTGCTACGTCTTAACACACGCACGCATCCTGTTGATTCAGATAGATAGTCTCTCTCTCTTTCTCTTTCTCTCTCTCATTCTATCTCTCTCTTTCTCTCTCTCTCATTCTATCTCTCTCTCTCTCTCTTTCTCTTTCACACACACACACACACACACACACACACACACACACACACATATATATATATATATATATATATATATATATATATATATATATATATATATATATATATATCTTGATAGATAAACAGACTGAAAAAGATAGATTATTGTACAAACGGATATATAGCGAGCTAGAAAGATGGAAAGATAGACCACCGTCATTGATCAACTACAAATAATTGTTGATAAATTTAATTTTCGTCTAAAAATGATAGATGAATTTTCTGAATTATAAAGGATTATTATACAATCGAAACGTATATTATGAGATATAATTTACTACTAAACTCTAGAGCATTGACATTGTAACTCTTCAGTAACCAATAAGAAAATCTCATAGATAAATATTTTTTAACGGTATTCGTTCAGGATACTTGAAACCATATGTGTACAAACAAATTATTAATATTATTTTATTCCTTTCAGAGTTTTTCGCACCAACGTTAGTTGATGGCTTCTCATTGGAGTTTGATGGAGCAAGTCTCCTCAAGTCTACTCAGTATTCGAGCCGATCTCAATAATGCCGTTGTCTGGATGGTCTCCACTTGTCCTCTTATTTTCAAATCCTCCAGTCCTTATAATAATCCTTTACAGACTGTTTCGACTGCACCAATTACTATTGGTATCACTGACACTTTCATGCCCCATAGTTTTTCAATTTCTTTGCAAGGTCTTGATACTTATTCCACTCTTTGTTTTTTTTCTCAGTTTTATCCAGTGGTCTGTAGGAACGGCAAAATCCCCAAATCGGCAGGTTGTCTTTTTCGTTGTTGATTATCACTAGGTTTGGTCGTCTGGCCGAGATTAGATGATCCGTTTGAGTCTCAAAATCCCTGAGAACATATTGAATCTCGTTTTCAAGGACTGATTTGAGAATATGCAAAAGTAACTGTACAGCTAATGCTTTGGAAAGTGCTGCCGCGTGGACTTGTTCAATATTGCTCGCGGCATTATTGTGTTGCTGGTGTCAAGCTTTTCCTCCATACGTTTAGTTAGCGTCCACGTAGTGCATCCATACAGCATTATCGACACGACCGCTGCTTTGAAAAAACTGCGTTTCATTTTGACTGTCAGGTCTGACTTCCACATGACCGATAGCCTGTTGATAGCTGTCCATGCCTATGTTAGTCATGTGTTGATGTCTGTCTCAGTTGATGAGTCTCTGCTTCCTAGGTTGGTGATCTTGTCTATTAGTTTCAGAGAGCTACTCTTTAGTGTGGATATGTCATCTCTCTGATTAAAGCATGTATATTCCTTTTTTGTGTGCATTAAAATGGATTTATTATATTCTCCGACTGATGTTATTATCTATTGACGTAGATATGTCAATTTGAAGATTTTTTTTCTTTATTGTCCTATATCGGGTTGCCCTTAAGTTTTCAATTAGTTTGCATAGCAATATCCCAGGAAATATTGGTTACTTCAGCTTCTGTAATAGTGTTGTATATTGACCTTCGACCTGGCCAAACATGCCATTCCAAAGACGCGGAAGTTGCATATTCCATTGGCGTAGGCGTATTTGGCTGACAATATGGGACAATGTAAAATCCCACGGTGCTGATGAAATGGTACGAGGTAAAAAAAAATCCCATTATGCTCTCATAGACTGACGCACCGGAAGAGAGTGACCTGTGAACTGCATGACAGTTATTTCCGCTCGATGACAATCAAACATGCCATTCCAAGGACAGCGGAAGTGACACATCCCGATGGCCAGTTATGGGGAGATATTGAGTGGGCGATTGAACTATCATATAACTCGGTAAAGACAGGAAGTCAGTTAGTTGGAGATCAGATGAGTTTGAGACAAGATGCGGCAGAGAGAACAGCACCCAGCAGAGAGCTGGGTCCCCAGGCCTCCGGTTGAGCAGCCCTGGGGAACGAGAAAGACACAACGCTGATGTCCATAAGAGTGGGGGTCAATATGTTGCAGTTCTGTTCGGTCTCCAACTCCCTCTCACACACAAACCTTTCAAATAAAGTGAGAGGTATATTTTTTTAAAGAAGTCTTCGCTTGTCTTTATTATTGCGTCAATAAGTATTCTGCATGTATATATGTATATATGCATATTTATTAGGTGGCTATACAACAATAGGTACTGGTTGCTGTATATACACTTTTTATTATTGTCATTTTATTTCTTACGAACTTTTTACACCAGCGTTAGTTGAGTGACTTTTTTTTATTACTTGAGTATATTTTTTCTGGTAACCTGGACTATTCTCAGTATTCAAGCCGATATCAACAATCCTGAAATTTGGATGGATTTGGTTGTCCTCCAAATTCAAACTCATCCAGCCCTTTGCCTAAACTTTGGTGACTATTGCAAGCGTGCTAATTACATTTGGTATCAACGTCATCCTCATGTTTCTCAATCATTTTAGTTCTCTGGTAAAGCCAAAGTACGTGGCGCGCCAAATTTCTTTAATAGACAATTTTTATTTGTTGCTTATCACTAAGTCTGGTCCTCTGGACAGGAATAGATGATATGTTTATAACTTAAAATTCTAGGGAATTATTATTATTATTATTATTATTATTATTATCATTATTATTATTCACACATTAGAGCTTTTCACATCGGCCTTAGCCGATGGTTTTTCACTGGAGTCTGAGTAACAGCAAGTCTCCTCAAGTCACCAGGGCTTTTCTTAGTATTCTAGCCGTTCTCAATAATGCTGTCGTTTGGATGGTCTCCACTCGTCCGCCAACTTACAAGTCACCTTGTCCATTTAGTAATCCTTTTGTTACTGTTCCAAACGCACCAATTACAGTTGGTATAATTGTCACCTGCATGTTCCACAGTTTTTTCGATTGCCTAGTAAGGTCGAGGTACTTATCCTTCTTTTCACATTCTTTCAGTTTTATTTTCTGGTCAGCCGGGACATCAAAGTCAACTATTTTGCAAGTTCTCTTCTTTTTTTTGTTGATTATTATTAAGTTTGGTCTTCTGGCCGGGATTAGGTGATCTGTTTATATGTTTAAGTCCCATAGGAGTTTAGGCGTTATCATTATTATTATAATGATAATAATAATAATTATTATTATTATAAAAATATAAATCCTGACTTGACACCATACAATTGTTTGCAAAAGACTGACGTCAGTATTGAAATGCCTCACAATTGTCGATATGCGCTAACCCAAGCGAACCATATTTTGGTATTTCTAGAAATTCATTAAAAACCATAAAGGATCGAATTAGGTGTGAGTCATTTATTAACTAACTGAAAAGCATTGAAAAAAAGTTTGGTTATATTGATTAACGACATATCAATCTTTGTGAACTATTCACTGTCAAAGCCATCCTTGTAAAAGAAAAGCAATTGTACGATTTAACCCATAGCCGCAGTGGTAAGAGGGTTAATACCTTTTCAGAAAATATTATTCCGAAAGTGAGTTTAAATGGAATTTGAACTTGTTTACTACAATATCGTGGTCCAGCACTTTAGTCAAGAAGCTACTGGGACTCAGCCTCATTAAAATTGCTGCAACAAAAATACATTAAAAAATTGTTCAGAAATTATAAATATCAAATCGGAACACTTTAAACAATATAATTATGTGTAAATTATGTTATCCTGAGCAATTTTTTTATAACAGCATTAGCTGGTGGGCCTTCAAGAGTTTCAGTACCAACAAGTCTCCTAAGGTATATGGGACTCTTCTAAGTATTCTGACCGATTTTAATCATTTTTTAGTCTGGGTGGCCTTGATTCTTTGACTGATTTCCAATTCTTCCATTTCATTTTCCAAGCCTTTAGGGACCGTTCCAAACATATCAACTACAATTATCACCATTACTCTAATGTTCCATAGATTTATTTGATATGGTAAGGTACAAGTATTTTTTTTATCTTTTCACTTTCTTTTATATTCCCTCTGTGGTTCCCTAAAACGGCAAATTTGATTCGATAACCTGTTCTAAATTTGTTTAAATTTTCTTTGTTAATTATCATAACTTCAAGTCTTTTACTCAGGATTAAGTGATCAGTTTGTATCACAAAATGTCTGATTACTTTATGCGTCACATTTACAAGAAAAGATTCTTGTTTGTGCTTATAACACTTATTAGTCTGGCCGAATTTTAACATTCTTCACTCTTCCCGGTGGATGACCTTTCCCATCCAAAGGTGTCTCGTCTTGTATTCATTTTGTGTTAATTTGTTGCATTTCCTTATATGGCTAATATTCTCAGTTCTATGACCACATAATCTTCACTTGTATTCTATTATCTATTATAGATTTTCTCAATCAATAATACAATTTGTCCTTACAGCGTTGTTTTGTGCTGCGTTTAGAGGAGATTCAGTTCCCCTCTTAAAGTTTATCTTTTATAGACATATCCTTTACAGGATCGAACTCGCTCTTTTGTGTGAAGTAGTATAATTAACAACATTATCATCATCATCATCATCATGTCGTGTCGCTAGCACGGATATCCCTAATCCTCTCTCGCTTCTTCCCTTTATCGTTCATCGCCTCTGGTATGTCTTCAGGGCTACATCCCATATCCTCATAGAGCTGCTGTATGTTAGAGCTTGTCGTCCTGCTTTTGATCGGCCATATGTGGGGGTCCATAGGAGTACATCACTTATGAGCTCGTCTCTACTTCTCCAGTAGTGTCCTGCGTGTCTGGTTCGTCTAATTTGGATAGTTTTCGTGATGGGAGGCAGGTGGCCGTATAGTTGGTGCTTTGTGGGGTGTTGCCGCCAGGACTTTTTCAATATTTCTCGCAGCATTCTTGTGTAATTGCCGTCTAGCTTCTTCTCCAGCAGTTTTGTTAGCGTCCAAGTAGTTCATCCATACAGCAGTATCGACACGACCGCTACCTGGAAGAAACTGCGTTTCATTTTATCGGTCAGGTCTGATTTCCATATGATCGATAGCTTATCGATAGCTGTCCATGCCTTCGCTAGCCGCGTGTCGATGTTCTTTTCGGTTGATGAGACACTGATTCCTAGGGAGGTGAATTTGTCTACCAGTTTTAGAGAGGTTCCGTCTAGAGTGGAAATGTCACCTGCTTGATTAAAGCACATATATTCAGTTTTGTGTGCATTGACAAGGAGACCATACAAAATCTGAGAATGTACTGGTGAACATTCTAGACTGTGATATCTTAGAAAGTGAGTTGTAACTCCAGTCAGGCAATTATGCTTATTTTTGGATTAATAATCTTTGGAAATATACAAAACTTCTTATCCATCGAGCCCAGTGTTAAATAATGCCCCTACCGCACTTGTACAAAGAAATATTTGGCATCAAATCAACAACGAAGACAGACATGCCATTAAACAAATTAATAACACCAAACCAATCTTAGAAGATAAAAAAAGATAAAGGGCCTTGGAAGTGGAGGAACGGAGCATCATGCCTGATGCCATTTACTAAGCTTTGATTTGTTTAGGGTGCAATGCTACTTGCTACCATCACGCTTTCACGCACTTTTTATAATTTAGTTTTAATTGGTTATACAAATCTGAACAGACCATAAACTGAGGAAATTAATGTTCCTGTAGATCTTAATGTAATGAAATTCATCATTTCAGGGTAAGCATCTAATAGTGGCAAGTTTAAGGGCAAGTTCTCATGTATCTACGTATGTTCAAGATGAAAGATAAACCTGCTAACAATGATCTCAGACAGCAGCAGCAGAAGAATCTGGAAAGATTAAAATTGATAAGTACAATTCAAAAACAAGACACAAAACAACAAAAAAAAAACAACAATTTCTTAAGAATAGTCATATAAAAGTAAAGCCTCGAAATAAAAGAAAATGAAAGAATAGTCTCAACGTAATAGTCAATAAAGCACAATCTTTAGGGAATAAAAAGGAAAAGCACAATCTCGTGATAAAAGAAATGAAAAGTCGAACTTCGAAAGAATAGGCATAAAAAAGTACTAACTTGAAAGAACAGATATGAAAAGTACAATCCTGAAAAAATAGAAACAAAAAGTACAATATGAAAAGAAGAGATATCAAAATATATCTTTAAAGGATAGATAGGAAATGAACACATTGAAAGAACAGATATTAATTGTACAATCTTGAAAAAATAGGAATAAAACATACTATCTTGAAATGAAAGAAATGAAAAGTATAACCGAGAAAGAAATAGACATGAAAAGTACAATCTTGAGATAATAGATGTAACAGTTCATTGTCGACAGTATAGGAATGAAAAAATAGTCTTGAAATAAAAGAACTGAAAAGTACAATCTCCAAAGAAAAGACAAAACAGTGCAATCTCGGAATAATAAAAATTAGATGTACAATCTGACAGAATAGACATGAAACGTACAATCTTGAGATAATAGACATAACAATTCATTGTCGACAGTGTGGGAATGAAAAAAAAAAACACTCTCGAAATGAAAGAAAGAAAAGTAGAATCTCCAAAGAAAAGACAAAACAGTGCAATCTCAGAATAATAGAAATTAAATGTACAATCTGACAGAATAGATATGAAACGTACAATCTTGAGTTACTAGGCATAACAGTACGATGTCGAAAGTATGGAACTGAAAGGGACTCTCTCAAAATAAAAGTAATCAAAAGTACAACAAAGAGTTCGAGCCCCAGTCACCCAATCATGTTTACATTTGAACTAGTGCTCTTGGGATGAAGTATGAACCCTCTTGTTTCCAACCAGTTGTTTGTTAAATAGTTTCACTATTTTTCTACAAAATTATTGTGGGCATTACATAAGCCACAAAGACTGATATATCACTGAAAATAGAAATTAAGCCAAACCCAAACCTGTCGACTGGGGCTGTAGAATATAATGACTGAACCTCTGCTGCGGGGTATGTTCCTTCAACGAGTATTCTTTGTATAACACTAAACTGCATCCGATGGTGAAGCCCCAGACAGAAAATTTGAAGGATGTAGTGTACTTCTTCATTCCAAGGTACACTCTGGTACGCAGTAGTAGTTCTATGTATGAAATAGAACTTTTCAATCCCACACTAATCGTTATTGTAATTGGTTATCTTAAACCATTTAGCTGTGTAAAATTATTTTTATTAAAAAAGAATACTTGATAAATAGAATTACTAATGATAATGAAGCAATACTAGAAACCATTTAGGTGTGTGCAAACAAATGATGAATATTAAAGAAAATTATTATTGATTGATAGAAATTCTAAACAATTTATGGCGAAATGATGATTTATATTAAATAGAATTATTAGTATTAGAAAAGAATAGTTGAAACTATTTGCGTGAAAGTAAATAAACTATTACTAGTAAAAGTAAAGTTAGTGTCATTAGTCGAGGGTGACCGAAGTGTCGTGGACGTCGCGAATCCATTCCCTGAATTGCACAACTTTACTCTTGATCCTTACCTTATAATGCTGAGTTTTAAAAAAGGCAGCATCTAGTAAATTTTTTGCGTCTTTGGTATGATTGGACCTGGCATTGAACCCCGGTCTCCCAGACCATTGGCAAACACTCTACTCATTAGACCAAACGCCTGGTTAAACTATTACTACTGCTTTAAAAATAATGTTTTCTAGAAACTTTTCACTTAGAGATTATATATATATATATATATATATGTGTGTGTGTGGTGCTTCAGTAAGTTTTCTGAAATTTTTGTACAGACATTGGAAATTCAGGATCTTATTGCTGTACATCTTATGAGATGACTGACCATTTTTTATGATTTCAGGTTCAACTGAACAGCTACAGCAGCAATTTGAATACATCCTACTAAAGCCTGTTGTAACAGCTGGTCAATTTCAAAAATACAATCTGGATATGACGACACTATAGAAGAACGATATGCAATAAAATTCTGTTTTAAACTTGGAAAAATGCCACAGAAACGTATGGAATGCTTCAGACTGCCTTTGGAGCTTCTTGCATGAACTGAGCATCAGTTTTTGATTGGCATAAGAGATTCAAGGAAGGCAGGGAGTCTGTGAGGGATGATTAGCGGTATGGGAGGAGTAAATAAGTCAATACACCATACTTGATTGGCCAAAGGGTTAGGGTTAGGATAACTATGTTGAGCTTTTAAGGGAGTTCAGGAAGAGATTCCGTCGGAAGAGGCCATCTCTCTTCAAATCGAGTCAGAGGCATTTCCACCAGGACAATGCACCGGTCCACAACTCCATCCTTGTCACAGACTATTTGACCAAGATGGGCATCGAGACAGTTCCCCACCGTCCCTATAGTCTAGAACTTGCTCCCTGTGACTTTTGGTTATTCCCTAAGCTCAGAGGCTGTCGTTATGAGGCAATTGAGATGAAAGAGACTGTGACGAAGGTCATTGACACGCTCAAACAAGAGGACGTCAATGGGGCCTTCCATAAATTGTTGGAACGTTACAACAAGTGCATTGCAGCTGGAGGAGATTACTTCGAAGGGGACTAGAGTTGCATGTGTGTGCTATCAATAAAAGTGCCCATACGAAAAAGTCCGGAAACTTATTTAATGATCCTCTTACATATATATATATATATATATATATATATATATAATACTATATATTAGTATTAGAAAGGAATAGCTAATATATATATATATATATATATACAGAGAGAGAGAGAGAGAGAGGATTTGGCATGATAAACCACAAGAGTTGATTTTCTTATCTTTATATAACCCTAATCAACGTACGAACCATTTGGTTCGAATGTTACATTTTCACAACGGCAGGGACAAAACGCAGTTCCCCAGATACGCCACCGAGTCCACTTTGGTTGGTGAAACAGTCGATTGCCTCTCTGCAATGAGGTAAGCACTCCTCACCAACGGGACCACCTATTGGCCTTGAGTAACGATTTTCAATGTCAGAGAACGGGATCTAGGTGCTTGAATGGTACGTGTCCCGGGTACTAAGTGCTTTCATGACATACACAACTCCACTTCAGCCCTTACATGGGCTAGACGATCAGTCGGATAACCCTGATCCGATCAATTGGTTGGCCATGTGAAGAACAAACTTATCTGATTAAACTCCGATCGCATTTTTCTAATTGCCCTCTTGGCAAACAAACACTTTCTATCTTTATATGCTCTGTTGTAGTAACTGAAGGTCACCTGTGTTGAGAAGGCAGTTTCTTAAAATTATTTTTACCAATATATTTGAAACAGTAAAAACACCATTTCTACCAATATATTAATACATAATAAATCATATATAAAAAAACAAGATTTGACATTAAAAAAAACGAAAGATTTGATATATCATCAGTTTAAATATAGGCCTTGGTACATTTGGGCGCCATAGAGTGTTATCTATGATGTATTTTGATTGGGTCATTGGGGAGCTTTAGGTCTTTCATACTCCCTTCACCAAGCAGACCTTATCAGAGATGATCAGTCTCTGATACACCCTCCTGTTTACGCAAAAGTGTAAGGAAAAAAAATTAGCAATTTAATCATTTGGACGATCATAGACCACTCATCCGCGCTTCTGATTGGTTTTTGCAAACAATCAGTCAAATGCTAGGCACTGTCTGTTTTATTGATCTACGAAGAAATTAACACTTTAAATAATAAAAAAAGACTTGGCTTCTCTGTTGAATGTCATATGTCTCTTCGTGGTCTATTAAATACAAAAGTCATCTTCATAGAACAACAGTGGTAATATCTTACCCATTGCTGGTGGTTCATAACATTCCCATAGGTATTAGACCGAAAGAAAATGTAAAAGCGTGACTGAAATTCGCACTTGTTATTACGGATGTCTTAGTGCAGCACGTTAGCCAACACTCCATAGGAATTCTCTTTAAACAAAATAACCAACCAACCAACTTCTTCCACTACTTCCCCGAAAGTTTCATCTTTTTGTTAAAGTCAATCAGGTGGAGCCTTTTTTTTTTTTTTTTAGCTCAGTGGCTCATTTCTTTTCCTCACGACAGTTACAGGCATTCTTAAACAGCAAAATATATTTTACAGGCATTCTTAAGCAGCAAAACATATTTTTTGCAGGAGCCTCGAATCGTTAATTCTTTCAATCCGAACCTTAATTTGTTTGTGCTAAAAAAAATTCTGATTGATAATTCATTAAAAAGAAATTAAATGTTATCCAGTTAATTTGCTTTACGTATTATTTATGTACATTTTATTATCAAAATCACCGAAAACAGAATATTGCGTTTAATAGACTATTGTGTTTTTATTTCCGAGAATCACTGGTTCAGAATTATTAATCATCTAAAAGATGCATTATTTCCAACAGAGCGAAATAATAAGATTCGACTGAATCTATTGTTTCCTTTCATCCGGAGGTAACATTGTCAGAGAAAGTCCATAAATCCTATGTGGTGTGTGTCGTTATTATGGTTTTCCAGATAGAATCGTGACAGAGATCTCAGCATGAAAATAGAAGGAATTGTATTTGTTTTTTTGTTTTTTTTTTCACAAATTGCGTCTTGATCGTATTTTTTAAAAAATAATCTTCTTTAAATATACTCATCAATCTTACCGTTGTAAAATGTTGTGAGGCCATTACTTCAGATGGGACCAAAAAATAGGACTCGGATTAGAATTTTTACTTGCTATGCAAAGCAAACATGCAAACAAAAACATGTTCTTCCTCTGCGAAGAGGGTTAAGAATACGACGACTGCATCCACTGCGGATGAGTAAGAACATATTCTATACCAACCAAATTGGGTGTCGGAAGTTCGACATTAAATTGCATCGGTTGATGTGGCTTCAGTTCTAGTGTTGTATATTACAGCCGTGTCCTGATGAACAATGAGGAACACGTATAGATAAAAATATAAGATTATATTTTTATTCTGACACTTGTAAGGGGCAGAAGACCAATCGCAAAGAGTTGGCTCACACAAAGGGGTCATCGGGAGTCGGAAGAGCCAGTAAACAACTGACTTTAGCCAAAATTCGGGAACTTATATAATCTACAACTTACACATGACCAGCAGCAGTTCCTCTTTTTCATTGCTTATAGTTACGCCGACGTCTAATTTCTTTGTTTTCCATTGGTTACGTCCATGAGTTGCTTGTTCCCCATTGGCTATTTGCCCAAGCTCACGTCTATGGGCGGACGTATCTGCCACCATTCTCCGAGTTCAACACGTCCATAGGTGAAGGTACTATTTACCAACCCCTCCGCTCGGGCAGGATATGACACAAGGTCAATTTTTAAGCGGAGTTTAACAGGTTTGAATTCAGAGTTTTCCTTCTCCTAGACTAGTTGCCTCACCAAGGCTGAAGAACCTAGTCCGTCCTACTATTTACCCATAGCTGGAGGGAGAATAAGGGGGTTCATACCTTTCCCAAGGGTATTTGCCCGAAAGTGAACGTAATAGCGCGACTGGAGTACGAACTCGCATACTACGATTCCGCTGTTCATCGCTTTAACCATTACACCACGAGGACACCCCATAGGTGAAGGTGATATTCCGATAATCACCTTGTTGATATTATCTTCGGCTGGATGAAGCTGTCAACAACATCTGCAGTGTTCAACACCTGCAGGTCACTTTAATATATTACACTAGAACACCTCTTCATGGTCATTTCTCCTCGGTCCACTGTCTACAGTGTTTGTATCTGTTATAATCTAATCAATGGGTCAAGTTTATTAGTTTGAATAGTTCTTGCATTGGACTGGAATACAGGAGAACATAACTGTTTACAGAAGATATAATTATATCTTTACTCCTTTCAGAAATTTTCACACCAGCAATAGTTGATGGTTTTTCACTGGAGTTTGAGAGAAAATAAGTCTGCTCAAGTCTCTAGGATTATACATAGTATTCTGGCCGATTTTTGAAATACTGTAGGTTGGATGGTCTTTATTCGACTCTTATTTCCACTTATTCTAGTCTTTTTACCAATCCATTGGAGATTGTTCCAAGTGCACCAAATAAAATTGGTAGCAAAGTCATCTCCGAGTTCCATGTTTTTTTTCCATTTCTTCAGCAAGGTCAAGGTATTTATCTCTCTTTTCGTTTTCTTTTAAAATGTGGTCTGACGGGACAGTAAAGTTCACCATCTGGTAGGTGTTTTTTTTTTTTTCTGACTATCACTATATTTGGTGGTCAGGCCGACATAAGGAATATCTTTTTATCCAAAGATCTCCGAGAACTTTGCGTCTCTCGTTCTCCAGAATCGATTTTGAGCTGTATATATACCATTTGTTCGTATGATCAAATTTAAATTCCTTGCACAGTTCCCAGTGGATCGCCTTCTCAATCCAGCCTTGTCTTGACTTATACTTTTTTGTGCTAATTTACTGCATTCACTTATTAAGTAATTGACCGTTTCGTTTTCATCACCAGATAACCTATATTTTCTATTATGTTGCATTTTATATATATTTACTTTAGTGTAGTTGTTTTGTGCTTGTATAGATCAATATTCACTTAGTATATTTATTATTATCATTATTACTACTCATTAGAGTTTTTCACATCAGCGTAAACTGATGGTCTTTCACTGGAGATTGAGTGACATTAAGTCTCCTCAAGTCTCCAGGACTCTTCTCAGTATTCTGGCCGTTTTCAATAATGCTGTTGTGTGGATGGTCTCCACTCAGCCGCCAAATTCCAAATCTTCCAAGCCCTTTAATAATCCTTTAGTTACCGTGCCAAAAGCACCAATCACAATTGGTATAATTGTCACCTCAATGTTCCATGTTTTTTTCAATTCTCTAGCAAGGTCGATGTACTTATCTCTCTTTTCACATTCTCTCAGTTTTATTCTGTGGTCAGCCGGAACAGCAAAGTCGACAGTTTTGCAGATTTTCTTTTTTTGTTGATTATTATTAGGTCAGGTCTTCTGGCCGAGATTAAGTGATCCGTTTGTATATCAAAGTCCCAAAGGAGTTTGTGTGAGAGATTTTCTAGAACAGGTGCTAGTTTGTGCATATACCATTTGTTGGCATGGTTAAATTTAAATTTCTTGCACATTTCCTAGCGGATCACCTTGCCCACCCAGACGTGTCTAGCCTTGTACTCCTTCTGTGCCAATTTACTGCATTCGCTTATTATGTGATTAATGGTTTCATCTCTGTCACCGCATAGACTACATTTCCTATTTTGTTGCGTCTTATCTATCCTCGCCTTGATATGATTGGTTCTTCTTTTCTTTTTTTAGAATTGTCCTCGTTCTAATGAGGTTCTCTTTTCTTATTTTTCATTTTATCACTTTTTTAAGCAATCAGCTTCCAATATTTTTGAATAGTTCTCATTTTCCTTCTTTTTAAGCGTTCTAATTATTTCATGAATTGGCAGTTCTATTCCTTCCGTAATTTCTCTTTTTCAGCTTTTTACAATAAGCATGGCACATTTTTCAATGCCAAATTTCATTCCTTTATTATGGATGAATATTCTTATCGTTAGTTTCATGATCTTCAGTTTATTTTCACTTTTTTGTACACACCTGGATATCATTCTCGTACATAAGATGATAAAACTTTTGTTGTGATTTTATAAATTCTTTACCTCCCGTGGAATCTCTTATTATTATTATTTACTCATTAGAGTTTTTCACATCAGCGTTAGCTGATGGTTTTTCACTGGAGTCTGAGTGACAGCAAGTCTCCTCAAGTCTTCAGGGCTCGTCTCAGGATTCTGGCCGTTCTCAGCAATGCTGTCGTTTGGATAATCTCGACCCATCCGTCAACTTCCAAGTCCTCCAGGCCATTTAATAATCCTTTAGTTATTGTGCCTAAAGCACCATTATTATTATTATTATTATTATTCCTTATCGAGTTTTACACTGCAGCGTTAGCTGATTGTCTTTCACTGGAGTCTAAGTGACACAAGTCCTTTCAAGTCTCCAGGGCTCTTCCTAGTATTCTGGTCGATCTCCATGATGCAGCAGGTTGGATGGTCTCCACTTGTCCTGGTATAGACAAGTCCTCCAGTCTTTGGACCAATCCTTCGATGGCTGTACCATCAGACCAATTACAATTGGTATAATCGTCTCTTTCATGTTCCACAATTTTTGTTCTCCCTTCTCTACCAAGGCCCATGTAGTTATCCTTCTTTTGGCTTTCTTTCAATTTTACTATATGGTTAGCCGGGACCATAAATTCCACATTTCTGCAAGTTCTCCTTTTTTTTGATGATTATTACTAGGTCTGGTCGTCTAACAAGATTACGTGATCCATTTGGATCTCATAATCCAAGGGGAATTTGTACGTCTAATTCTCCAGGACAGATGTTAGGTTGTGCATATATCATTTGTTTGTATGATCAAATTTCAATTCCCTAAGTATCACCTGTATTCACTCATTATGTCATTGATCATTTCGTCTCTATCACCATCTGCTTTTTATTGTTTCTGATCTACTCTTGCTTTTATATGGTTGGTCATTATGGCGTTATTTAGTGTTGCTATAAGAAGATATTCAGTTTCTCCCTAATGGTTCCCTTGTCTTCGCCACGTCCACGTTTTCTTGTGTGAGATGTCGATTGTTCGTCACTTAAAATGTCCATATAATTGTTTCCCTTCCCATTTATCATTTCATTGTTTGTAAAGTTTTCACGCCAGCTTTAAATGGTGTTCCTTTACTGGATCCTAAGTAACATCAAGTTTCCTCAGATATCCAACTGTTTCCTCAATTTTTACGCGATCTTATTAAAGCTGTTTTGTCTCTATTCTTTTTCCGATTTATAATTCTTCCAGTCTCCTTTCGATGACTTTGGGGACCATTCTAAGCTTACTATCTGTAATTACTATCCCGTGGTGTAGTCGTTATCGTCGTAGGAAATGAACACGGCGACACGAGTTCAAATCCTGGACGAGACTGATTGCATTTCACATAGCACTAATACCTTTGGGAAAGGTATGAATCCAATTATTCTCCCTCCAGCTATGGGTAAATAGTAGGACAGACTAGGTTCTTCAGCCTTGGTGAGGAAACTAGTCTAGGAGAAGGAAAACTCTGAATTCAAACCTGTTAAACTCCGCTTAAAAATTGACCTTGTGTCATATCCTGCCCGAGCGGAGGGGTTGGTAAATAGTATCAACCTCATCCTTATGTTTCGAAGTTTTGTTTTTCGGTTCTCTCGCTAGATTCAATTATAATTCTGTCTTCAAGTGATGTTTTTTTATTTTAATTTTGTGGTCAGGTGAAACGGCAAAATCTATTTGATAAAATTTGGCGATCCATTTCTGGAAATTTGTGTGTCACTGTCCAACAGAGAATCAATTTTCTCCATATAACTGGCCCAGTCGGCTGGAGCTGTAGAGTACATCAACTGTATCTCTGCAGAAGAGTAAGACTCCTCTAACGAGCGTCCTAGATATGGCACAAAACAATCTGATGGTGAGGCTCCAGTTATGCTGGAGCTTTGGAGATTGCGGAGAACCCCTCTATTATCATCGCTCTCAGGTCAACTCTGATCTAGAGTGGTACAAACCTAATAGGACCTTATCTAAGGGTGAAATTGAACTAAACTGTATGCTTACGCTAAACTAAATTGTTTGATGAAATAAAACTGTTTTTTATATTTAACTGCGTGAAAATGACTGATGTTTAATTGAAACGTTAGTCATTCATAGCAATACCTGGAACCTTTTAAATATTGAATAAACTGAATAGTTTTAAATAGAACTGTTTTTGATATCTAAACTGTGCACTTACGTTAATCTGAATTATTTGAAATATAACTGTTTATATGTATAGAAACATACTTGGCAATAAATTACCAACAATGGTTGATAAGCCATAAAACCAAACCAAACCAAACCAAATTCTGCAAAAACAAATTGGTAGCATAGTCAAATATTTATCTCTTGTATTTTTCCAGTGGAACATCTTCCCCACCCAATCCTGTGTATTTCGTCATTAGATAGTTTGTAGCACTGTCTATTAAGGGATTAACTTTTTCATGACCCTCAGATTTGAATAATTAAAACATTTTAAGCGTAAACAAACTATTCGTCTTAGGGCACTCCAAGCTATAATTGTTTTCTATGAATTATTATTGTTAATTGCTAGTAACTATATAATTTCTTGCAAATTATAGGCACCTGATACAAATGTTTGAAGCAATATAACGGAATGTATTCATCGCACCCCATCATGAGCAGGGCGTAAGATTGCATTTCACATAGCACTAATACCCTTGGGAAAGGTATGAATCCAATTATTCTCTCTGCAGCTATGGGTAAATAGTAGGGCAGACTAGGTTCTTCAGCCTTGGTGAGGCAACTAGTCTAGGAGAAGGAAAACTCTGAATTCAAACCTGTTAAACTCCGCTTTAAAAAGAAATGACTTTGTGTCATATCCTACCCGAGCGGAGGGGTTGGGTAAATATGATGAGCAGTGCGTGAGAGAAGTTCAGTTTGTTAGCGACGGAATATTGGATTGTATTCAGAGTTCCCTTTTCTTAACCAAGCTATAGTCTGACCTTCTATTTACCCATCCCAATAGAGACGAGGTAGATGGATTTATATCGTCCAGGATTTGAACTCTGGTTGCTCTGTCTACTACGATAACGTTTGAGCTTATGCACTCTTCTAAACAGATGTAAGTGTCAGTAAGCGAATGATATTATTAGATAGGAATAATTACTTGAAAGCAAATATTGTGTATAAATTATCATTATTAGATAGAAATACTCGATACCATATATAATTATGTGTAAAATAGTATTAGATAAGAATACTCGAGACGATATGAATACTGCGAACAACTGATTATAGACAAAAAAATTGTATTTAAAACATATAATGGAACATTGAATATCTAGTTACTGCAATTAAATATGAATCAAATTAGCTGATTATTGAGTACAGAACAAAACACTTACCAGTATCATAGTAAGTCTGGTCAAAAAGAACTTGTATAAACCATTGTCAGAGAAGAAGGCCAAAAACGAAAACAGTGAAATCAACAATATTTTGTACAATAACATCATCATCATCATCCAGCACAGATATCCCTGACCCTCTCTCTCCACGTCTCCCTATCATTCATCGCCTCCGGCAGGTCCTAAAGGTTACATCCCGTATCATCACATAGCTGTATGTATGTTCGAGCTGGTCGTCCTGCTTTTGATTGGCCATATGCGGGGGTCCACAGGAGCACATCACTTACGATCACGCCCTTGCTTCTCCAACAGTGTCCAGCATGTCTGGTTCGTCTAACTTGTATAGTTTTCGTGATAGGTGGAAGGTGACCGTACAGTTGGCACCTTGTGGGGTGTTGCTGCCAGGACTTGTTTAATATTGCTCGCAACATTCTTGTATAATAGCCGTCTAGCTTCTTCTCCAACCGTTTAGTCAGGAGAGACCAGACTCTTCAACTTTGCTATTGCAAGCGTTCTTGTTGAGGTAAAATTTCGAATTCAAATCCTGTTAAACGCCTCTTAAAAATAGACCTTATTGTTGTGACCCAGGAAAGGGTCACTAATGAAAACACAAACACGGAGATTAGATAACAGATTAGATTACACAAGAAAGATAGAGTTACATAGAAAAGGTAAGAAGTCTCGTGCCCGTGGTGTAATGGTTTGTGGAGGTACCCGTGGTGTAATGGTTATCGTCGTAGGAAATGGACACGGCGACATGAGTTCAAATCCTGGAGGAGACTGATTGCATTTCACATAGCACTAATACCCTTGGGAAAGGTATGAATCCAATAATTCTCCCTCCAACTATGGGTAAATAGTAGGGCAGACTAGGTTCTTCAGCCTTGGTGAGGCAACTAGTCTAGGAGAAAGAAAACTCTGAATTCAAACCTGTTAAACTCCGCTTAAAAGCCGACCTTGTGTCATATCCTGCCCGAGCGGATGTTACTACATAATACCTTATAATTCCCTAGCCGACGTGGTACACTTGTTGACCGAGAAATCTGATACTAAGTCTAACGTAAAGTTAGGAGGGTTTCGATCCCAGCTTCAAGGGTCCTACGTGTCTAGCCACACTGAAGAGTTGTGATACAACGAAACAGTCTCTCTGTGGATGACTATATATATATATATATATATATGCTCACCGAACCCTCATTATATATATATATATATAGGTTAATTAAGAGTTTTTTTTTTAAATCTATTATACTCCTACATGAGTTTCTGCCTTCTTACTGCTATCGTCAATGAGTGATAAGAAGGCAGAAACATGTTTAGGCGTAAAAGAAATAATCTAAAAAATAAATCTCGCTGTGGATTTATTTATTTTGAAAAATTTACTCACTTTAGAAAACCCCAAAACATATATATATATATATATATATATATATATATAAAGAGAAAGAATGAATGTATTTTTTCATTAGAAAATGAGTAATTAATAAAACTATAAATGAAGGATTTATTCAACATCCCAATAAGTAAAATTGGACATGAAGTGCTTTTAATATCGGGGGACTCACAAATCACGACTCAGGCGTTGTCGTCTCAAAAAATTCTTGATCACTTCGATGTTCCCATTTTGGCGTCTGATAGAAACCAAGAGATAAACTTTAGCCTTTGGAAGCAGGTATTGTAAATATAATATACTTAAGGATGTTACTTAATTTTATTTGTTGTTATTTAATATGTTTTGATAAAATTGTAAGTTGGCGCGAAAACTCTGATGTAAGTGCAGGTCGTCACAAATGTCATATGCGTGCACTTCCGAACGTGTGACGAGAGGTCAAGTTGACAGGTTGTTTTTGAAATCAATGTTGAGACTCGATGTTAAGGTAAAGTAAACAAAGTTGAAGTCATGTCACCGGACTTAAAATCAAATTGATTTGAATTAAATAAAAATTAATGACATGTGTTCTTATATGACTAACTGATAAAATGATTAAGACATATTATTCAAGCAAATATAGTTTTGAAGGCAGGCGGCTAGTCTAGTCAATCCAGTTCAATTCTGAGGCGAAGGCGGTCGGTTGATCCCAACGGTCAGGGAAAGGGGGCGAAGAAATTAAAGGCTGATGTTTTTTTCGTCTGACACCCATCTGATTGGCAATCTGTCTCACAACAGCTTGTACCTTATTCTATCTTCCTCTCTCGTCTCGCAGTTGCCTGGTATGAAAAGGTAAACACTCAGGAGTAAACTCTTTCGTATCTAAACGACGAGTTGCTTTATACATTGCAAAATAGAACATGTACTCATTTTGATGATACTGTAAAGTAACACGACGAAGAAAAGCCCTTTAGGTCCAGGTGATCATTCACCTAGCACAAACATCAAGAGAACTATGGATATGCTCGTTAAACATTTGTAATATAATTAGGAACATTGGTCGTTATTTTCGTAATAAGTTGTTTTCTAGCTAGGCTTAAGGGTTCCCAAAGTTAAAGTCCGGATAGCAGTTAAAAATAGAAAGGTGTCAGCAGCAAATCTGTGACGGATTCTGATTGGTTGAATGAAGCTTAAGTGGAGGGGCCCTAATTGTTGACGCGGGATAAAAAACAGAAAAAGATAGTCTGTTAAATTCTACACCCGTCGATATAAAGACGGCCAAAATTACGACACCCATTCTGGGTGAGTTCTTCGAAGGGGTCCCACATCCACTGCTAAGACGTGAAGACAGGACCAGTGGTAAACACGTGCGAAAACTACCGAAGAAAAGAAAGAAAGTTTATATCAAGATCTGTGTCTGCTCTCTCTTTCTCTCTCTCTCTCTCTCTCTCTCTCTCTCTCTCTCTCTCTCTTCTTACAACGGTTTGTTACTCTCGAACTAAAGCTGTCAATTCATTTTTCATACTCTCTTTTCTTACTTTTAAGTAAAAACCAAAAGGTTAGTGGCAAATAAACATTATAACAAACGAAACAACAGACTGGTTTTTTCATTCTTTCTCATGGCGAGGCTACAACGGCGTCCCGACTGACATTAAAGCAGAGTGCTACACTCATAGACCTGTTAGTACCGTGGTGGTCCAAATGTTTACGTAGTCCGTTAGCACTACCAGCGTCTACCGAGAACCATGGTGGTGCAAGCGTCTATTTAGTGATGTAGTATTACAAATGTCTACTTGAGAATGTTAGTGTTACATATTATCTATAAATGGCTTGAACAATAAATGAGGTATATAAAAAAAATTCTGCTTAGATATGTATTTACCGAAATCATCCTCATCGAACAGAATGAATTATTAATAACGGAGTACAGTTGGTTTGCATACAGAGTTTTTCTTCTCTTCGATTGTTTGCATTAAGAAGTCGAATGAAACCAATCTGCCCCGCAGTTTGCCTTTAGACATGACTTTTAATTGACATCAGTGCGAATTGAAACAGAAACAGTTTCGTTCAGGGTTTGATTCCAATAACCACTACACAAATGCACTCGTCATGTGACTCGTCCTGGTGAAGAGCCTTCGTGTCACAGTGGATGACATATTGAATCGAAATATTGTAAAATGCAGGTTCCAAGTCCATTGATACTATTAAGTTTACTTTTGGACTAATCATCATCATCATCATCATGTCGTGCTAGTAGCACGGATATCCCTGACCCTCTCTCGCCACTTTTCCCTATCGTTCATCGCCTCAGGCAGGTCTTCTGGACAACATCCCGTATCCTCACATAGTTGCTGAATGTATGTTCGTGCTAGTCGTCCTGCTTTTGCACGGCCATGTGTGGGGGTCCATAAGAGTACATCACTTATGAGCTCGTTCCTGCTTCTCCAGCAGTGTCCTGCATTTCCGGTTCGTCTAACTTGAATAGTTTTCGTGATAGGAGGCAGGTGGCCGTACAGTTGGTGTCTTGTGGGGTATTGCCACCAGGACTTGTTCAAGGTTGCTCGCAGCATTCTTGTGTAATTGCCGTCTAGCTTCTTCTCCAGCCGTTTTGTTAGAGTCCATGTAGTGCATCCATATAGCAGTATTGATACGACAGCTGCCTGGAAGAAACTGCGTTTCATTTTATCGGTTTGGACTAATACTCTTGGAAAAGCTTTGAAAAACATTCTGCCCCTGCTTTGGTCTAAATAGTACCACTACTGTTCTTCTGCAAGGATTGTTTTGGTCTCAAATAATACCGCTACTGTTCTACAAGGAAGAGCTTTGCCCTTAAACAGTACAACTACTGTTTTTCTACAAGGGTGGCTTTTGCCTTAGATAGTACAACTACTGTTCTTCAAGGATGACATTGCCTTTAAATAATACCATTAATTTTTCTATTAGGATTGCTTTAGTCTCAAATAATACCACAACTGTTCTTCTACGGGGATGACTGTGTTCTTAAATATTATCACTTCTGTTCTTCTATAAGGGAAGGCTTTGGCCTTAGAAAGTACCACTACTGTTCTTCTAGAAGGATAGTATTGGTCTTAATAAAGACACGGATGTTAATGTGTTATTAAGCAAAGTTAACAAAACCATATTACTGTTTGTAAACAAATTCTAAACTGAAATACCTTCTTTAAAATATGACAATATAAATCATTATTATTACATAGGAATACACGATACAATATATGATTGTATATAAATTTGTATTATACATGAATAATACAAATAATTCAGGTGAGTGCACACGAATGAATATAGACAAATAAAATGGCACAATAAAATAAGAATGCAATGAGACATTGAAAATAGTTCTTACTACAATCAAACATTTAGAAATGATTCAAATTTTGGCATTAAGTTTCCCGTGAGAAGTTGATATACCGTTAAACAAATAAACCAAACAAGAGTATTGTTTCTTTCTTTTTTAATGGTGGGATTATATCGTAGTAGATATAACCAAAAGACCAAGAAAATCAACGAAAGAAAGTAAAATATAAAAGCAAATAAGAAATCATCATCATCATCATCATCATCATCATCATATCGTGCTGGCAGCACGGATATCCCTGACCCTCTCTCGCCACTCCTCCCTATCGTTCATCGCCCTAGGCAGGTCTTCAGGACAACAACCTGTATCCTCACATAGCTGCTGAATGTATGTTCGTGCTGGTCATCCTGCTTTTGCGCGGCCATGTGTGGGGATCCATAAGAGTACATCTCTTATGAGTTCATCTCTGCTTCTCCAGCAATGTCCTGCATGTCTGGTTCGCCTAACTTGAATAGTTTTCGTGATAGGGGGCAGGTGGCCGTACAGTTGGTGTCTTGTGGGGTGTTGCTGCCAGGACTTGTTCAGGATTGCACGCAGCATTCTTGTGTAATTGCCATCTAGTTTCTTCTCCAGCCGTTTTGTTAGCGTCCATGTAGTGCATCCATATAGCAGTATCGATGTGACCGCTGCCTGGAAGAAACTGCGTTTCATTTTATCGGTTAGGTCTGATTTCCATATAGTCGATAGCCTATTGATAGCTGTCCATGCTTTCGTTAACCTCGTTTCGATGTCCTTTTCGGTTGATTCGACGCTGCTTCCTAGGTACGTGAATTTGTCTACTAGTTTAAGAGGGGTTCCTTTTAGAGTGGAGATGTCCCCCGTTTGGTTATAGCACATATATTCCGTTTTGTGTGCAAGCGATATTAATATTTGTCGACTTTACCAAGGCTTTCGACTCCATTCACAGAGGAAAGATGGAACAAATCCTACTAGCGTACGGCATACCTAAAGAAACCGTAGTGGCAATAACGATTCTCTATAGAAACACTAAAGTAAAAGTACGATCACCAGATGGAGACACAGAATACTTCGACATTGTAGCAGGAGTACTACAAGGGGACACGCTGGCTCCGTATCTCTTTATCATTTGTCTAGACTACGTACTTAGAACATCGATTGACAAAATCAAAGAGAATGGCTTCGAACTGACGAAGAAAAGAAGCAGAAGATACCCCGCAACAACAATTACCGACGCCGACTACGCCGATGACATAGCGATACTGGCAAATACACCTGACCAAGCCGAAACACTTCTGCATAGTTTGAAATAAGAAATAAAAAAAACAAACAACCAAACAAACAAAAAAATGTCAACAAAACAATGCAAACAAAAGACGTATCCCGCTTTGGTGATGAGCAAGTACGTCAACAAGTGTCAATTCTAAAAGCAAATACTTGTGTATAGCTTGTTTTCAGCATCTAAGTTTAAAAGAGACATTTCTTTTGTGTCTACTTTCACTTTGATAAAAATGTTTTTGAAGTGAGGCGAGATGATATGGGTTGCCAAATTTCACGCTAAAATTAAACAAAAGTTCTGGAAACAAAGTGTAAACGTTATGGGGTCGACTTTTGCAATAGTGCAGATGTGTAGGAACAAGTTTAAAAGCGAAATTGGAAAGTTCCCTTTCATCTATTTCGTTGTTCATAGCAGTTTATTTTTTTTTTTTTAGGATCGTCTCGCGTCCTACCACATTTGATATGCTAGGACTCATATTTACAGGATAAATGACCACAGAAATGTTTTCTTTTTTTTTTATTAGCACACGTTTAACATTAATGCTGCTGTCTTTAATTGCTAATTCAGAGATATCCTGAAAGTACAAAAGGGGCAGAGATAAAGGACACACTAGTGGTATCATTTGCCTAAATTTCTGAAATGAAGCTTGAATATTGTTCCTTAGAATATTAAGATTATGACCATACCTTTATTGTTACGATCACAACGTTTCGGCCGATATGTCCTTCCGACTTCTTCAGGTGTTTCATGTCTAACTCAAGAGTTCACACAGAATCTCGAACAGAACCATTTATTTGGACCACAGGGGTAGATTAGAGTTAAGTTCTAGTAAGTATTCCTTGTTAGTCTTACCTGTTGTTGGGATTGAACCTGCAACCTCCTGATGATTTCACTCTGAAGCACCTTTCAAACCAAGTATACTGATGAATACAATTTGGGAACTATTAATCAAAAAGGCTCGGAAAAAAAAAACGTTATAGAGACACAAAGTTTATAAGCCAGAAAAATTCACTCTGAATTTTCCGCCAAAGCTTTTGAATAAAAACAATTGAAGAGAGCAATCAAATCGAAATGCAGAGGAAAGTCGAGGTCGGCTGTGCTCTTGCTCCAGGATAACGAGCCTGTTCATACTGCTCAGCTTGCAGTTGTTGCAGCTGCAAAACGTGACTTTGAATTGGTACTCCGTCCATCTAATCACCAGAATTAGCTCCATCGAACGCTTTCCTATTTCTAAATCTCAAATTCCGCTTGCTAGATAATCATTTTGGAAACAATGATGTCATATGTACTGTGAAGTTGTTTGTTGAGGACGTGTTTATCACCGTCTTCTGTGATGAGATGAGAATGCTTGATTGCAATGCTTGAGTAACGTTGCATCTAGTGCATTGGTGTTACAGAGGACTACATTTAAGGGGGAAAAACACCTCCGTTCTCCGGCTCCTTCTGCACAATTGGTTTGGTTTGATTTTGCTTAATGGCACGTCAACCATTGTAGATTATTCATGCCAAATATATTTTCTTTCATATAGATTATATTTCAAGCAATTCAGTTTGGTATAAGAATAGTTTTTTTGTCTACAAAATGAAATGTCAAAATATTTCTTTTTCAAGCAATTCAGTTTAGCATAAGTACACAGTTTCAAAGTCAAAAACTGTTCAATTTCCAATAATTCAGTTTAGCATACAACAACAGTTCTATTTCAAACAATTCTGTTTTGCAACAGTACACAGTTTCAATGTCTAAAAATAGCTCTATTTAAACAATTCAGTTTAGCATAAGTACACGGTTTAGTCCTATTTGTCCCATTAATTGAACGTAATCAGGTGCTACCAAACCGGGTCAGAGTAGACCTGTGAGTGATGAAATTAAGGGGTACTCCATTTTCTGCAAAGCTCCAGTATAAGTGGAACGTCAACATCAGATTTTTTTTTGGGTCATATGAAGGCAATTTGTTGGGGTGTCTTGCCCCATCCCTTGCAGAGCTACAGTCGGTGTATTCTACAAACCCAACCGACTTCTTCTAAGTGATGTTTCGATCTTTTGAATGACCCTCGTACTAAAGCATTTGATACATTTATTTCATTTGGTATGTTTCCTTCTTAAGCTATTCATGACATAGAGTGCAATTCTTTCCGATCTGAAGACGGTCATTTGAGTTGTTAACATTTACATATGCTCTTTACAGTCTATTCTATCTGCTTTTAACTTATTAGTCAATTGTGATTTTCATGACTGCATCCTACAAACATAACTTCTTTCCAAATAGCAAAAAATACACAAAAAAGCTGATCAAAAAGAGTCAATTTTCACCGGTTATCTTTAGGGTATGTGGTTATTTTTCCCTTAATATTCGTTTTACGTGAAAATAGCGAGCACATTTGGATTGCTCTCTTTCGTGAAGAGTTAATCTAAAAAAAAAAAAAACGTGTTTTCCACCTAAAGGACAGATGAAATAACTCACTTCCCGAATTGTTTATAAAGCATTTATTCTCCTTTATTCCTTGGATACAAAACATAATACAAAACATAAACAAATAATTTTAATTTAGATATAAAATTAGAATATAAATTTCTTGGTTTAAAAGCGACACATGACCACAACATTTGAAAATAAAAATTAAGTTCAAGATTGAGAAACATGCGTAGCAACTTTTTCTGGACTCATAAATGACAAATGGGGATTATCGCTACACACAAGTTTGTTTGAAAGTCAATGAGCTTTCAAGGCCAAATAATTATTTGAAAAGATAAACTGGAATATATATATATATATATATATATATATATATATATATATATGCTAAAAATAAAAACACAGATTTATTATGGTAAAGTTTTCACTTGACATAATACTTCACAATACACTTAAACCCGTAAGGAATCTTTAATATGAATATATATATATATATATATATATATATATATAGAGAGAGAGAGAGTTTCCTGATCAATTGTGAGCTACGTTAGACTTGATACTTTGACACACACTTAAGTGTGTGCGTTTTTTTTTATCTATCTATCTATCTATCTATCTATCTAGATAGATAGATAGATAGATAGATAGATGTTCGCACACTTACTACTGAACTCGGTAACTCCAAGAAAGCCTTAAGCAGATAATGCGCAATGCACCCTGGGCCAAGTATAATTGGTGAGGAAGAAACACAATAACTACTAAACGATAGCATCCCGGCAGTATCATAAACCTTTGTTGGTTTTCCGTCACAGTGATTTTTAGTTATTCTCACAGGTTTGTTACAATTAGCAGATGATGACAGCTTCAGATAAATTTTCTCTATTTCATGGTCTAGCTGTGGAAAGGGCTTTGATGTTTCTTTGTTAGATTTTCCTGCAAGAATGATAAAAGAAAGCACATTGACTAACTTGCAGAAGTCTGGGAAACTCAGAAATAGATATCTAATAGGCGTTTTTATAGTTGGTAAACAATTGCAAAGAAAGAAAGAAAGAAAGAAAGAAAGAAAGAAAGAAAGAAGAAAGAAAAATAAAAAAAGGAAAGAAATAGGAAAAGAAAAAGAAAGAAAGAAAGAAAGAAAAATAAAAAAAGGAAAGAAAGAGGAAAAGAAAAAGAAAGAAAAAGAAAGAAAAAAGAAAGAAAGTTTGAAAGAAATACATATAACAATAAAGAAAAAAAGTACCAAGAAAGAAATTATATAAAAAGCACAAATTAATAAAGAATCAAGAAAAAAAGGAAATAAGATAAAGACCAAAAAAAGAAAAGATAAAGAAAAAAGAAGTATTTATATCAATAAATAAATAATAAATAGAGTAAATAAAAAAGAAATAAAATGGAAAATGGTGGCCAAAAGAGAGAAAACGTAAAAAGAAATACTTTAGAAATATCGGCAAAAATTACCTATCTCTCTATCCAACTATCTATCAATCCATCCATCTCACCGAATCAAAACAGTTTACATATATGTATATAAGGTTTTCATTTACTCATATAGATGGATTTATAGATAATTATGGGAAGAGCGTATATCTATTACTTTCCTTCTCCCCGTTGAGATATACATATATATAGATAGAGATATGGATACTGCTATTGCCTATACAACAGGAAAAGATCTATCACTTCTCCCTCCGCTATGGGTAAAAAGTTGGGTAGACTAGGCACTTTAGCCATGGTGTGTTAATCAGACTTGGAGAAGGAAAACTCTGATTTCAAACATTATGTTCAACGTTTAAAAATTGACCACGTGTTACAGCCTACGTGTAGAAAAGTGGTTTGGTGTATATATATATATATATATATATATATATATATATATATATATATATATATATATATATATATATAATTATATTTTTGCTACATGCGAGTTTATATAAAGAGATTAATAAAACCATTATTAAAAAGAGGGGGAACTATTCAAAAATAATAAAATACCGATGGCCCTTTCGTCCGGCACTTGTCAGGCTAGTCACCGGAAAATATCTAAAAACGGGGTTGGAATTAATTAATAGGATTAAGGAGACGAGGTAAGAAAAAAGGGCCCTCGCAATTTTATTATTTTAGAATAGTTCCTCCTCTTTTTAACAGTGATTTTTTTTAACTCTTAATATATGTATATATATATATATATATATATATATATATATATATATATATAGTATTCTTTGGTCCAGTTAAACCGGATTTGGGAGTAATTCCATCAGGATAAGAAATTATTCATGAGTGAATATTTAAATTTTCCTTGTAAAGAGCTCAATGTAACAATAATACAGAGCAATAAATTGTTTTTTTATCTAAAAGTTTTTCTTATCTAAAAGATCTGAAGAAGTCCTGTTAATTTTTTTTCGTGTTTTTGGAAATTTCAAAAATGCGTAACAGGATGGAAATAAATTTATAATCCTATGTGACCGGTTTTGTTGTTTTTCTTAAAGTATATATATATATATATATATATATATATATATATATATATATATATATATATATATATAGTCAGCGTGAAATTATAATGCCAATCAAATGAACCTCATAAACAAAAAGTACTGAACAAATATTTGTCAAATTTGAATTCATCTATTTATTCCTTTTCTAAATATTTAACAAAATTTTCTGCCGTTTTTGTTACTTAGTTTTTGAGATATTTTCAATTTACGAAAATAAACCGACTAAATATAATATGCAGATTGAATATTAACTCAATACCTCAAAATGCTAATAAAAACTGTTGTTTCTTTTTGTCCATAATATAAAGTGAAGATCATTAAAGGGAATAATCAAACAAATACTAAAAAATAGGAAATAATAAAATTATTGAGTGAGAAGATATCAAAGGATCTTTGCCAAGATCATCGCGCAGGAAAGAAGGCTGGTCAAAATATATCTAAGTTAAGAACTCGACGCAAAGGAAAAATCTCTAAAAACTTGCTTCTTAGAGATGGACGAAAGTGAGTTATAGCAAAACAACCACTTTTGTCCGGGGGCTCAGAGTTTTGAAAAAGCTAAAATTTAGGGAATCGAAATGGATAAAATGTGAACAATATTTTGTGAAAAGAGATCCGTAAAAACATTTCCAGGAAAAACTCGTACAAAAACAAGTATTTTAAACAGTCAAATTTGGGCGTAGAAATGCAGGAAAATTAACGTAATTAAAGTAATCTTTACCGATGAATCTCGAGTAACATTTGATGGACCTGACTGATGGAACAAAAGATGGATCTTATCCAATTCGGATGTTCCTGTGGAAAAAAAAGAGGTCAACAGTGAAGCCTTAGTGTGCTGATATGTGCTGGGATTGTCTACCAAACATTTATTGGACCATTAAAAGTCGACGAAAAAGTTAAACCAAATATTGCTAACTATTACAGTCTTATCCTATTTACCCAACCCCTCCGCTCGGGTAGGATATGACACAAGGGCAATTTTTAACAGGTTTGAATTCAGAGTTTTCCTTCTCCTAGACTAGTCACCTCACCAAGGCTGAAGAACCTAGTCTGCCCCACTATTTACCCATAGCTGGAGGGAGAATAATTGGATTCATACCTTTCCCAAGAGTATTAGTGCTAGGTGAAATGCTATCAGTCTCGTCCAGGATTTGAACTCGTGTCGTCTTGTCCACATCCTGCGACGATAACCATTACACCACGGGCACCTCTATTACAATCTTATGGACAAGATTTCTTTGCATGGTACAATTCCCAGTTTCACACTT
Source organism: Sepioteuthis lessoniana (assembly GCA_963585895.1). NCBI lineage: Eukaryota > Metazoa > Mollusca > Cephalopoda > Myopsida > Loliginidae > Sepioteuthis > Sepioteuthis lessoniana. The sequence continues at coordinate 25,775,390 of OY757930.1, read as the reverse complement.
TTTATGTTAAGTGTATAGTAATGCTCGAGAATATTCCCTCTGTGTCTAAAGTTACATATAAATTCTTTGAGCATAAAATACGTATTGGAGAGAAGAAAATAGAATAGCTACCTTCAAATCCTGATCTGAGTTCGATAGAAAATCAATGGTCAGTTGTAAAGATGGAATTATATAAAGGTGGTAATCCAGAGAGCAGCAATATAGACTTATGGAAAGCAATTAAAACTACCATGTTTGAAATCGAACAAGTAAACAAAAGACAAAAAATAAGTGGATGTTAGATTAGAGGCTGTTATTGCGAAGAATATTCTCTGTATCAAAAAGTTAAGTATTTAAAGAATTGCCAGACATGATTGTTATTTATTCTGTAGTAGGTGATGGTCAACTTTTGATGATTTTTGATGCTCTCTGGTTTTGACTAATAACTTTAGACGGCAGGTTTTTTTTTGAATACATCAAATAACTTCAAGATGTTCAATAAAACATATTGATACAACCTAAAATCTTAACTCAGACACTGACATTTAAATCGATTGTTTAAAATGAGACTTTTTCTTTCAAAACAAATTTGTATAATTGAAGTTTATGTGATTGCTTAATAATTTTAAATTGGGTCTATATATACTAAGTCTAACGTCAAGTTGGTGGTGATGGTTCGATCCTAGCTTCAAGCGTCCTCCGTGTCTTGTCAAACTGAAGAGTTGTGATACAACGAAACAGTCTGTCCGTGGATGACAATATATACGCTCCCCCATGGGGGTTGAGCACTCTGGCGAAGGAATTTACGGCTGCTGCTCTCATAATGCAAAGCTCTTCGAACGAATTAAGCACTCTGGTATCCGGCAGAGTATAGAATGTAAACAAACGAACGCTGCTGCTGCTACTTAATACCTTATAATTCCCTCGCTGACGGGGTACACTTGTTGTCCGAGCGGTCTGATATTAAGTCTAACGTAAAGTTGGACCGGTTTCGATCCTAGCTTCAAGCGTCCTACGCGTCTGGCCACACTGAAGAGTTGTGATTCAACGAAACAGTCTGCCTATGGTTCACAATATATATATATATATATATATATATATATATATATATATATATATATATATTATGCACGTTTATGTTATAATGTTGACTCTACGTTCCGATGTATTCTAAATAATATAAATATTAGTTCTCCTCTGTAATCTTCACACGCATACACACATAATAACACCTGTACATACATATATATTCATGTTACAGGTATGCCTACCTCTATATATATGTGTGTGCGTGTGTAAGCGTGTGCGTGGATGTGTATGCCTACAATAATTTTCATTCCATATTAGCTTTATTTCACCAATGTTAACTATTGATACCATTCTGAGATAAATTGTTTTTGATTCATATTTCTTTTTTTTAAATTTGATGCCAACACGTATGCCTTAGAGATATTAATCTCATATTATAAACATGTTTAAAAAATTGAAAACAAGGACTGAACATCCTATTTTCTGTGTTAAGTAGGTAAATATATTTAACGTATCTTTTTTAGAAAAGTTTCGTTAATTTTAATGGTGGGTGGTTCGCTTTATAATAGGACTAATATTATCTCACTGTGAAGATCAAGGTTAATAACAATACGATCTCAACTTCACATAATCAATAAATCACCATAATAAACAAAATAATCGGGTTTTTTAATTAAATAAAACCTTAACAAAAATATAAGATTGAAAACGGATAAATCATGATGTTTCAGAAAAACTATTTATTTTGAAATGGTTCAACAGAGCAGACAAGATAGCTTGCGATTTTTCTCTGGAGTTAATGAAGAGACTTCCAACAAACCGAGAGAAAATCAAGAAGAGAATAAATGTCGGACAGGAGACTGTTTACCTAGACATGCTACAATGTATTTGTCAAGAGCTGGACTATTTGCTTAACGTGCGCTGTGTCACCAACGGCGCGAATATTGAGGATTTGTGAAATCGTTCACTAAATATTCGAATTTCTCATCCATTTTTATAGATAAATCTTAATTTGTAAAACAACCATTTTATTTATTTTCGTTTGCCTAAATTAAGTCGTTAGATAAATATTTACAACCAAATGATAGCGACTATTTTAAAATGAAATTATATCCGTTTTTCTAAAACATTCTATAAGACATCGTAATTATTCTGAATATTATTAAAATATATTTTATTAATAAGACTTTATATTGTTTTTATAAAGAATAATTACGAGAAGCTCTAACTGTTTGCTAAAAATTAGTATTATCATTTAAATGCTTTGATTTTTTTTAACACCAGCGTTTTCAGATGATATTCCACTGGGGTTTAAGTGACAACAAGTCTTCTTAAGTCTCCAGGACTCTTCTCAGTATTCTGGCCCATCGCAATAATGCTGCAGTCTATCTAGATGGTCTCCGCTTGTCCTCTTATTGTTAAATCTTCACTCCCTTTAGCAATCTTTTGGGGATTTTTCTAAGCGTATTAATTATAACTGGTATTACTGTCACCTTACCGGCCATTCGTTTAAATGAGAAATGTGTTCGCCAATGTCCAGGGAGACCGGAGTTCAATCCCAGGTCAAGTCATACCAAAGACTAAAAAATGGTACTTGATGCTGCCTTGCTTAGAAAATAGCACTATAAGGTAAGGATCATGGGTAAAGTGGAGCAATCCAGGGAATAGAGTAGCGCCCCCTCCTACACCTTGGTGTAGTAGCTATTGAAAAAGAAGCCAATGGGTTACCCTTGACTAAGATCACCAACTTTACTTACTACGGATATGTAAATTCTCAAGCAAAGTCTAGGTTATTTAATTCTCCTGAGCACCTAACTTACTGATAGGTGCTCAGGCCGAGATTTGGTGATCCGTTTGTATCTCAAAATCAGAGGGAATTTTGTGGATCTCATTCTTCGGGACGGATTCCGGGTTGTACATATACCACCTCTTCATATAGTCAAACTTAAATTTCTAGCATGATTCTCAGGGATCAAATCCCCACCCAGGCATCTCTAGTCCTATATTCAGTTTGCATTCCCTTATCTTATGATTGATCGTTTTATCTCTATCACCACATAACCTACATTTGCTAAAAATAGCGAATGTATTATTACTATTTACTTGAAACGATAAAATTGTGAGCAAACAAATGAATATCATCATTATTTGAAACAAAATATCTATCAGTATTTGACTGGAATATTTGAAACCATAAAAATGTGTGCAAAAACTTAATAAACGACAAGATAAAAAGAACGTTATAAATGTGCAAATGAATGCAATTCCCTGACATCTAGGCGTAAAATAAATCCAATCTAGTTAAGATGCCGTTAAAATCAATCAATCAGGTTTTAAATAAATAACTTATTAAGCAATATCAATAGTTGGATCAGCTAAAAAAGAGATTGAATATATTACAACTAGCTGATTATAAACTTCTCTGGCGAACATTCTCAAGATGCCCAAATCCTGTTTAAGATTTTAAATTCCTTCATGATTAGTAAAATCTCCGCCACAGAAACATTAATTCCTGTATGTTGAAATGACCGGATTTCTGAAAAGAAATCTTAAATAGTTTAGCTACGTGTTTTTGTAACATTCAATGTTTGAGCCAATTCCTTTTGTCACTAAAAATTTTCTCGTGTACGTACTCGAAGAGGGCTAAATAAAAACAGGATATACTCCTTGCTAACCATTTGTAATTCACACACACACACACACACACACACATATATATATATATATATATATATATATATATATATATATATGTTGTTTGTGAACCTGGGTTTCATGTTTTACGCATTCGTCAGACTGAATAAAAGGTTTTCAAGGAAAGGCCGATTAATAAACGGTAGAACATCCGGCTGACATAAAATAAGCCAGGTTTTGATCCCAGTTTCAAGCAACTCGTTTGTCCAACCACTCTGATGAGTTGGGGTACAACGAATCAATCTGTCTTTGGATGACTATATATATATATATATATATATACTCTCCCCCGGCAGTTGAGCACTCTTGCGAAGGAATTACTGGTTGCCATTCGCACAATGCAAAGATTTTCTAATGAATTGAGTAGTCAATAGCCGTTAATCATATGTGTGTAAACAAAACAAAAGTGATACACATGCGTCAAAATATCTTCGCTTTACACTGAGATCACTGGTGGCCGAGCGTTAGAATATTCGGCTGGCTTAAAATCTGCTAGATTCTTATCCCAGCTTTAATCATCTCATATATCTAACCCCACTGATGAGTTATTATATAACAAAACAGTCTATCGATAAGAGACAATATAGAAGACAACCCACGTATATATATATATATATATATATATATATATGTGTGTGTGTGTGTGTGTGTGTGTGTGTGTTTGTGAGTTGTTCGATAAGTTTTTAGACTTTTTTCGTATGGGCACTTTTATTGATAGTACACACATGAAACTCTAGTCCCCCTTCGAAGTAGTCTCCTCCGGCTGCAATGAACATTTTACACCGTTCCAACAACTACTGGAAGGCCCTATGGAAGTCCTCTTGTGTGAGCGTGTCAATGACCTTCGTCACAGCCTCTTTCATATCCTCAATTGCTTCATAACGACAGCTTCTAAGGTTTTCCTTGAGCTTAGGGAATAACCAAATGTTACAGGGAGCTAGGTCTGGACGATTGGGAGGATGAGGAAATGTCTTGACGCCCATCTTGGTCAAATAGTCTGTGACAAGGATGGAGTTGTGAACTGGTGCATTGTCCTGGTGGAAATGCCACTGACCTGATTTGAAGAGTTGCTGGTCACTTTCGACAGAATCTCTCCCTGAACTCCCCTAAAACCTCAACATAGTATTCCTTGTTGACTGTCTGTCTAGTGGGAACCCAGTGCATGTAGATCATGCCAGTGCTGTCAAAAAAAGGGATCATCAAAATTTTGTTGGTGGATTTGCTCTGTCTGGCCTTCTTGGGTCTGGGAGAGCCAGCATGCTTCCACTTGGAACTCTGTCTCTTGGTCTCTGGGTCACAGCAGTAGATCTAGCTTTCAACGCAGGTCACCAGGACATCAAGAACTGCGGGATCTGAATTGATCAGCTCGAACATCCCTGCTCTCATGACAGTGTCTTTCTTTCTGATCTTCACCCTTGGGACAAACTTCGCGCAAATCTTCCCCATCTTCAGTTCCTCGCGAATAGTTGTGTGTAGAGTTCCGACACTGTATACAAACTGTCCTCTTATTGTCTCTAAAGACACACGACGGTCCTTATCCATGACATTCTTTATTTGGCCAATCAACTCTTAATTTCTGACTTTCTTACTCCTCCCACACCTCCCATCATCTCTTACACTCTCTCTGCCTTCCTTGAATCTCTTGTGTCACTCAAAAACTGATGCTCGATTCATGCAAGATGGCTCAAATGCAGTCTGAAGCATTCCATACGTTTCTGTGGCAGTTTTTTCAAGCTTAAAACAGAATTTTATTGTATATCTTTCTTCTAAAGTGTCCTCACGTCCAGATTGCATTTTTGAAATTCAAGCTGTGACAATCAAACTTTAATAGTGTGTATTCCAATTGCTTCTGTAACTGTTCATTTGCACCTGAAATCATAAAAATTGGTCAGTCATCTCATACGATGTATAGCAATAACATACTCAATAAGTTATTTATTTAAAACCTGATTGATTGATTTTAACGGCATGTTAACTAGTTTGGATTTATTTTACGCCTAGATGTTAGGGAATGGCATTCATTTGCACATTTATAACGTTCTTTTTATATATATGTGTGTGTGTGCGTGTGTTTCTTTTAAATCACCATAGTAAAATAAACCATAAAATAGGAAAATGTTTTTAATAATGATTTAAATTGATTAAACCGCGAATAAAACTAATGCATCTTTCAGGCGAGATCTCTTCATTGGCATTTTCAGATGAAGGGGATAAAATTCTGAATAAGAAGTACCTTGAAATTAGGAGCAGACTACAATTTAAAAAAAATATCATACTCCAGATAAAGTAAATGACTCCCCAAATATTTCTAATTTGTGCTTGAATTCAGTCAATCTACGCCTGCCGAAATTTGTATATTCATCACAATAGCTTCCAAGTTGTTGAGCTGGTGCTTAGTTCGAACCCTCTGTAAAACAAAAAAAAATGTCTCCGAATAATTGACTCTGCATGGATTTATATTAGGCAAGTGCTTTCCCATGACTGAGTCATCCGTTTACGAATACTTGGAAGATGTTTTTGGTGCATGCATACGGATAGAACCCGGAGTATGTTGGTCAATCCTCAGTTGAAATAGCTGGATAGTTTTACCCTCATAGTTGGTGTTGCAACGACATTTCAACCGATAAATAAGTTTATGGAAGGTACTATTTACCAACCCCTCCGCTCGGGCAGGGTATGACACAAGGTCAATTTTTAAGCGGAGTTTAACAGGTTTTGAATTCAGAGTTTTCCTTCTCCTAGACTAGTTGCCTCACCAAGGCTGAAGAACCTAGTCCGTCCTACTATTTACCCATAGCTGGAGGGAGAATAAGGGGGTTCATACCTTTCCCAAGGGTATTTGCCCGAAAGTGAACGTAATGGCGCGACTGGAGTACGAACTCGCGTATTACGATTCCGCAGCTCATCGCTTTAACCATTACACCACGAGGACACCCGTAAGTTTATGGAAGGTAAGCAACATATCCTTACGGGAAGAAAGGAACTTATTCTTATAGTAAAGAGTGTATGTGTTGTATAGCCGTAATCATCATCAATGACAATAGTACATATACAAATGCAAATACCGGGAAATACAAAACACAGGCGACTCCGGTGTTAAGGTGCGAACGCATTTATTAACTTCTGACTTCTCGTCACAAGCAGAGAGACAATTCTTAAAAGTCTTTCGTATCATACTATGCTAACAACACCCCAATGCTCGGCACATCTCGTGGTCCAATCTCAATTTCTCCACACCATGGTCGGAACCCAACTGAATCTTTTTCAAAATCTTCCAAATTCTCAGCCTATCTCTTTTGGGTATGACGTCATCCACACTCCAGCCCCATTTTCCTGTCTGGGGTTTATTATGACAATGGTGATTTTCATATCCTTTGCGCACGAGCGTAAACTGCATCAATTGACTACACACGTGAACTCTTAACCGAATAGTTCAAAGCCCAACCAAACTGAATGATAAAATATAAGTAATGAAAAATATTCAAAATAAAAAAAAATCATTCCTTATTCATATAACATATGTATTTCAATAGAATTAATTTAGTGTATTACTGATGAAGAGATATTATCAGGAAAGATCTGATATTGTATTATGGTGTAAACAGGACACTTTGGAGGACTGACTGTTTTACAATAATGAAAATGAAAAAATGTAAATTTAATATTACCCAGATAACGCTTTTAGGGTAGAAATTTGCAAGGATAAATGTGGGGTCTTTTTGAGTTTATAGTTCTATTTACATAATTAGCAAATCATCAATGCGTGATAGGTGAGAAGTTTGATACTTACAACAGCTACACTCTTGTATCTGGACATGGTTAACGGAATGAGGACAATCTACTACCGTTGATTAAATAATGGGTTCGGTTCGAAGTTCTGTGTAGGCTTTTAGGTTCGACATGAAAATCATAAAAAGGCCGAATAACGCATCGGCTTAAATGTTGCGAATATAACAAAAAAGATAAAATGAATAATCCGAATACTTTTTCGTCGCTCTTAGAATACGGTAGATTTAAAATAGATAATGGAAGTAACAATTTTTATTTATTTACGTATCAAATTAATTTATTCATTTATTCTTTGGGTCATATTCATTTAAAATCATCTATAACTTATATATGTATATATCAATTATGTACAAATTAATTATTAGCATTTGTGAATTTAGGATATTAAATTGATTCATAAATTGATTTATTTTAAAATAGATGTAATTTAAATAAACTTAATTAACACTATTAGATTTTTCTTAATTATGAATTAAGTGCAAGTGATTGGGATTTATTTATTTTTCTATATTTTAACATTATGTGAAGAAAGCTTCTAAGATTGCACACAAAGCTCCCAGCTTTTTCTTAAGATCTTTTTAATTTTGCCAAAATTTATTTCATAAAAGTAAAAGTACATCTCATTACAGTACATTAGAATATGAAATAAAGTAATGATAAATTTATCTATTTATTTATTTATTTTTCATTGATTTATATTTTATATTTGTTGTTAAATTATCAATGACTAAATATATTAAATTACCTATATATATATATATATATATAATCTGTCTTTGACATTTGTTCTTTTACTTTACTTTACTTGAACTGTAGGAGATGTGTCAAGAATTCTGACGTTCATTTCTACAGTTAATATATATATATATATATATATATATATATATAAATGTATATCATCATCATCATCATCATCATCTTGTCGTGCCACCAGCACGGATATCCCTGGGCCTCTCTCGCCACCCCTCCCTATCGTTCATCACTTGTAGTAGGTCCTCAGGGCTACATCCCGTATCCTCACAGAGCTGCTGGTCGCCCTGCATTGCTCGGCCATGTTAGGGTGTCTATAGGAAAACATCCCTTAAGAGCCCGTCCCTGCTTCACCACCAGTGTCCTGCATGTCTGGTTCGTCTAACTTGAATAGTTTTCGTGATGGGTGGTAGGTGGGAGTATGGCAGCTACTTTGTAGACTGTTGGCTCCAGGACTTGTTCAATATTGCTCGCAGCATTCTTGTGTAGTTACTGTCAAGCTTTTTCTCCATCCATTTAGTTAGAGTCCCTGTAGTGCATCCATATAGCAGTATCGACACGACCGTTGCTTGGAAGAAACTGTGTTTAATTTCATCGGTCATGTCTGACTTCCATATGACCGATAGTCTATCATTAGCTGTCCATACCTTTGCTAGTCGCGTGTTGGTGTCTGTCCTGGTTGATGAGACACTGCTTCCTAGGTAGATGAATTTGTCAGCTAGTTCCAGAGAGCCACCGTTTTGTGTGGAAATGTCGCCGGTCTGATTAAAGCACATGTATTCCGTTTTGTTTGCATTCACATGGAGCCTAATGCCTGCGGCGGCTCGTTCCAGTCTATGCAGCAGGGTTTTGGCTTTGGTGGGTGCATTTGCCAGAAACGCTATATCATCGGTGTTGTCGGCGTCGGTAATTGTTTTTGCGGGGTACCTTCTGCTTCTTTTTTTTTGTCAACTCGAAACCGTTTTATTTGATTGTATCAGTCGATGTCCTAAGTACCTAGTCAAGACAGATGATAAAGAGGTATGGGGATAGTGTGTCTCCATGCAGTACCCCTGTTACAATGTCGAAGTAGTCAGTGTCTGCATCTGGAGAACGTACTTTCACTTTGGTGTTTCCTTAGAGAATCATTACGCCTGCGACAGTTTCTTTTGGTAGGCCGTATGCTAGTAGAATTTGTTCCATCTTCCGTTTGTGAGTGGAATCAAAGGCCTTGGTAAAATTGTATTGTCGCCTGTAGGTTTTTTGCCCGTACGCCTTTAAAGATTCTACGGGTGGCTAATATTTGTGAGGTCGTGGATCTATTTATTCGGAAGCCATTTTGGTTTTTCCGAAGAATATTGTCAATTTTGGGTTCTATGCGGTTGCGTTGTAGGGCATTGTATATTTTGGCTACAATGGACGTAAGCGTTATACGTCGGTAGTTCTTGGTTAATCCGAGGTCGCCCTTTTTAGGGAAATGGAAGATGCATCCCTTCATCCATCTATTTATCGGATTTTGATTATAAACTGCATTACAGTGTCGGAGCAGTACGTCGTCGAATAGTCTGGCCTTCCATACTTCCATGGTAATCTCATCAAGCTCGGCTGCTTTTCTATTTTTAATTTTTCTAACTACTGAGTCGAGTTCTTCGAGAGTAAACGATCCTAGTTTGATGTCTAATTGCTTACTAATATTTTTCGGGATCGGTTCATGTGTAACTGTCGCTGAGTTTCCTCGTAGATTCTCGAAATCCTGTTTCCACTGTTTCATTCGTTCTTGTTGGTTTGTAGCTTTCAGATTAACTTTGGCTGTGCTCTTCCTTCGGCTCACTTCGTCTATCGTTTGCCAGGCTATCCTAGATTGCCTATCTTCCATCGAGTCTCTAATCTTATCTATCTGATTTTGTATGTATTCTGTCTGTTCTTTTATGTATATGCTTAAGGTATATGCATAATTCATTTTGTGCCTTTTTTATTAGTATTTTTAATGATAGTCGTGTTGGGAAAGGTAATAATAATAATAATAATAATAATAATAATAATAATAATAATAATAATAATAATAATAAGAAGAAGAAGAAGAAGAAGAAGAAGAAGAAGAAGAAGAAGATTTTTCGTTTTAATGCGTTTATATGTAAAAAATATAAACCCGTTCGGTTTTCTTTATATTTTGGTAAATGATCAAAGTAAGATAACCTTTCTGATATGCAAAACATATGGTTCGAAAAAAAGTTTCCGGACGCCAGGCAAATATAATTAACCTGTTCTGAATTATAAATAAATAAAATTTATGAAGAAACCAGAAAGACGTATTTCTAAACTGAAGTTAAAATCAAATAGTGACTACAGAGGAAAATGTTTAAAAATTGATAGCAGTAAGAAATCAGTAAAAAAGAGCTGCATCAGATATGAAGATGTAAGATTAAACCCCATAAACTCAGCTTGCAATAAAAAAAAAACAGTTTGAACAATACAAAGTTTGAACTTAGAAGCATAAAAGGTACATATATATATATATATATATATACAAAGGCAATATTTAAGTGATCATGCGAAGCCGGGGATAAACAACTAAAAACCTCATACACTCATTGTATGTATCAGCAGAAGCCACGAGAAGCAACATGGTGGATGAGAATAAAGGCGGATGAATCCAAAGTTGAGTTAACGCTGAGCTTCACTACTTGCTGGACGGAGTAATCTCATAGGTCAACGGCGAGGATCAAATTGTTCGGTCATGAAACGACGGCAAATCATCTGTTCGAATGGCATCTACAGATAAAGAAAAAAAAAACAGCCAACTAAAAATTGTCATGGCTATAATTCAAAACGTATGTCCAACTGCATTGCCTTTCACAGGGGTAAACATGAGCGCATTTTTTAGCTCTGGCTCTAGTGTTCGAAAAATCAGCTAAAGGGCTCAAACCCAAACAGAAATTATTGCTCAAATGGAAAAAGCAACAATGAGCATACTAACCAAACGAAGAGCCAAGAATATAGTTCAATGAGAGTTGCTAATAGTAAGGAAAAAAAACGAGATTACGGGAAAATAAAATATTTTATTAATAAAAGAAACCCAAGGAATGCCAACACGCAGAAACTTGAGAAAGTTGCGAGAGAAGTAGTAAATATATTCAAGGCCAAATTAATAAAATCAGAAATTTGGTTGCAGATAGAAAATCACGATTAGCAAAGTAGACAGTAAATGAATTGAGCAGAATAAAGAGTGCTAAATTCATTTTTGATCAATTAAATATTGATCTATGAAGGATAATACAGAGAAATATGCCAATATATTTCAAGGATCAAATAAGATTATTTTAAAACAATAAAAACTCATGACTTGAGTTTGACTGTATTGATCATCACTCGAGCTAGAATTCAACACGTCTTTTTAAAAAAATAACAGACATGAGGTTTTGTATAGGTTTATTTTTTATAAAAATTTATACTTGATATATATATATATATATATATATATATATATATATATATATATATATATATATATATATATATATGTATATTATTATTAAGAAAAAACAACACACCGGTCACATTAGTATTATAAATTTATTTCCATCCTGTTATATATATATATATATATATATATATATATATATATATATATGTGTGTGTGTGTGTGTGTGTGTGTGTGTGTGTGTGTGTGTTTTACCCATTGAGTAATGAACGTAAATTAGTCAGTCCCGAACAAGTTTTCATAAAATTTTTATTTTCTTATAAACCAATATTGCCAATATTTTAGATTTTTTTACTGAATGATAAAGCGTACAAAACGGATATCATTAGATATTAATGTTTTCAGACTCTACTGTATAGAAAAAGACCTGTTAGAAAAAGAATAAATATGAAGTAGTTTAAAAGTAATAACACCTCGATTCAAAATTCATTGACGTTTGTACACTTTAAAATTAAGCTTAATTTTTGTTTGTTCTCAGAAAGTCAGTGCTGCAGAGTTTGGAAATAAATGGATAATATAGCACTGAAATTAAAAAAGAAATTTCTGGTGTCTTTCGTTATGAAAAACATTAACTTTTATAAAATTTTGTTTAGATGTTCTTATTTATAGGCCATACTGCGTAATTATATTCTTTGTGTATAGATATAACTTTTTTTTTTTTTTTTTTTTTTTTAAAAAAATTAAAAATAGGAAAGCTGCAGGACTGGACGAAATTCCCCCGGAAGTATGGAAGACCAGACAATTCGACGACATACTGCTCCGACACTGCAACGCAGTATACAATCAAAATCCGATAGATAGATGGACGAAGGGATGCATACTCCCCTTCCCTAAAAAGGGGGGACCTCGGATTAGCCAAAAACTACCGAGGCATAACACTTACATCCATAGCTGCCAAAATCTACAATGCCCTACTACGAAACCGCATAGAACCCAAAATCGACAACATACTTAGAAAAAACCAAAATGGCTTCCGAAGAAATAGATCTACGACCTCACAAATACTAACCATCCGCAGAATCCTTGAAGGTGTACGGGCAAAGAACCTACAAGCGACATTAATATTTGTCGACTTTACCAAGGCTTTCGACTCCATTCACAGAGGAAAGATGGAACAAATCCTACTAGCGTACGGCATACCTAAAGAAACCGTAGCGGCAATAACGATTCTCTATAGAAACACTAAAGTAAAAGTACGATCACCAGATGGAGACACAGAATACTTCGACATTGTAGCAGGAGTACTACAAGGGGACACGCTGGCTCCGTATCTCTTTATCATTTGTCTAGACTACGTACTTAGAACATCGATTGACAAAATCAAAGAGAATGGCTTCGAACTGACGAAGAAAAGAAGCAGAAGATATCCCGCAACAACAATTACCGACGCCGACTACGCCGATGACATAGCGATACTGGCAAATACACCTGACCAAGCCGAAACACTTCTGCATAGCCTGGAACGAGCAGCAGCAAGCATAGGCCTCCATGTTAATGCACACAAAACGGAATATATGTGCTATAACCAAACGGGGGACATCTCCACTCTAGAAGGAACCCCTCTTAAACTAGTAGACAAATTCACGTACCTAGGAAGCAGCGTCGAATCAACCGAAAAGGACATCGAAACGAGGTTAACGAAAGCATGGACAGCTATCAATAGGCTATCGACTATATGGAAATCAGACCTAACCGATAAAATGAAACGCAGTTTCTTCCAGGCAGCGGTCACATCGATACTGCTATATGGATGCACTACATGGACGCTAACAAAACGGCTGGAGAAGAAACTAGATGGCAATTACACAAGAATGCTGCGTGCAATCCTGAACAAGTCCTGGCAGCGGCACCCCACGAGACACCAACTGTACGGCCACCTGCCCCCTAACACGAAATCTATTCAAGTTAGGAGAACCAGACATGCAGGACATTGCTGGAGAAGCAGAGATGAACTCATAAGAGATGTACTCTTATGGATCCCCACACACGGCCGCGCAAAAGCAGGACGACCAGCACGAACGTACATTCAGCAGCTGTGTGAGGATACAGGATGTTGTCCTGAAGACCTGCCTAGGGCGATGAACGATAGGGAGGAGTGGCGAGAGAGGGTCAGGGATATCCGTGCTGCCAGCACGATATGATGATGATGATAGATATAACTTAATACAATATGACAAACCATCATTTCGGCTGTGGGCACCTCGGGAAGTATAATGGTTTTTAAGATAGGGTAGCAAACCTTAACGAGTGAGAACAAGTCTCATTGAATGTTTTACCCACGCAGCTTCGTGGTATATATAAGAAAAAAAAAACTTAGTCAATTACAATAATTCCAGCTCTCTTAGAATATTTTGACTAAATCCTCTGCAGAGGGGTACTCCACCAGAAAAAGTGTGTCCTGTATATGACACTAAAATGCATTCGATAGGAAGGATCCAGTTCTTGAGATATAGCATGTGTTTACTTGCTACAATTACTCCCAGGTCTACTCTCACCAAGAGTGGTAGTTTTATGTTTCTATCTATAGCTAAAATAAATCTATTGAAAATTATTTACATGTAATAGGAATACTTGACGTCATATAACTGTAAATTATTTTTGATGAAGAACATATTCTGTAATAGTGTACTAAGAATTATCATTAGTAAATTTAAACCATATAATACTGAGTAAGCACATGAATATTACTAAAAAGAAATGATAATTTGAAACTATGTAATTATTGGTATTAGTTAGGAATACTTGAGACAATACCACTGTGTGCAAGATAGGTATAACTAATATCGTACAACTATTAAGAAAAAACAATAAAAACGTAAATATAGATATATAATGTGCGCAATTTATAGGCATAAGATAGCCCTAGACGTATTGACATCCCGTTAAAATCAATTAGTCCATTGGTCAGTCAAATTTCTATTTTCATCCTAACTTAAATTCAGTCGATATGGTAACAGAAACGACAGCGAGAAACAAAGATAGAATAATTGCAGCAAAGGGAAATGGAGCGAGAAAAAGAATATCCCATTTACTTTTATATATATATATATATATATATATATATATATATATATATATATATATAACTTGAATTTCAGCAGCACTCTTTTGTGTATCATTAAATCCCTCATTAAATCGATTGCTGGGCGGATGTGGAAAAGTGACGAAAGATGAATTGCAAAATGGCCTTTGTTGTACATCGGCTTAATCCGTTGTTTAGCCGAGAAAATTACGTAAAAAATTAGATTGGATGAATAATTACTATAGACTCGAAAAGAGCGAGTCACTAATACTTACAATTATCTGAGTGAGTGGGTTATACAAAAATCTAGAATATCTTTAAAAACAAAAATTAAAATAAAATATATAAATAGATAAAAGGAAAAAGTAATCCAAAGTCATATGTTACTTTTCCATTATTTCTTTCAAAAATATAAGTAAGATACCATTTTTATTTTATCTTAACATGTGGATGTATTTACAAATTCCAATTCTCCATGATGGTTACATGTCACAGGATAATATCATCGCTGGATGTTAAGAAAACATACATTAGGAAAAGGATTCCATTTTGGGAGATTTCTTTGTAAAAAGCGGGATTTTTACGCAAAAACGGATTCTATTTAATAAGGTAAGTGCTTTGAGTGTTTCCAAAATTTAGAAATTTGTAAAAATTTAAAAAAAATACCTCTGAATATTGAACTAACTAATTTTTATTGTTTCCTAGCACAAATACCCCCAATCATTGAAACAAGATTATATATATATATATATATATATATATATATATATATATACACATACACACACATACACACATATATATATATGTGTGTGTGTGTGTGTGTGTGTGTGTGTATGTATGTATGTATATTACAATAATTGTTTGAATATATAGACAACTTACACACGTAGACACACAAATATATATGTATGTTTGTATGTCTGAACATGTTTCCATTATTTGTAATGTATGACTGTAAAATTGAAGGAAGTAATTTCACCTTATTCAATTTCGACCATAATTGTACTTTTTAACTTAATTTAAAAGCATAAAAGTTTTTTTTTCCTAAGTTGATTATATTTGTTGGTTCATTTTTAGTGTAACTATTCATAAGAAGTTGTAAACAGTAATTGCTTGCGATATTTAATCTAAACAGTAATAATTTTATAGAAAATCTATGATTTCAGATAAATATTTTTATTCAAAAAAAAAAAAAAAAAGAATAAGGATTCATATTTTATCAATTTTCCTAATGGAAAAAATTAACACAGATATATTGTTTCAAATAAAATATAATATAAAGAATAAGTACAAGATTAGCATCAAGCAACTAATGATAATTTTCTATTATTAACAACTGTAATTTCATTTAACTATTCTTAATACTAACACTTTTATCCCAAAGAATGCTCTATATATAACACTAAAAGATTTTATGATGAGGTTTCAGTTATGCTGGAGCTTTAGGGAATGTGGAGTAGCCATTAATTAAAATCGCTCCCCGGTCAACTGTGGCTCGGAGTGGTAGAACCTGATAGGGTCCTATCTATTATTCAAATAGAACTAAACTGCGTACTTATGCTAAACTGAATTGCTCGAATACCTTTAAGAAAGGTATGAACTCCCTTACCCTCTAAGCTATGGGTTAAATAATAACACTACTCTTATTCTAGAAGTATGGCTTTGGTATTAAATAACAAACAAAGGTTGATATGTCATTAAACAAAGAAACCAAACCAAACCAAACCGAATTGTTTGAAAATGAACAGTTTTTACATTTAACTGTGTGTAAAAAAAATATTATACTTATACTAAACTGAATATCTTGAAATAGAACTGTTTGACTTAATGGAATTGCTTGAAATAGAAATATTTTTGACAATTAGAGTGTGTACTTATGCTAAACTGAATTGTTTGAAATAGAACTGTTTATGCATAAAAATGAATTTGGCATTAAATAACCGACAATATGCCAAAAACCAAACAAACGAACCAACTAACACTTTTAAATACATTTATACGGTTTAAGCTAAATATTCCTGTTAAATAATAAGCATTATTTTGTAGAGTTATAGGTTTTAATAATTTCTACCTAATCTAAATAATTTGCTAATTTATTTGATTTCAAGTATTCCCCTCTAATATATGGTCCACTCGGTTGGGGCTATAGTGAACACCGACTGCATCTCAGCAGAGGGGTAAGATTCACCCAATGAGCTGGCCCAGTCGGTTGGGGCTATAGAACACACTAGCAGCACCTCTGCAAGATAAGACTCAGTCAATGAGTGCCCTAGCTAGGACACTAAACAATCTAATAAGGAGCCTACAGTAATGCATTGGGGAATGCGGAGTACCCCTTCACTACCATTGCCCCCAAGTCTACTCTGACCTGGGTCAAATAGACCTGTTTGACATTAAAACTGAGTGAAAACTAATGAATTATGCTAACTTGAATTGCTTGAAATAGAACGGTTTGATTCTTTAACTGGGTGCAAGCAAATGACTGATGTTCAATTGAAATGTTAGTGATGCATAGCAATACTTAAAACAATTTAACTTTGTTGACTTATGCTAAACTGAATTATTTGAAAAAGAACTGTTTTATCATTTAACTGTGGGTAAACAAATGACTGATATCTATTTGAATTGTTAGTGCTATATAGCATTACGTGAAACCTTTTAAGGGTGTGCAAAAAAAGCTTAAACTCTGTTAAAAATGATACCTTATTTACAATATATGTTTAGTAATCATATATTCAATATATTTGTTTAAAAAGAATTTTGCATTAAATAACTTGCAATGGTTGACATGCCATAAACCAAACGTAACATAGATAATAACTATATTATGGTATAGTTTTAAGTAACAAATGATGATTATTCTTATAAACAATTACAGCCTCATGTAACAATTCTTAAAACCAACAATGACCTTCACTGTTACATGATTTCAAGTATTCCTATATAATACAACTAGAGATAAATTTCATGAAGCTCTAATTGACCAAGACATAGGACTCTACCAGATACAACCCTCGGGTCAAATGGACCTGAGAATAATTACAATAAAGTGAACGACACACTCATCAGAGCTCACTATCAAATAAACTTTAGTGACATATCTAACGGCAACTGTTAAGAAAAAACCCTAAACTGGCGTGTTCTGAATACGACAAGAAACTAAAATCAGACCATTCTGAATCTTACTGAGGCTTATTTAGTAAAGTTGATCCTCTCATTCATATATATATATATATATGTATATATATATATATATATATATATATATATATATATATATATATATATATATATATAATATTTTGAGTGCAATGTTTCATAAAACACGTTTTTGAAACGATTGATAAATTGTGTTTTATTATAATTATTGTTTTTCTCCTGTCGTAGCATAATATTATGTAAATGAATTTCAACTTTGAGTAGAGACTTTTCCCCAATTCTCTTCCAAATTCCTTTCCACTATGAAGAGAAAAAAAAACAGAGTTCATTTTGGTTTTGAAAATGGTGAATCTTTCATGCATTGGTTTCTATTTCTTTATTGTTTTGTAAGCAAAAGAAATAGTATATGCAGATGGTTAAAATTAAATAAATCGATCCATTGCATGTAAAGCTATTATTATATGTAGTTTAAATTGGTATATTCATTATTTATTAAATGTATTTAGTAAACTTGTTTAATCGGTTGAATGTTTTCTTATTGGTTACTGCCCTTTTGTGATTTTCTTTAATGGAGTAATGGCGTTTAGTATTTGTAGATACCTGTTATTTAACTAATACAATCTATTGGCTAAGAAATGTGTATATTATACGGGTCTGATTTAATATGTTTTGGGATTTTGACATTATCATTTTTTTAGTTTTTTTAGTTTTTATTTTATTGTATAATATATGAATTATTTCAAAACATTGATTCTATCATAAGGTTACGTGCACTAATGTATTGTAATCTTTTTAGCCGCTTCGTATTGTTTGTACTTTTGATGCATTTAAACGAGGTTATCATAACATTTTTGTTGTACATTTTATGGATTGTTATTCATTTTATTTTAATCGGATTTTATTTTTTTATGAACTACGTCATTAGAAAATCATTATTAACGTTTGTTTTATGCTAGTGAGTACTTTGTTAAATAGTGTGTGGGAAGAGAAGATTAAATAATCCTTATTGATCGGATTCTGAGTGATAGCTGTGCGGTCATTTACAACTTAAGTTTAAAAGGTATGAACCCTCTAATACAGCTATTGTTTAAATGCTAACACTAACGTTCTTCTATAAAAATGGCTCTGGCATTATATAACCAGTGAAAGTTGATATGTCATTAAGAAGAAATAAAAACAAAAATAGAAAAAATTTAAACCAAAAAACAAAACGTAGAGTAGAGAAGACCTTGTGTCATATCCTGCCCGAGCGGAGGGGTTGGTAAATATGGTAGAGCAGAGAAGACACGTACAACTGTTCAATAATCAATGCATTTGATGGACTATATTTCTGTATGAAAAAGAAAATGGGCTTTGTGAACCAGATGTACTTTATTTTCTTATTCAGTGCACATTTTTGTTCGGTCCAACCCATATGTAGGGTTTTACAGTCTGTGTATTCTAAGCCCCCTTAATCGGGTATTATGATGAATATGTTCTATTATGTAATTATTTATGTTTGATAAATATCTTTCTATCTATCTATCTTTTATGATATGAAAGGTCGCTAGGGTAGTTTGCAATCATTTTTAAAAATTTGTCCACGGAGTAAGTTCGATTTTTTAAAATGGTTTCCTGAATTAGATTCCTGCACCCGCAGATACAAATTACATTTCATTTCTTGACAAAGTATACACGTCTCTGGTTGTATTAGACCTTTCTTGAAATTTAAAGCCGGTCTTTTTCAGATGCCACCTTTCTCCTGAGCTGAAGTACCTCTCTAAAAAAATAATAAGAGTATTATTCCAAAAGTGAACGTAATAGAATAACTTGAACTTGAACTTACTCTCATCAATATCGCTTTCCAGCATGTTTGCCACCAGGCTGCATGTACCCCCTTCCTCCTAGTCTACGACAGAAAATATGGACCCTTACAGTATACAGGTAAAGTTAGGTGGGCTGTTCACTTTGAAGGGATGGTTCATGATAGACTCTCCAGATAACGCCTATATTCCAAATTGTTTTGGAGTTGCCAGTGGTGTAATGGTTATTGTCACAGGATATGGACACGGCGATACGAGTTCAATTCCTGGACGAGACTGATTGCATTTCACATAGTACTAATACCCTTGGGAAAGGTATGAATCCAATTATTCTCCCTCCAGCAATGGGTAAATAGTAGGACAGATTAGGTTCTTCAGCCTTGGTGAGGCAACTAGTCTAGGAGAAGGAAAACTCTGAATTCAAACCTGTTAAACTCTGCTTAAAAAATTTACCTTGTGTCATATCCTGCCCGAGCGGAGGGGTTGGGTAATTTGGATATTCCAAATTGTTTAATGAAAAACAACCAAAGGTCAGCCGTTTGATTTTGAAGTATACACAGAAGTGAAACATTGAAAGAATGACTATCGACTCCGAATAATGGTTACAAACTGCAAAGGAGATAAAACTTGGTGGAACAAATTATATTTATGGACACTGATTATCAATGGAAAAGACATTGTTGCTTCTTTAAATGTTTGTTTGTATCATGTGGATTTTCAGCCATCATCAGACCAAACAAATATAATAGATTGAGTTAATTTTTGAAAGTCATTATACAAGTTTGGTGAGTTATAGTTGTGAACCGTAATGAGTGTGGAGGGGGGGAGGTTGTCCTCGTGGTTTAATAGTTAAAGCGCTGGGCTACAGAATCCTCGTAAGCGAGTTCGAACTCCAGTGGCGCTTTAACTTTCACTTTCGGAGAAATGTCGTCGTGAAAGTTTTAAACCTCCTTATCCTCCCTGCTATGGGATAAATAGTATCACTAATGTTCTTTGAGATGGTTGGTTTAGGGACTAAATAACCCTAGAAAGTTTATACGCCATTAAACAAACAAGTAATGAGTATGACACTTTCTTCATAAATACGTTTAACACTGAAATGAGGGCTGTGGTTTTTTGCTGACAGACTAGTCACCACTCGCAGTGGATACCTTCTTCACGATGTTGGCAAATATTGTATTTTGTTGATGTTATAAAGATTACCATTTCATTTCCAACCTCCGTTTTGGTTATTTCTCATTCATTAACCTTTTTTAGGTTACAGCATTAGGAGAAAAAAAATTAAACAAAGATGAGACCCTGTCAACACTCTGTCATTCTGTAGATATTAAAAAGAAGACCATAAACGAGTACATTAATGGTTCATTCACATTCACAAGTGAGATACATTTTGTTACTTAAATATGACAGTATTTATTAAGGGTGCGGAAGCAAAATTAGGAATAATCTAGTATAATGATAAACGACTCTATTAAAGATAAGATTAATTTTAATTTTCAAACATAAAAAAACAAAATGAGAAGATAGACACAAAACAATAAGTTTTCTCAATATAACAGTCATTTCTTTTTTCAATAGTTTTATCAACACACCTTCGAAACGATTTACATGCTTTCTAAATTAATTAGTCTGACATTTTATTCCATTTCCCCTCAATAACAGAATTAAGCGAACCGATATTTGAATCAGAAGTTACAGGTTTTTTTTAACGTAATGAAGGGAGATAAGATCTGGGCTTGATTGAGGCCAAAAAGAAACTCCAATTATTTCGGTTTGGTTTCGGCGTAAAACAGATCATAGATTCCTTGTTGTTTCTTTTATGGCTTACTCATATTGGACTTAATTTGAATGAAAAGGTGCTTGAATAAGAGCTAATAAGGAAAATTTAGATTTATCGCGTTATTTTTCAAAAGTTGGACGAATCAGACTAAAAAAAAAAAAATACGTTTTAAAAATTATTCCATATTTTGCTTCTCCACCATATATATATATATATATATATATATGAAATGTAGTGTGTTATATTCATTATGAAAAAAGTGTTTAAAATCCATGTTAGAAAATTTACATAAGTTACAGTAGCGTAGAACTAGTTTCAGTGGTGCTTAATAACTTTTATCGTCGTTTGATTATCGCAAAATCGAGAAGCTGACAGTTACCACGTGACTTTGAAATTGTGTCTATGCAATCTGAAATGTTGCCGAAAAATTCTGCCGAAAAATTTCAATATTGCTAAAGAAAAAAATCTCGTCCAGAAATCATTTTATTTAACAATTTTCTATCCCTGTACCTAACTTCATTTAATATTAGATATTTAAAGTTATATACTGTAAGATATTGTATCTTTTTTTTTATTAAATTCCTATTCATACTTCTCTTTATATCCATCTACGAAACTGAACATCCATATGCCAGTTGGTATGATTGTATTTATACCTGGGTTCATCAGAAAATATCCACAGCTTTGCTGATGTGGATTTTGATCTGAAATTCTTACCGTAAGATATTCAGTCTGTTGGACTAATTAATTGATCAAGTGCAATATTAAAAGTATAGATAATGTTGAAAAATAAATATTAGTGGAGGTAAAATGCTTTTCCATTAGTAGGTTCCAACTGTATCGATGAACATTGGTATTTATATCTAGCTAAGAACATCTTTGCATAAGTATATAGTATGCTAAAAAAACTGCCTCCAGTGGTGAGACTCCAGTCCTAGTATACTATGAAGTCTCAAGTCAACCCGTTGTTGCCATTACACTCTGTGAACCTGTCTAATCTTGGTCCATTCTAATCTGGTCCATTCAAATCCTGGTCCACTCGAATCTTGTACGTATGAGATTTCCATCTATGATTGAAAAATATTTATAACATAAAATGCTTTAAATAATTTTGAACTGTATTGACATATAAGGGGATGTAGGGGCTAAAATGCTTGACTTCAAAATCGTAGTTTGCCAGTTCGAACTCTAGTTGCGCTATTAGTTCACTTTCGGACTAAAACCCTTGAGAAAGTTATGAATTCTTTTTACCCGACTTGCTACGAAAAAAAAACAAAACAAAACAACAAACAAAAAATAATATTACTATTCGGATATTTCAATCAAATATTCGGTTTCTATTTTGATTTCTTTGTTTAACTGTATATCAATCTTCGTTTGGTATTTAATGCCAAAGACATCCTTCTAGGAGAAATTTAGGGGTACTATTAAACCCATAGCTAAAGGAGTAAAATTTGGATAATACCTTCTCTCTGATTATTCATTCAAAAAGTAAACGTCAAATCAAGAGTGGAGTTTGAACTCGCTTACTACAATACCTCAGACTTGCACATTTGCCACACTCTCACAGAGAATTCTCCTAAATATTAAATGTTTACCCTTTAAAAACAATGGAGTTCTACATTAATATATTGGTTCATAAATTATTGATATTGTAACTAATGCCGAATATAATTGGACACTGACTTTGTCAAATAGACCTTGGTATGAAGATATCCTACAAAGTTTGGGATATTGTAAATTATCTTATTAACCAATTATCAAAACAACCTTAAATATAGTTAAATACATGAACATATATTGTAAGCTTAAGATGAAGTTAGTGGGTTCTTTTTTCACATAATATATCTTTATTGTTCTACAAAATTTCTTTTCTCTTCCATGTTGAACCTCACCAAACTATCTGTAAGTTTGTGCACATACTTTATTGTATTTTCTGCTTCTGAAAAAAGGCTAGGAAACGAAACATTCATTTTACGATTGGCTCACAAATACCCCACTATGATCAATGACTGATATGGCGAATCATATTAACATAATTACGTCATAGGTTACAGGAAATATGAAAAAAGTCTATTTATTTCTCCATCTATCATGTAATTTGATTATTGAACTCAAAGAAACTGGAAATTCGAGAATCTGTAAAGAAGTGAAGTAGTTGTCTAGCCATAGTTTTCGTCTATGAAAAGTCGGTAAAATTCTCTCTCAGTAACAAACACACAACTGGAGTTTAATTTATTACAATAACATTGTCGAGCAATTGTAACTATATATATATATATATATAAAAGACAATATTGAAACATTCATTCTCTCTTTTTATCTCTCTCTTTCTCTCATACATATACGTACATGTGTATATGAGTAAAATATTTAGAAAATGAAATGTGAAGAATGTTTGAAAAAGAAAATGTAAAATACAACTTCTAATTATTTGAGATACTGTTCAATATCACTGAACCACTCAAAGACTATTATATACTTTCAATAAAATAAAAACAATGAATAAACACGTAGATAAAAGTAATTTACAAAAGAAGTTAAGATAAGTTTTTCGGAAAAAGCTTCTGGGTATGTCTCAGTTTCACAAATGTTCAAAAGCAAGAAGTTCTTTTGAAAAGCCCGTCAAATTCAAGTTTAACTTCATTTTAACCACGTTTTTAATCTACGTTATAAAAAGTATTATATATATATATATATATATAAATATATATATATATATATATATATATGAAGAAAGTTGAGAAAACAGAATAAAAGTGTATTTGGTAATTGTTTTTTAATAGGAAAGTATGGAAGTAAATATGGATCTAAATCTGCCAGTATGAAGAAAGTAGGTAAAAAAATTACTACTTTCTTCATATTGTCGGATTTAGATCCATGTTTACTCTCTCTCTCTCTCTTTCTCTCTCTCTCTCTCTCTCTCACATACACACACTCACACACACACATATATATATACATATAATGTATTTTTCTCTATCTATAAATAGTAGGTACTAAATATCTCACATAGAGTATATATATTTAGATGACGAAGACGTACATTGTGAGTTACAGATGCTTAGCCACCGTCAGTTTCTTGCCTATGAAAGCTAGGGCACTTCGCATGATGGATGCCTTGATGTGAATCTGACTGTTTGCAAGCACGTTTGATTCTGTGTTTACACACTATCCTAAATTATATATATATATATATATATATATATACATTCATGAAAATTCTCACGTTTATATAGACATTGCTCGTTGGATGATTGGTTCATTGAGTTTCATAGCGTATCAAACTTTGTCGTTTTTTTTTTAATGACAAATCCATTTTTATAAA
The DNA here is from genome assembly GCA_963585895.1 of Sepioteuthis lessoniana. Classification (NCBI taxonomy): domain Eukaryota; kingdom Metazoa; phylum Mollusca; class Cephalopoda; order Myopsida; family Loliginidae; genus Sepioteuthis; species Sepioteuthis lessoniana. Next base: position 25,750,595 of record OY757930.1, on the reverse strand, counting down.
AAAATAAACAGTTCTATTTTAATCAATTCAGTTTAGCATTACTACAGTTTGATTGTCAAAAAAGTATTTCTATTTCAAACTATTCATTTTATTCGAACAGTTCTAGTTGAAACAATTCAGTTTCGTATATGTACAGTTTCTCTTCACACACAGTTAATCGTCGAAACAGTCTTATTTCAAGCAATTCAGTTTTGCATAAATACGCAGTTTACATGTCCAAACGGTTCTATTTTAAGTAGTTCAATTTATCATGTGTATGCAGTTCAAATAAAAAAAAATATCTATTTAAAGTAATTCAGTTTAGCATATTGTACAGTTTAGATCTATTTGACCCATAGATAGGACCCTATCAGGTGCTACCAGAGTGGGACAGGGAGCGATGGTAATGAAGGAGTGCTCCGCTTCCCCAAAGCGTTACTGGAACCTCATCATCAGATTGTTAAGTGTCATATCTTAGGCATTCTTTGGAGTAGTTCTACCTCTTTGCAGAGGTGCAGTCGGTGTATTATACAGTCTCAGACAACTGAACAATATGGAGATTACCTTTTCAATACTATAAATAAAGAATATTTAGGACTTATATTTTCCACATGGATAACAATATGATGTATAGATTAACATGCCACTTATCAAATCGTTGCACACTTCTGTCACGTGGTGTCCCACTGAGACGATAGAAATAAGATTAATACTATCCTCCCGTTTGAATGAACAGTAGCAAGCCGTCAAAGAGTGACCGTTAAGTTAGAATGTAGGTCACAGAGGGTATACCAAGAGATGTTGGTACTTGGTAACCTCACTCAGGTCGCCGGACACCAAGAGGAAGAAGAGAGAAGCCAAATGATTGGCAGGGACCCCAAAACGGAAGTGGGGACTCCTTCCCGTCAGCGGAAATAGAGAGTAAGAAAAGTCAGTTTTTGGACATGGTTCGTAGGAGACAGAACCAAAAGCCATGTACTCCGGGTGAAGAAGACGAAAAAATATCTGCAAGACACGAAGAAGCCATTTTCTTCAAGCCAGTGTTAAAAATAGCCTAAAGTCTATTAGCCCGTAAAAGAAGAAAGATTCTCCCGTGGAACCCCGTCGAAAAATAAGATTAGTAACTTTGGGACCATTTCTCCTTATACCCAAATTTTATATACCACTCTCTCTCAATTTGAAGAAAAAAGAAAGAACAGAAAAGAAGAAAGATATTTATGTTCATGGACTGTTCATTTATTATATATTTTGACACTTTGAAGGTGTATATAATTGTAGTAAAAGATTCATGTATTTTAATGTTACCACGTGGTCTAAGTTGTTATTTGCAATGTCTTCTACGAGTTTTTTACTTCATGCTTCCTTTTAAGCTTCTATTCGCCTTATGTTATCTTGCTTAGAATTGTCCTATTAATTTCTTTAAAATATCACAAGGGAAACCGGAGTTGCCGACTACTACAATATAGTATTATTACGACTAAACTTATAGGTCCATATCTTCCGTTGTCTAGGGAAGGAAGTCTAGTGGCTTTGGTGGGTGTGTGTATAGTGTGAAGTTTTGGGACTTTAGTCAATCTGCCGTCACTCTTCGTACATATACTAATCAAGTTATCATACAAGTGCAAACGCTACTAACATTAGACAGCAATTGTTTGGTGACAAATATTTTGTATATATAACAAAAAAAATGTGCATACTAAAAGCTATCAGTATAATGACAGAAAAACACTTTGAACAAATTGTCGTTCGTCTTTGGAGTTCGAGAGTTAAATTTCTTTTTATATGAGAGTAACAATTTGCACTCTAGGCACAGTCATTTTAAAATGAACACAAATATTTGATTTTGAATATTAAACCTAGAACTGACACTTAAACCGTATAAACATGACGTCACCATCACGCGAAAAACACTCTCTTCTAACCTGCCAAAACAAACCTAGAGAAATAGACTTCGAAACAACGCAACAACATATGCATTATTGGTAACTGACAGTATTGGTAGAAGGGATAAGGAGGACAAAGTTAAAAAAAAAACAAAAAAAAACAAAACAAAACGTAGAGCAGAGAAGACCTCGTGTTATATCCTGCCCGAGCGAAGGGGTTGGTAAATATGGTAGAGCAGAGAAGACAAGTACAACTGTTCAATAATCAATGTATTTGATGGACTATATTTCTGTATGAAAAAGAAAAAGGGCTTTGTGAACCAGATGTACTTTATTTTCTTATTCAGTGCACATTTTTGTTCGGTGCTACCCGTATGTAGGGTTTTACAGTCTGTGTATTCTAAGCCCCCTTAATCGTGTATTATGATGAATATGTTCTATTATGTAATTATTGGTAGAAGGGATGAGAAGGACAAAGTTAAAATGTCTTGGGGAGTTTTTTATATTACTGTTTTATTTCGGGATCAAGTCTGTATCGTTATTCTAATGTATCCATATTAGGTGTAGTAGCAGAGTGCTTTGACGGTTCACTACTTAGCGAGTTCGAACTCCAGTCACGCTATTACGTTCACTTTCGGGGAAATGCCGTTGGGAAATCTCATAAGCAGCTATTTGATTCTACAAGAAAAAAAAAAAAAAAAAAAAAAAAAAAAAAAAAAAAACAAGAAAAAAACACACACACACCAAAGACGAAAACTCAGCAAATAACAAACAACCCTCAAAAAAGCACACGAGATTTAGTTAGAAAAAAGGGTTAAAAAAATCCTCATCTTTCATACTAAATGAAATACGTCTAAAAGACAACTTTCTCCCAAAATAAATATTGCATTCAAAAAACATTGCCGCCAATATATCTACGCAGATATTTTCCGTTTGCCTAAGTCTAGTTGTTTTTTTGTTTTTTTTTTTTTGGTTTGTTGTTTTTTTTTTACATATGTTGTTTGCTATTAAAACTTATTGATATAATCCTCTCTGGGTTTTAGTCTATAATTTATTCAGGTGACTCTAAGGGAGATTCCATTAAGTAGGGTTAATCTTGGATATACATCTGTATAGATTGAGGTTAATCCTTCTCTGTTTAGTATGCCGAGTTAATAGTATTTTTTTTATCTTGAAAGCAAACCAAAAAACGTTACAATTTTTGTTGTATGAAAAGCTTTGCTTAGTCTGGCACACAAGGATGAAGTTACTTAGGGTACTTGTTGAGTCTTAGGTTCACGTGATCAATTCTTGATTAACCAGTATGGACATATCTTTTCCCTCTCTCTCTCTCTCTCTCTCTCTAAATATATATATATATATATATATATACACTTATCTATCTATCTGACAAATACATAAAGTATTCTTTAACCTAAGAAGACTTTAACGAAGCTTTATTTACTTAAACCGTGTTTCAATCTATCCAGGGTTGTTTTATACTAAGAGGTTAGGAAATAGCAATCATTGTACGTTCCTATTGAATTTTTTGTGTAGGTTATTCTTATGGGTTTGCTTTTTGTGCGATCGAATAGGAAACATTTTTAAATAGGTTAATTTGACCTAGATATGGGAGCCAAACAATGCAACCATTCTGGGTCAGATTGGACCCGCAAATCAATGAAAGAAGGATCAATCCACCCTCTCCGGAATTGGAAGCTTACCATCAGATGCAATTTATTTCCTACCAAGGAGACCTCTTTTAGAGAGTGTCTTAATCCTCTACAATTGATAATGTCATCGTAATTTACGCCCTGCCAACAAGGCAATATATATACCAGGAATAGTTTCACTTTAAAGTTCAAACATTCAGCTGCTCTTTCCTAACTAAGTAATTATTTAGAAAGATTTACTTGGATATATCACACTGCCCTCAGGTTGCCTTCAGTAACTGCTGTTGCTTAAGTGGGCATTCACCTGAGTATCAAAAAGTGTGAATACTGCTTAACAGCATTGATCTAAAGGAAACCAGTGCATGACTTAACCGTATATCAAATAAATGGTTTGTTTTCTTTATTTTATGTTGTTACTACCTTCCTGGGATTGTTAATGCCTAAGCATTTTTTTCCCGAATAACAGTACTGGTGTTATTTAAGTGATAACTGAGGAAATAAGGAGGTTGGTACCATTCGCAAATCTATTTGTCAGAAAGTGAACATGATAGCGTGACTGGGTTTAGAACTCGTTTACTACGATTACAGATTATAGTTCGTTAGCCACGACGCCACGGGGACTTAGAAATATATATTTTTTTTTATTTACGACCCTTTCCTTAGATATGGTACCAATTCTTACATTACCTGCTGCTGATTAAGCACATTTTTTTTTATTGTTTTAATGATTTTGAAACTTTAAGTCCAAGTCCATCCTTGTTAGTGAGTAAAGTTAGCGACCTTAGTCGCGGGGGACCCAAAGGCTCCCTTTTCAATTGGTACTACACCGAGGTGTAAGGGAGGGCGCAACTCCATTTCCTGGATTGGTCCACTTTACTCTTGACCTTCAACTTATAGTGCAAGGCGGCATTATGTACCATGGTTTTTAATCTTGGGTATGACTCAATCTGGGATTTGACCCCGGTCTCCCGGACCATCGACAAGCACTCTAGTATATGACCCATAGCTGGAATAATAAAGGAATTCATGCTAGGATTAACCTGAAAGTGAACGTTAGAAAAGTACTGGATTTGAATATCAGTTACTACAACGGCCCAGTCCGGCATTTTAGCCACCACGCCATGGGGCCTTGCCCAGTCGGTTCGTGCTGTAGAATACACCGACTGCATCTATGCAGAAGGGTTAGACCCCCCGCTAAACGGGTGTCTTGGATAGGACACTAAACAATCTAATGAGGAAGTTCCGGTAATGCTAGCTCTTAGGGGATAGCAGAGTACTCCTTCATTGCCATCGCTCCAAGGTTCACTCTGGTCCGGAGTGGTAGCATCTGATTTGGTCTTATCTATCATTCAAGTAGAACTATTTTGTGTACGTATACTAAGCTGAATTGTTTAAAATAGAAATGTTTTTGACATTCAAACTAAGTACTTATGCAAAACGGAATTGTTTGAAAAAGAAATGTTTTGATATTTAACTGAGTGCTAACAAAAAAAAATATTATGCTAAACTGAATTGTATGAAATATAACTGTTTATATGCATGAAATGGGTTTAACATTTATAATCTACAATGACAGATGGACAAGAATTAAAAAAATAAAAAAACAAACCAAACTAAACAAAGCCATGGGGCCTCCCTCTATTGCTTAATAGATCATCAATCTAACTACTGAACAAGCGCATCTCTGCTTAACTTCGATAATCTCACAGCGGCTTTTTTTATGTATGAGCTAACAATGTCTTTTACGCGAAAATGCAGATGTTTACCTATTTACCTGAACTATTAATGGGAGAGTCACCGTGATATCGTGACTAAAATGCTGGACTTCGCTCTCGAAGTGATTTCGAAGTCCAAATTCGGTATCACGTTCACTTTGAAAACAACATCCTACGGAAAGTTATGGACCCTTAATCACCCCAGTTATGCATTTACAAGTTTCATTGTTGTTTCTCTATTGGACATTTGTTGAAATTAAATAACCCATGAAAGCTGATACCATTAAACAAAGAAAGCAAAGAGTCGACCTCTTAAGCGCATTTTCTAAAACAATAACCACCATGTCAACAACTAAACAACGTCCCATCCTTTACGTTCTTCGCAGGATGAGTATTATGAATTATAGTGGTATATCAGGGACCAATGTTTTCAACGTGATTAACGTGTACTTCATATTTTATTATGAGCACGAACAAGATTTATTACACGTCTCCTACCTTTTTCATAGCGAACTTCGTTTGTTGCGAAATGATTCTCTTTAGTGGGGGGTTCTTTTACAATTGCTGGACCATGATTTTCGTCCTTTGTTGTAGTTGCTGGGACAGATTTTAGTCAGGTGTCCCTTTTCAGTACTTGTAAAACAAGAGACGTCTTGTCCGTAGCTACTCTCATTTTTTGAAACCTTTTGAAATGAGGTAGTTAACCTGATGACGTCGTTGTTACTCCAGTGGTCTCAGTGTTTTAGCGTTTTTTTTTCGAAGCTGTGGAGTTCGGTTTTGAATTCCGATAACATCACCTTCTTGTTGCTGTGAGTCACGTGAACGGAAAATGGATCGAAGTGTCTTGGCAAGCTTTTCAATATCAATGCAATAATCAATTCATTTTTATTGTGCCGTTTTTACAAGTCAATAATTGTTGTACATTTTCTCTGTGTAATATAAGTGCGGAGGGATTTCGTTTTATATATCTTCCCTTTCGGTTTAGTTAGGCTGAGAACCTTTCGCTTAGCGCATGGGTTATTTAGGTGCAACATTAACGCAGGTGTTCACGCACGCGCACAGAGGATGCATCATTCAGAGATGTCAAAATAAAAATCCCAGATAGAAATTGGACCGGGGTATATTGGTGACGTCACGCACTGCAAGCGTGGGCTGAGATTTGAGAAAATGTAGAGTTGAGATGAAGAAAGTTGACTTTCAGAGCTGGGCGAAGCCAGACGAATTTGTGCGCTACGGGCGCCGTGCGTTGGTTGGGTTGAGAGCTGACGATGTAAAAGCAGTCAGCATAGAACGATTGTGTCTCTCTCTCCTCATATCGTAAAACCTTTAAACTCAAAAAGGTGAATAAAAGTTTCGTACCTGAACCAATTTCGTGAATGTCGTGTTTTCGGATTCCTATATATGTTCACGAACATTTTATGAACATTATGTCTATTTCACATATCCGTATCATGGGTATGTTACATGTGTTCTTATGTCTTTTGCCTAACCATCTTAACACGTTTCATAGGCTATTTCTTTAATTTGTCCCCAAAACGTTGTTATATGGTAACAATTGAGAAAGGCAAGTGACAAAGCAATTTATTGTCACTTGCCTTTCTCAAACGATTCTTAAATATTTGCATGATTTTTTTTGTCGACTTCATCACGGATGTAATATCAGATGTCTCAGTTCTTACGATGGAATTCGTTAGAAAACTTTAATTAGGTTTTGAGTACAATTCTTTGCGCTTTTATGCCATTCTACTCGAGATAATTCACTGTCATTTCAACAAATCATTTATTTCTCATGCAATGTGTTTTTATGTGTAAGCATTAACATTTTCTATTGGAAAAGCTACTTTCCTTTGCCATATTTGGTTCGGTTTCCTCGTCTATCTTTTTTTTTCTTCTTCACTGACAAATTCTTTGATCCTCCTCTTTTATATTTTCCGATCTAACGTCATCTTCTCTTCTGCCTTCATCTTATGATCCTTCTCTGTTTTTTTAATTTTCTCCTCTGTTATCTTCTTCTTCTTCTTTTTATTATATAACAGTGTATTTTCTTAAAGAATCTATATGGCAGAATACTATTTTAACAATATATCAATATACATCACTTCTTCCGATGACAGACAATTTATAAACTGATATTAACGAAAATAATTTAGTTTTACTTAAGCAGACAAAAAAAAATGGATGTAAGCAAATGAAGCATTGCCACGCACCTGAATATAATTTAAATAAAGAAATATTTAGCTCTGAGGTTTCAATTAAGTCTTGCTTTCTTTTTATTGTGCTTAATCATCTTTTCTTAGTGTGCCAAATCTGATATTAACTTGTAGACAACCAAATATAACAAATTCAGCTGCAATTATATTGTATATATTAATAAATCATATGAATAATTCATCTCTGCTTACCTTCTTCCATTGTGTGATTGGTAATTAATCCTCTTTTGGGGCAAGAAATTAGTGTTGTAAAAATTTCAGTATTACTTCCTACTTGCAGAACATATTTGGGCAGTCGTTTAATCAAAGAATCAAAGATTGTCATTAATGAATTTCCAAGAACCAAATGTAGGAGGAAGCCCAGTGTTATAGTGGCGATCTTGAGAGGACTCTGAACGAGTTTCAACTCCATTTTGTGCTATTTCATTCACTTTTGGACTAATACCCTTGGAAAAGGAATGGACTCTTTTATCGCCCGAACAATGAGTTGCATAGTACCTCTACTGATCTACAAGAATGGTTTTGGCCTTACATAGCCCACGAAAGTTAATATGTTATTAAAAAAAAAATGAAATTACTTATAAAATAACTAAATTCTTAAATCCTAATCATTATTGCCTTCTCTTCATATTTCGAAATTATGAAGACGAAATAGTTAAAAGACATAACTGAAAAATTAGTAATTAAATTATCATATGTTCCCAATTAAGTCGGTAACTAAATAAAGATTCAGATTTAATTAGTGCTTAGTCAATGAAAATGGATTAAGAATGACATGTTCATCTTCAACAAAATTTTACTCACCCTTTTTTCCTCGGAGATTCAATGTGGGCCATTACTTCTAGTTTTATGGGAATCTACGACTATTGATAAATAAAGTTGGTGACCTTAGTCGAGGGTGACCCGAAGACCCCATTTTACGTAGCTATTACACCGAGGTGTAGGGAAGGATGCTACTTCATTCCCTGGATTGCTCCCTTTAATTTATAGTGCTGAGTGCTGAGTGTTAAGCAAGGTTGCATCGAGTACCATTTTTGAGTTTTTGGTATGACTTGACCTCGGATTGAACCCAGTTCTCTCGGAACATTTGCGAACATTCTACTCGTTAGGCCAATAAAAAAATCAAGATTGTTTGACCAAAAATCGTATCTCAATTGGATAATCGGCATTAATCTTCAAATATTACTTGATCAAGTCATTAAAAATGTATAAATATGGTGTTATATATATATATATATATATATATATACACACACACACTTATATATATATATATGTATATTGGTCGAGTGTACTCCAGGGCGACCAGAAGGCTCCCTTTTCACTAACTATTTCACCGAGGTGCTTGTGAGGGTACTACCTATTTCATTGAATTGCTCCAATTACCCTTGATCCATACCTTATGATGCCGAGTGTTAAGGAGGTATATATATATATATATATATATATATATATATATATATATATATATATATATATATATATATATATATAAGAAAAAGGAAAGCAATTTGTAAATTCACAGAGCTTTGTTTCGAGAAGTATCTGCATCAGTCTTTCTTTTTTTATATCGTCAGGTTTAATTTCAAAACTCATATATATATATATATATATATATATATATATATATATATATATATATATATATATATATATATATATATATAAGTTCTTACCACACCAATGTCGATGTAACTTTCAGGCAATTCATAAATCTTGAAAACATGTTCATTTAAAACATTGGGTATTTAATTTTGAATTCTGAATTTTTCTATTAAAACTTTGTTAAATTTCGTATATGTAGCATAGCTATGATACAATTATACAAATATAAGGATAGGTAAAATGTTCAGATGCATGGAAATCTAAAAAAAAACACTGACGACTCTCTTTGTTCAGGTACGAAACGTTTATTAACATTTTTTGACTTTTAGTTTTTCGACACGAGGAGTGATAGACACAATTTTTACTATGCTGACCGTTCCATCTGAATTAAAAAACGCGCATCGCACCCCGTAGACCCCAGCTGGATTCGCCTCGCCCAACTTCAAATCTCAACTAACTGCTTTTGTCAAAAATCACCAAAATTCTAAGGCCATCGCTTCTGGTGAGAATGACGCCATTCACCCCCTCCCCATTCCATTTCCTATCAGAGATTTGTATAATGACATTTGTGATTGTCACATCCTCCGCGCACGAGCGTGAACACCTGTACTAATAGCCGAACAGTTCTAAGCCTAACCAAACCGAATGATAAGATATAACCAACGAAAAATGATAATATAAAAAAAATCCTTCCGCAATTATATAACATATAGATGAAGAAGCATTTTTCTTTACTGTACATATAAACATATTTTTATAAACTGTCATCTCGCTTCACGACATAATAACACCATCTTCTTCGTGAAATTGTAACATTTTTGTCGTTCTAAAATCCAGAAGGTTATAAATATCTAAGAAGGCGAAAAACTTAATATTTTACTCACTCGCCTTCTGTCAGTCACACTTTTTATTTTCCCCATAGCCAGCAATTCTTTCTCTAATTGAGACCAAACGAAGATTGGCTGCTTCGTTATTATTCATTTAATTGGTTTTTCACATTTTTTTTTTCATTTTCTCCTCAGCTACGTGATTGTCCATTTTCGTTCTTATTTACGATATTCCAAATAGATTTTCTAATTTTCTAACATCTGTTTTTATTTTTACTTTCTCGCTTTCATTTTGCTTGTAACTTATCTTTTCTTTATAGTTGATTGTTTTCAGTGTGCCCTCTTTTTCTTTATCCATCTCATTAGTTTTGTTCATTAAATCTTACTTTTATTCACTGCTAATTTTTTTTTTAATTTTTTTTTTTATATATTTTTTTTTCACCTGTCATTCATCATAACCCATGTATTCCAATTCTCACATCATCTGTAATCATTCATTTCTAGTTTTTTTCAGTAATCATTCATCTTATGTCTTTTTTCTAGTTTCTTTCTTTCTTTCTTTCGTAGGTTCCTTCCGGGTCTCTGTCCCTTTTTTCGTCTATTTCTTATTTCGTTTCCTATCGCCCTTTTTCTTTTGCATTTCTTTCTTTTTTCCTGCCTTTTCTCTCTTTCCCCGCTCACTATTTTTCTATGTGTATATCCTTTTCCTATATGTATTTTCTTTCTTTCTTTCTTTCTTTCTTGTAATAATCACTCTTTCATTCTTGGATCATTTTATTTTGCGCCATTTCTTTTCTTCAATTCTTTCTTTCTTTCTTTCTTTCTTTCTTTCTCGTAATCTTCACTCTTTCATTTTTTGATCATTTTATTTTACAACATTTCTCTTCTTCAATTCTTTCTTTCTTTCTTTCTTTCTTTCTTTCTTTCTTTCTTTCTCGTAATGATCACTCTTTCATTCTTTGATCATTTTATTTTACGCCATTCCTCTTCTTTCTTTCTTTCTTTCTTTTCATTTTGACTCTTTCATCTTTTTCTATATTTTTTTTCCCGCCGTCATTCTACATATTATCATAACTTTCTTTGTTTCTGTTCAAATCTCCTGCAATTATTCTTATTTCATTTTCTCATTTCACAGCGTCTCTCTCATCATTTCTGACATCATTGCCATTTTTTCTTCACTGCATATTAACTTTATTTCTCGACTTTTTATTACCGTAAACTATCTTCTCTCTGCCCAGATTGAAAGCTAATTTTACTCTCAATGAACCATGCAAGCCCTTTCCATTCCTACATTATATTTTCCTTCCTCTTTTTTTCTCACCTATCATCCAATAACCTCTCATTCACTACAATGCAAAGCTAAAAGTGACCTTTCTTCTTATGCAAAGGCACAGTCTTCACTCAATCAAATTTCAACCAGCTGCCGAAATAGGTTCTAAATCGTCTTGCGATTTGAATACAGTATTGGTTTGATTCAGCGCTTGGTCACCAACAATTCAATACAACTACCTCGACGTCACAAATAATTTATTACGATTTCTTCACCCAACACGGAAGTGAGAAATTCAGTACGTTCTTCGGTTCTTTCTTGTATGCAAATGGCGCGGTAATTAACCGTGAATAGAAAATTTCTACTTCGTCAGCTAAATGTGGCACTTTATGAGTTTGTCTATATGTCTTGGTTTTTCAAGATGGTGGTTAATTAAGATGTTTGGGGGAATTAGGTTACTCTTATAACAGATGAGTAACAAAAAATAATGCGATTAAGAGATATGTGAATTAGTTTATGTGAAATTACGATTGATAAGGGATAATCTATGTTTATTATTATTGCCATGATATATATATATATATATATATATATATGTATCACTAATAAAGTATAAATATAATATATATCAATAATCATATAAATATTAGCTTCATATATATATATATATATATATATATATATATATATAGGAAGTTAATATTTATATAATTATAGATATACATTATATTCATACTTAATTAGTGATACATATTTCAATCTTAGCGAATTTCCGAGTACAAGAGACATATATTTTTTCTCAGAACAAATTCGTCAGTCTAAGACATTTTCTATAGAAAAGGGGAAAATAAGATTAATGCAAAATTCAAATTCCATATAGGTATATGCACATATACACCCACCCACACACACCCAAACACAATATACATATATATATATATATATATATATATATATATATATATATATATGGAATTATCAAAAAACGCGAATAATCCCATACAAAGAAAAAAAGTAATCCTTTTTCTTACCTTCAAACACAGGAAAAAGTTGCCCAACTATCTTTGAAATAACACTCAGTAAGAAACTACTTCTAAGGCAAAGATGAAATTAATCCATGTACCCATCATCACTCAGAATAAAATTGGCCCAACATTTATTAATACTCACAAATTCAGGTTTGCTTGAGTAACATCCACTTTATTGCACTTCACAAAGGGGAAGGAGCCACGCAGACTAACCTGAGTATAACAACAACAACGTAAGAAATTATTTTCGGCAATTAGAATTATCGAAGAAATAATAGCAGCAAAATAAGAAACAATTTTTAGGCAAATCATGTTGAACAAAAAGACCAGTCTAAATAACATACTGTACAAAACCAGGAATATGAAACCTTAAAGTAATCAGTCTATCAATGAATAAATAAATAAAACAAAATCAGATTGAATTATTAAAACTAGGTCTAAATTTAGCCCCAACCACAAAAACAATATATACAAAACCTTAAAGAATTTGAACAAAAAATTAAATTTATTGAGAAATTCCATCACAAGGAAAATACAAACGACTCCCTTGTAAAAAATGAATCCAAATTTTTTGCTAACAAATGTAAAATCAGTGAGGTAATCTCATTCTTCAAAAGCTCCGGAACATTAATTTACAAAGAAAATGATATATACTTAACAGCCCCTCTTTAAAAAAAGACAAACCTTACATATATATATTGGAATATAATGATTTAATTATAAAATAAAGTGAAAATGGATCCGTTGTTATTTTTAATGAAACGTATTTCAGGATATATATCCAGGAAGTACAAAGTTATGAAACCAACTCTAAGTTACCTAATAAAAACGCAGACGTATGAAAAATGACGAAATTCTACAAAATAAAAAATGTCACATTAACTGAAAAAGTTTAAAAAAAAACTTTCAAACTATCTTCCTTGGAAAAAAACTAGCAATCTTTCAGATCACCTACAATCCCCAAATCTGAAGAAATAAAAAAGTAGAAACACAACAATCTAAATGCTGAGATGAAGCTTGATAAGTTTTATCACTTAGAATAATCGGACTATTGACTTCATCTTTATTGTCATTCTCAAAATGTTTCGGTCGATATGTCTTTCGGCCTTCTTCAAATGATTCCTGTTGGATCCTGCACAGAACATCTTACTGGACACTTTATCTAATCCACGGCGTTACATTAAGGACATATGGTGCAGTGGATAATGTGATGGGTCGAAAAGTGCTTCTGAGAGAAATTATCTTGAAGTTGCAGGTTCAATCCCTACTTCAGGTAGGAATAACAAGGAATACTTACTATAAATCAACACTTGTACTCGGTCATGGTTAACATAATTAGAACAATCTATCCCTGTTGATTAAATAAGGGTTCAATTCAAGGTTCTGTGTACGTTCCATGGAAAAATATTTTGTTTTGGAAAACCACTACCACTTTGATAAAATTAGGAATATTAATTAAGATTTGACTTAATTTCTGAACGGTTGATGTCGTTACAATAATAAGAGATGTGTTTCAAATTTAAAATCTGGATGAGCCTTAGAAATCACCCCCGTATATTTGACATAAAAGTAACATAGTAAATTTTGCAAATAAGCAAATCCTGAATACTGTATTCTACGATAGAGGTCCGGTTGAAATTAGTTCGACCTTGTCGATTTAATACGAGGAAATCATAAACCACATTAAGTTAATCAGATTATGGTTATTAATTTCACGATTAAAAATTCCCTATCTGACAACGAAACATATTCCTATTTGTATTGCCCTGATCATGAGTTCCTTTGTATGAGTACAGAAAAAGAAGACCGAGTGGCCAGAAAAATAGATTTTCATAAACTAATCCGCTTATATAACATTTGAAAAATGCAGCTTATTCCTATTGATAATGATTTCATAATAATTTGTAGGCAGAGACGAAAAAATAAGCTAATGGTGCAGACTGGTACAAAATCAATATATGATTGGGTGTGAAAAATGATCCACTGGAAATTGAGTTGTAGTCTAAAACTTGTCCAAATAGTTAAATTATTATAATTAAAGTGATTTTCTTTATATTGATCATTTTTCATTAATCATATTATATTGTCTAATTTGGTAAGACTTTGAACTACTCGGTGTCTCTCTAGTTCAGGTGCATAGGCAAATGGTGCATTCTTACACCAGTGCAAAAAGGATATGATAATCACCATCTGTCATAATAAACCCCCAGACAAGAAACGGGGCTGGACGGCCATTGGAGTGAATTAAAAGTGTGGATGAGGTCATACCCGGTAGAGATGTCCTGAGAATTTTGAAAAGACAGCTTAGTTGTGTACGACCGTTAAAATGCGTGATTGAGTTTTTCAGATCTGATCAGGTCATGTCTGTTTTAACCTTTACCGACAGAGATCTTAAAAAAAAACAAGATGGGCCAAACGTTGGGGATGGAGTTAGGATATCATGGTTAGAATAGGCTCTTATGATTAGTGTATCTCCCCTCGTGTCGTCAAGGCTGGAAGCGAGAAATTAATAAAACCGTTCGTATCCAAAACGACAGTGTCGGCTTACATCTGTTTTTTGTATTACTGTTGTTATTGATACAATTATGAGTATACAACAAAATCACAAAAGAGAAAATGAGACAGATAAAAGTGGCTTGGAATTTGCAATACATACCAGCCACTAAATACAGGCCGGAAGATCAGACCTAGTATCAGATTATTAGATTTGGTTTGGATTATGTTTATGACATATAAACCATTATCGGTTATTTAATGCCAAATCCTCTTTATACATATATATTAAATATATATGATTTTGTTTGGTTTGGTTTTATGGCATATCAACCATTGTAGGTTATTTTATGCTAAATCCTCTTCATACATATACATTAAATGTATATGATTTGTAAACATTTTTGAGGATAAATTTCTTAATCGAACCTGAGTTTTTTTTGGGTTTTTTTTACACACAGTTAAATGGTTTCAAGAACAGTTATCTAATACAAATAATTCTATTGACTATTAATCATACGTTTACACATACTTTAATGGATATACATGATATGTATGAGATTAGTTTGTCTTTTTTACACAATTAAATTGTTTCAATTAATACAATATAACACCTATGATTCTATTTTAACATTACTTATTCCTTTGCACATATCAATGTTATCAAACAGTTTTATTTCTATCATTTCGTAAATCATATTCTAAAACGTGTTTGAGCAATTTTTTGCACACAGGTAAATGGTTTTAGTTATTAATATATTACAATCACAATTTAACATCAGTTAGTTGTTTGCACATAGTTTGTTCTATTTAACCCAAAGATATGGTCCTATTAGCTGCTAGCAGGCTGGTCAAAGCGGACCTGGGAGCAGTGCACATGAAGGGGTACTCCTCCCTATTCCGCAAATCTCCAAGGCTGGAGCCTAATAATCAGATGATTTTTTATCATATCTAGCACACCAGTTAAGGTGGGGTGTAACCCTTCTGTATAGATGCAGTTAATGTACTCTACAGCCCCAACTGACTGAGCTATAAAGAAGTAGAAAAAAAGATATCATGAAGATGACTTTGCTTTTGAATCGAACGAAAGAGTGGAAATAAAAACAAAAACCTTCACGAACCATTACTTTCGCCAGATAGCTGAAAATGTTAGTGAGCATGAAAGCGGGAGTGATAACAATTGTCGTTGGAGTTCTGGGAACAGTACCGCTAATCTTTGAAAAGAGTAAGTTAATTTGTATGATCCTTTTCAAAATAGGAAAGAAAATAAGTCTTGTGAATGTTCACTAATGCCCACAAAGGCTATAAACGTACTAGTTATCTGAATAAGCACAATATATATATATATATATATATATATATATATATATATATATATATATATGGTGTCTCTAAATAAAGGAGACCCATTTATATGGTCATGGTATATTACTGGGATAAGCGAAATAGTGATCATTTGGAACACGGTCTGTAGAGCATTTTCAGCTGGAGATATCAAATCAACATGTTTTGCTATTGTTATTATATCACCTTTCAGGGCATGCAATCTTTTTAGAATTTCTTGTCTTAGTATTTAATCATTATCATACTAATAGATTGCAATTTTTTTTAGACAGTTTTGAATGATTTTATCTCTAAATATGTAGTAACACGAAATATTTTCCTCTATTGTCCAAGGCATCGTGATCGAAGATTAATAGTTTTATAGTATACTACTTTGAAATCAAAAACAAAATCAAACTATTATTTGATGAGTTATTAGTCACATGGATCCCATATATGAGTCCCACTTTCTCTCGCTCTCTCTCTCTCTCTCTATATATATATATATATAATCAAGTCGCACTGACAGCACGTATTACCCTGAGTTTCTCTCTCCATCCGTCCCTACTATTCCTCGTCCCCAGCAGGTCTTCAAAATTACATCTTGAGTCCTCGCCGAGATAATGTATATAAGTTTCTGCAGGTTGGCCAATACTGGCAAATCCATATGCTGGAGTTTATAGAAAGACGTCACTTACGACGTTATCCACGCTTCTACAGCAGTGACCCGCTTGTATAGTTCGTCTTACTTGGATGATTTTTGAAAAGGTATGTAAGTGGCCGTACAGCTGTTTCTTCATGAGGGAATTGCTTCCAGAATTTGTTTGAAATAACTCGGAAAATTATTTTGTTCTTCTCAACTAGCTTTTATCTTAGCTTTTTCTGTATGTGTGAACATTCAATACTTGACCTATTGAGCTGTAGATGTTTGTTTTTTTTTTAAATTTGGAAAATAAACAAATTGTAGATGTTAAAATCCTAATTAGTATACCAATTATAATAAAATTAACGATAATAACTTAAACGTTATAACTGGAAACAGCAATTAATGTAGGATCACCAAATCACCAAAACTCCATTAGTCATTTTAATCGTCACGAGAGAGAGAGAGTCAACTATACAGAGAAGGAAGTCGGCGTTTACAGTTTTGAGAATTTTCTAAAAAAAGAAGATGAGTTTTTCCCGGGTCGACGAGTTAGTGAATGGTGATAAGAGAAATAGGGGTGAGGTTGGGTGATAAACTGGGGTGTGGGCTGGGAGAAAAAGAATCTCAAACATCCAAACTGAGCAGTTTTATTTTGCAACAAATACAAACACGTCAATCTCCGATCGAACAGCCAGTGCCTATCACCCATTTCCACATATTTCTACAACCATGACAACTGAAATAATTAAAGAGAATAAAGAGAAAAGGCACTATTATTGAGAATGTTCCTTTGTGTGTGTGTGGGTGAGTGAGTTTATTTTTTCTAATCCAGGAAATCTAGATGAATTTTATCTCTGTCACCAAAATAATAATTAGACACAACGTCACACTGTCTCTCATTATTGAAATAATCATAATCAAAATCCTCCTCGTCCTCCTTCTCGTTTTCCTCCTCCTCCTCCTCATCATCATCATCATCAGCATCATCACGTCACACTGAGAGTCCGGAATTCCTTGACGCTCTCGCCATCAATACCTATCATCCATTGCTTCTGGTAGGTCTTAGAGACTGCATTCAGTGCCCGTACGGAACTCATGTTTATAAAGCTTTGCTGGTCGGCTCACCCTCGCGTGTCTATTTGTAGAAGTCCATAAAAAGACGTCGCTTATTTGTGCATCATTGTTTTTTTTTTTGTTTTTTTCCAGCAGTGTCCCGCATCTCTTGTTTTTTTAATGGTTCGTGAGATAATATGTAAGTAATTTCAAAGCCACTTTTTTCTAAGATAATGCGTCCAGGAATTATTCCAAACAGTACGTTGCATTCTTGTATAGTATCCATTTAACTTTTCTCCCAGGTTTTCGTTAGATTCTAGGTGGTGCACCCATACTGTAGTAATAACACGGCTTCAGCTTGAAAGAAATCCTATTTTGTTTTATCAGAGATCAGATTTTTATATGATTGGTTATTTAGGAATGATAATCAACGATATGCGTTTGAGTGCGTCGATTTAAAAGCATTTTTCTACTACGTCCGGTCCTCTAACAACTATTATCCTTATTATTATTATTATTATTATTTGAAACCATATGACTCATTGCAAACAAATGACTACAACTAAAAAGAAATAATCACTTGACATATAACTATTTATATTAAGAAAAAATATACTTGAAACCATGTGAGCCAATTCTTTCTGTTCGGAAGGAATAATTGATATGTAATAGTAAATAATTTGTTTTATGTATAGTAGCTTAAAGCTACAATTGTTTACGTAGGATTATTATTATTATAATCATTATTATTATTATTATTATTATTATTATTATTATTATTATTATTATTTATTTATTTATTTATTCAAAACCATATAACTGTGTAAGAAATGACTTATATGCAACTAATGATTTGGAAGTATATAGTTATTTGCACTATATAGAAATACTTGAAATCACATAACTGTAAGTGAACAAATGACTATTAATAAAGAGACTTTCTTTAAACCAGTATTAGATAGAAATACTTGCAACCACTTAACTGGAGAAAAATCACTTATATTAGATAAGAATACTTCATGTCATATAACCAAAAATTATTTGTATTAAGAATAGTTACAAAAAGGTGGTGGTATTATTATTATTATTATTATAATTATTATCTTTTGAGAGATTTCGCACGAACTTTAGCTGAGTTTGTGCGACAGCAAGACACTTCAAGTCTCCAGAACTCCTCACAGTATTCTAACTGATCTTAGTAATGCAGCAGTTTGGATAAGTCCTTCAGTCTCTGTACCCATCCTTTAATGTCTACATCGTGCGCACCTATTACAATTAGTATCACCGTCATCTTCATAGTCCATAAATTTATTTCAGTTCTCTAGCGAAGTGTAGGTATTTATCACTCTTTTCGCTTTCTTTTACGCTTGGGTCAGCCGGAAGGACAATGTCCACTATTCATCAGACTTACTTTTTTTTTGTTGACTATCACTAGGTCTGGTGATCTTGTCGAGATAAATTGATTTGTTTCTATCTCAAAATCGCAGACACTTTTGTACATCTGCTTTTCCAGGACAGATTATGGGTTGTGTGTTTTTCCTTGAAAATTACCCGAGACTATATAATTATTTGAATTAAGAAAAGGAATACTTGAAACCATTAATATCATTTATATTAGATTGGGAGTTCTTATAGTTGAGGTGAATATTTGTGGTTGTTTTCTCTCACCAACTAAATTTGGGTGATTAGGTTATCCGTATTATTGGTGACACTCCACAATGTTCTTAAATGATATTATAGACTGTGGATGTATATTTGTTTTGTATGTATATATATATATGTGTGTGTGTGTGTGTGTGTGTGTGTGTGTGTTTGTATATGAGGGTGTTTCTATGTCTGTTTGGTGTCTTTTTTCTCCTTCTTCATGTCGTCTAATATAATCTGTGTATATTGTTTGATAATGAACTGCTGCGGAAAACCGAATCAGATTTGTTATTTTAATAAGGAACCATTTCATTTGCAAAGAAGTTCGTTTTGTTGTCTTTTTTTTTCCAACGCTTTTGTGCATAATAGAGAAATATTAACTATTCCCAATTCACACCAGCACCTATTTTTTCTCTGTCCTTATCACGGTTAAATTGTTCGAAAAGTTGGCTATTTTTTTATCTGCTTCAGTTCGTTATTCTCCCTTGTAATTTTTTTTTCTTCGTCCCTTCGGCTTGACTTACATTTTGATTTCTTTCGTATCTTCACCCTCATCAGTATGACTATTAACATAATCTGCGGCATTGATAATTTGTGCAATCTTTTTTTCTTTCTTTTTTCTTTTCCCTATTTCCAGCGTCTATGTGATATTTTCTGATGATCATCGTACAATACATAATCTCTTAAGTGTTAGAAAAACCGCGATGATATTCAAGACCTTATTTCATATTTAAATGAAATTAACTCGCTGTCTGGCCAAATAATAAGTTGAAATAAAATCTATTTCATCCATATATATAAGAGACAACATTGTAGCAAATTGATTAACATTTCAAATAATAATAATAATAATTTTCATCATTGTTATTATTACGAGTTTTCCACATCAGTGCTTGTTGATTGTCTTTCACTGTGGTCTGAGTGACAGCAAGTCTCCTCAATCTCCAGGACACTTCTCCGTCTGGTCTCGATTAATCTTCTGATTTTCATCTCTTCCAGCTCCTTTTTCCAAGCCTTGAGAGACTGTTTCAAAAGTGCCAATTACTGACAGGTATCACTGCTATTCTCATGTTCCACGAGATTTTTATTCTCTGGGGAGTTGCATGTACTTGTATTTTGTACTTTTTAGTCTTCGTCTTTCCCTTTGTGGTCCGCTGGGACAGCAAAATCCATAAGACGTCAGGTTTTCTGTTTTTGCTAATCATCACTAGGTTCTTTAATCAGGTGATCAGTTTGTATCTCAAACACCCTGAGAATTTTTGGAGTTTCTTTCTCTAGGTCAGATTCTGGTTTGAACATATACGATTTGGTAGTTTGGTCAAATTTCACTTTCTTGCAAAATTATGTGTGGGTCAAGTGCCAACGAAGTCAATTTTAGTCTTATACTCTTTTTGCTTTGGTTAGCTATATTCGTTTACTATGTAATTTATCGTTTCGTCTTTGTTATGAACATTATCGATTTTAGTCTTGATATAATTAGTCCTGGCTATTACCTTACTCCTTGAGAGTTTTCCACATCAGTTTTAGCCGATGGTGCCCGTGGTGTAATGGTTATCGTCGGAGGAAATGGACACGACGACTGGACGAGACTGATTGCATTTCATATCGCACTAATACCCTAGGGAAAGGTATGAATCCAATAATTCTCCCTCCAGCTACGGGTAAATAGTAGGGCAGACTAGGTTATTCAGCCTTGGTGAGGCAACTTGTTTAGGAAAAGGAAAACTCTGAATTGAAACCTGTTAAACTCCGCTTAAAAATTGACCTTGTGTCATATCCTGCCCGACCGGAGGGGTTGGTAAATATGGTTAGCCGATGGTTTTTCTCAGGAGGTTGAGTGACAACAAGTCTCCTCAAGTTTCCAGGACTCTTCCCCGTATTCTGGCCTATCTGAACTATGCTGTAGTTTGGATTGTCTCCAATCGTCCTCTACTCTTCTTACCAAACCTTTGGTGACTGTATCACCAACGGCAATTGGTATAACCGTTATTTTAATTTTTCTCGTTTTTTTTCAATTCCCTAGCGAGGTCGAAGTACTTATTTTTCTTTTTACTTTCCTTAAATTGTACTTTGTGGTCAGCCGGGACAGCTAAGTCCACAATTCTGCAAGTTTTTTTTTTTGTTTTTTTTTTTTTTGTTAATTAACATAAGGTCTAGTCGTCTGGCTGAGATTAGGTGATCCGTGTGTATCTCAAAATCACAGGGGAGTTTGTGTGTCTCATTCAGCTGGACAGGTTCTGTTTATGCATATACCATTTTTTCTTATATTCAAATTTAACTCTCTTGTACATTATTATTATTATTATTATTATTATTATTATTATTATTATTATTTCTCACCTTTAGAGTTTTTCATATTAGTGTTAGCTGATGGTTTTTCACTGGAGTTTGAGTGACAGCAAGTCTTCTCAAGTCTCAAGGACTATCCTCAGTATTCTGACCCTTCTCAATAATGTTGTTTCCACTTGACCGCCAACTTCCAAATCATCTAGACCCTTTAATAATCCTTAAGTTCCTGTATCAAGAACATCAATCATGATTGGTATAATCGTCACCTTCGTGTTCCATAGTTTTTTTTTCAATTCTCTAGCAATGTCGAGGTATTTATCCTTCTTTTCACATACTTTCAGTTTTATTCCGTGGTCAGCCGGGACAGCAAAGTCGACAATTTTGTAATTTCTCTTTTTTTGTTGTTTTTTATTATAAGGTCTGGTCTTCTTGCTGAGATTAGGTGATCCGTGTGTATATCAAAGTCCCATAGGAGTATATGTGTGTCATTTTCTAGTACGGGTGCTGGGTTGTGCATATACCATTTGTTCGTTTGGTCAAATTTAAATTTCTTGCACATTTCCCAGTGGGTCTTCTTGCCCACTCAGTCGTGTCTAGTCTAATACTCTATCTGTGCTAATTTGCTGCATTCGCTTATTATATGGTTGATCGTTTCGTCTCTGTCACCGCATAGTCTACACTTTTTTTAGCCTAATCAACTTTCGATTTGATATGATTGGTTCTTATGGCATTGTTTTGGGCTGCTATTCGGAGGGAATCTGTTTCTTTCTTATACTTTCCTCTTCTTACCCAGGTCCAGGTTTTGTCGTGTGAGATCTTAATTATTAGTCGTTTAAAGCGCCCATCGAGTCGTTTTTCTATCCATTTTTTTTCGTAGTTATTGTCATTCTGTTCGTATTGTCAGTATTGTTTCTGATAGCTATAATTAGTCCTGGCCACTTTTTCACACCTTCGTTACCTGCTGGGTTTTCATAGGAGTCTGAGTGACTGCAATTCTTCCCAGGTCTCGAGGACTCTTCTAATTATCCTACCTGTCTTTACCTGTGTACTGGTTAGGACGATTTATATTATTTCTCTCGTCTCTGCCCTCTGCAGTCATATTTCCCAGCTTTTGGAGAACTTTGCAAGGGCATTAACTGCAACTGACATCACAGACACCTTGTTTAACAGCTTTTCAGCTCACAGGTAAAATCCAAGTATTTGTCAACCTTTTCGCTCTCTTTTATTTCACTCTGTTGCTCAGTGGGACAACAAAATTCACAAGATTACAAGTTATCTTCTTCGGATAAATTCAGTCTTTGTTTGGTCTTCTGGCCGGAATTAAGTGATCCGTTTGTATCTCAAAGTATCCAGACATATTATTTGTCTGATTTTTAGGACGAATTACGTTTTGTGGTCATACCAATTTTTAGCATGATCGAACTTTATAGTCTTGCGCTATTCACAGTGGATCACCTTTACGAACTAGTATGCCTAGTCTAGTATTTCTTTTTTATCCCATTAAGCTGCATTCCCTTAAGTGATAAGCCGTATCATCTCAGTTAACACATAACCTTCACTTGCTGATTTGTTCCTCATTATCAATTTTCCCCTTGATTTAAATTGTTTTTCGACATTATTTTGTGCTCTTATCAAAAGATGTCCATTTTCTTTCTCGAGGTCTCCCCCTCTTAACCATGTCAACTATTTTATTATTTTGAGTGTTTTTCACTTCAGATTTAGCGGGTGGTTTCTAACCGGAGGTTGAGTGACATAATCAACACTTGTGCATTATCGAGTTTGGTCTTAATTTTATTAGTCCTTATTATTATTTTCTCCTTGAGAGTTTTCCACATCAGCGTTAGTCGATGGTCTCTCTCTGGAGGTTGAGTGACAATAAGTATCCTCAAGTCTAAAGGACTTTTCTCATTATTCTGGTCGATCTTGATAGTGCCGTAGTTTAGAGAGTCTCCACTTGATCTGCAGCTTCCAAGTCCTGCAGGCCTTTAGCAAGTGGACCAATTACAATTTGTACAACCTTCACTTTTATGTTCCATAGTATTTTCATGTTTTAAATTATTATTATTGTTATTATTATTATTATTATTATTATTATTATTATTATTATTATTATTAGTGCATCTATCTAATTTTTTATGTTTCTATCTGACCGGCTAGACACACCTACCATCTGATGGTCATAAACATTGCATGCAGGAAATTAAGAATATGTTCTCTGTCATGTGCGATAGTGCATCCATAAACTTAGAAAGTGGGTATATTTTCTTAGCAAACTGCTTTATCTATTCGGCCACGAAAGCCAACACATAAATTCTATTCAATTTTAAGCACTTAAACATATTTCTGACCCCAAAACACCAGATATCTCATCTCAGTAGTGTATGATGTACATAGTGTTCCTCGTGAATCAGGATTACCTCAGCCATATAAAAATCATACAAATCAGATATATTAGAGTTTTAATTCATATAAATTCATAATCTATGAATCTATGCATAAAAATAACATATTGTAGTTGTATGGCTGGTCACTTAGGTGCTTTGGCGTTTGGATTAGTGTTTAAAATCTGTTTGATTTGGTTTACAAAAATCGTAGGTTATTTAATGCCAAATCTTGGTTGGTTGGTTGGGTTTTATGGCATATCAACCAGTGTAGGTTATTTAACGCCAAATCCCTTTTTATACGAATATTCGGTTTTATTTCAATCAATTCAGTTTAGTAGGAGTACTCAGTTTAATTGTCAAAAACGTTTCTATTTCAAGCTATTCAGTTTAGTCAAACAGTTCTAATTCAGCTAATTCAGTTTAATATTAGTACAGAAACAGTTCTATATTAAACTATTCAGTTTTGTGTAAGTATAAATTCAATGTCAAAAACAGTTCCATTTCAAACAATTCAGTTTAGCATAAGCACGCAGTTTAAATGTAAGTACACAGTTTATTTGTCGAAAATGTTTCTATTTCAAGCTATTCAGCTTAGTCAAACAGTTATAATTCAAATTATTCCATTTAACATAAATATACAGTTAGTTCTACTAAACCTATAGATATGGGGCCTATCAGGTGCTACCATTCCGGGCCAGAGTGGACCTGGGAGCAATGGCAATAAAAAGGAGCTCCGCATCCCCCAAAGCTCCTGTATCACTGGAACCTCACCATCAGAATGCTTAGTGTCATATACAGGACACTCGTTGGTGGGGGTCTTACCTCTCTGTAGAGAAGCAGTCGGTGTATTCCATAGTCCCAGCCGACTGGTCATGCCAAATCTTGTTTATACATATAGGTATACAAATGATTTAAAAGTGAAAAGTTCGTAGGTAATTTAATCTTTTAAATGAGTTATAATTAATTTGTTTGCACACGAATATTGCCATTGTTTCAATTCAGTTAAAAGCTTTCAATTGCTACAAATAATTTTATTCAGCAGTAATCATTTGTTTGGTGAGAGTGAAATGTTTGCAAATATTCAATGCCATTCATTCAGTTGCTCACAGTCAAAGGGTTCCAAATATTTCTATGTAAAACCAATAATTCAATTTAATCACTCAGTTAAAAAGCTTCAAGTATCGTAGGTTATTTAATGACAAATCTTGGTTGGTTGGGTTTTATGGCATATCAACCAGTGTAGGTTATTTAACGCCAAATCCCTTCTTATACGAATAATCGGTTTTATTTCAATCAACTCAGTTTAGCAGGAGTACTCAAAAAAGTTTCAAGTATTGCTATTTAACACTAACAATTCTATTCATTGGTTTGCACACTGTAAAATGGATTCAAGTATTACAATGTATCTATAACAGTTCAATTAAACATCTGTAACTTCTTTACACAAAGTTCAATGGTCAAAGGGTTTTATTTCTAAGAATTCAATTTAACATAAGTCATTTATTTTGTTTGCACATCTTTTAGAATGTCAAACAATTCTATTTGGCCCATAGATAACACCCTATCAGGAGCTACAACTTTGGGTCAGAGTGGACCTGGGAGCAGTGGAAATGAAAGACTACTCCAGGTCTAACCCCTTGGCATTCTATAGCCACAGCCGATTGGGAGGGTTTACAATTAGTGTGTCAGCTGTTGGACAGAGTGTGTGATAGAAAGTTAAATTAACATTCATTTGTCTTACAGATTTATTTTGCCCAGTTGGTTGGGGTTTTAGAATGCACCGACTGCACCTATGTAAAGTGGTAAAACCTCCCTAATGAGTATCTTGGATATGACACTAAACAATCTGCTGGTGAGGTTCCAGTAATACAAGAGCTTTGGGGAATTCACAGCACCCCTTTATTGCCATTGCTACCAGCTCCACTCTGGCCCGGAATGGTAGTACCTGTTAGGGTCCTATATATGTGTTAAATAGAACTAACTGCATATTTATGCTGAACTGTATTGTTTGAATTAAAATTGTTTGAATAACCTAAATAGTTTGAAATAGAAACATTTTTGACAAATAAACTCTACTTACATTTAAACTGTGTGCTTATGCTAAACTGAATTGTTTGAAATGGAAGTGTTTTTGACATTAAAACTGTACTTACATTAAACTAAATTGTTGAATATAGCGCTGTTTTGACATTAAACCGTGTGTAAACAAAATCTATACTCATACTAAACTGAATTAACTGAATTAGAACCGTTTGGATAAACTGAATAGCTTAAAATAGAAACGTTTTTGACAATTAAAATATGTACTCATGCTCAACAGAATTTTGTGAAATAGATTATTTGCATAAAAAATGGATTTGGTGTTAAATAACCTATAAAGGTTGATATACCATAAAACACAAACAAACAAGTAACCTTACGGATTTATTATTTTGTATTAATCTCCATGGTATTTTGTTAAAGATATTCACTAAACAGGTGTTCAATTTGGAAATGTTTGTGTCATTTTCTGCAGTTATGCTAATCTGTGTATATTGACACTTAGGGCTTCTGCTCCGCTGGTTTTCTACTCATTTATAAAGACTTGGATGTTAGCCCTGCCGTCTAAGTCGACCATGATTTTGTAGAACATTTTCTGATGCCTAAAATGTCAACTTTACGTCGTGATTTAAGGGAGCCATTGGTTTAATGAGTAGAGTGTTCGGCAATAGTCCGGGAGACCGGGGTTCTATCCCTGGTCGAGTCATACCAAAGACTCAAAAAATAGTAACTGATGCCGTCTTGCTTAACACTCAACATTATAAGGTAAGAATCAAGGATAAAGTGGAGCGATTCAGGGAATGGAGTAGCACCCTTCCCTACATATCGGTGTGGTAACTATTGAAAAGGGGGCCTTCGGGTCACCCTCGACTAAGGTCGTCAACATTATTTTACTACTTACGTCACGATTTACTGTAACTATTTCGATGTAAAAAGAATTAATTAGATTACAGGATTTCAAGTAATAAATTATGATACTTAGCAAATAACTATAGCTACAAGTATTCCAAATGAAAACTAATAATTTTAAAACATATATATTTAGCTCATTGATGGCACTTTAACAGGTACTAATAATTCGGGTTTTAATGAAACTGGAAGTAATGCCGATGAAAAAGAATTCCTTACTCTCCAGATCTCCAGAACAAGTACCTCACCGTCCCTTATAGGTTAGTGTTATATCCCGGACGCCAATAACTAAGGGTATTATTCGTGACGTAGTGCCTGTTGTACTGGACTGTGGCATCGTAGTGAGCGAGTTCGAACTCCAATCATGTTATTGCGTTCACTTTCTGACTAATGCCCTTGAGAAAGGTACGAGGACCCTTATACTTACAGCTATTGGTTAAAATGTGCAACTACTATTCCTCTAAAGTGACTGCTTTGGCATTATTATAACCCATGGAGGTACTATTTACCAACCCCTCCGCTCGGGCAGGATATGACACAAGGTCAATTTTTAAGCGGAGTTTAACAGGTTTGAATTCAGAGTTTTCCTTCTCCTAGACTAGTTGCCTAACCAAGGCTGAAGAACCTAGTCTGTCCTACTATTTACCCATAGCTGGAGGGAGAATAATTGGATTCATACCTTTCCCAAGGGTATTAGTGCTATGTGAAATGTAATCAGTCTCGTCTAGGATTTGAACTCGTATCGCCGTGCTCATTTCCTATAGCGATAACGACTACACCACGGCCACCTCCATAACCCATGGAGGTTGATATGCCTTTAAAAACAAAGAAACCCAACAATACTAATACCAAAAGTCTAAAACATTCAAGAAAACCTTATAAAAATATTTCTCGGAGTGACAATTCGCTTGGCTGAAGATCGCACCAAGTGCATATAATATTTTATATATATATATTTTTTTGAGTTCAACGAGTTAAAAAATAAACTTGAAAAATGATGTGTGGAATAAATACGTTGGATAGCAAGTAGGTATCACGACTTTAAACAATTTCTTTCAAGACACCGTCTCGTCTATAACAAAGAACCTGGGAGATTCGGAAAAAAAAAAAAAACTTGCTCCCACTTGAACTCCAGTGAAAACAACCAGAAAATGGTGGTGTGATCATACAAATAAATAAATGAGCTACCTCATCTCTAATTTAATTCTTTCTCCTTAACTTGTTTTTCCGCTAGTTTTTATTTCCCCGTCTTTCGTGCTAATGTCATTTCGTCAATCATCATTTTGATAAGCTGTCGACAATTCTCTTTATTAGTGATGCTCTTCTAAGTAATTCTGTTTCTTCGCTCAGACTCAGAAAGTGACAAAATAAACAGTTTACAGAAGAGCCTCTTTTAAACACAAACACACACACACACACACACACACACACACACACACACACACACACACACACACACACACACACATACATACATACACACGCATCCAGGTTATCGAACGAATATTTTTTATTGGACAACTTCCAACTTGCTATTTAAATTTTCCTAACTTATTTTGACTTAAAAACAAATGCGTTGTCTACTTTTTAGATCAAGATTGTTCGATAATTCCTGGTATCATTCTTTTTAATTTTTTCCTTATTTTCTTCCATATTTTTTCATTTTAGTTGTTTTTATAATTGTATTATAGTATTTACTCTTTCTGAATTCACCGTGGTAAATTCATCGCTGTAGTTTAATCGTCTTTAAATTCATCGCATGGCAAATTTATCCCCAATGAAAACATTACAGGCTACATTTACTTTATTTAAATTCATCGTTTCAGATTATTTTTTCTCATAATATAGATTTCCCCTAATTCACAATTCAAAATGGGGCATGATTTCGATCCTTACCAACAGCCTGACTTTTAATACTTATTCCAACACGCCCTTTTAAACGATGAAGATTCTAGTGAATTCGGATATCAAGCATTTATTCAAAAAGATAGAAGAAATGATTGATCACATGTGATTGATAATAGCAGTGACTTATATTCATTTAAAGTCCGCTGTTCAAAAATTCCTACGAACATTTTTTTCTTTGAACCACAACGTTTTAGTGCTGTTTTGAGATTATTATACGTTGAAAAAATCCCCGTATATCTTTTAGTGAGGCTACCAAGTCAACGAAAAAGTAAATTATGAATTCAAATCTACATGACTGCTTAAAAATTTATCTAGTGTGATATTCTTCTCATTATAGTGAAGTTGGGCAAATACACCCGCAGAACCCCCGCAGAAAAAAACACACATCACACAAAGTCATTCCATATATATATAATGTTTAGAGTGAAGTGGTCCGTCATGTTCATCTTGTCGTGCCATCAGCCCGGATATCCCTGACCCTCTCTTGTACCCCTCCCTATCGTCCATCGCTTTCGGCTGGTCCCCAGGATTACACCCTGTATCCCCACAGAGCTGCTGTATGTATGTTCGAGCCGGCCGCCCTGGTTTTGCACGGCCATATGAAGGGGTCCATAGGAGTACATCACTTATTAGCTCGTCCCTACTTCTCCAGCAGTGTCCTGCATGTCTGGTTCATCTTACTTGGATAGTTTTCGTGATAGGAGGTAGGTGGCCGTAAAGCTGCTGCTTTGTGGGGTATTGCCTCGAGGACTTGTTCAAAATTGATCGCAGAATTCTTGTGAAGTTTCCGTCAAGCCTTTTCTCCATCCGTTTAGCTAGCGTCCATGTAGTGCATCCATATAGCAGTATCAACATGATCGCTGCTTGAAAGAAACTGCGTTTCATTTCATTGGTCAGTAAAAACAACATATAGAAAACAATAAAAAAGCACTCCTGATAAATATAGCTAAAACTTACCGCAATAAACACCCTAAAACGACCCCTGAGAATGACCAGCGAAATGATTGAAAGCTCGAGAGCTTGTATGGGGTACTTTCTTCAACAACCTCAACCAGGCAAAGGAAAATTACGAAAAGACTTTTACGTCTTCTCTTAAAGATTTTGAAAGGGAACAATTCGTGGTTTTAACCGAACATGTTTATGTATATATTGTCATCCACTGACAGACTGTTTCGTTGTATCACAACTTTTCAGTGTGGCTAGACACGTACGACGCTTCAAGCTGGGATTGAAACCCACCCAACTTTACGTTAGACTTAGTATCATACAGATCAGCCCTTAGTCGACGTACATCAGCTTGGCAATTGTAAGGCATTATATAGTAGATTTCGTTTGCTTTATCAGACACAAGAATTCTCAATTCATACGAAGAGCTTTGCTTTACACGAGTTAAAGCCATTAATTCCTTCACCAGAGCGCTCAACCCACGACTGGGAGCGTATATATTGTCATCCACAGACAGACTGTTTCGTTACATCAAAATTCTTCAGTGTGTCGAGACACGAAGGATGCTTCAAGCTGGTATTAAAACCCACCCAGCTTTGAGTTAGACCTACTATCATACTGCTCAGCCATATTTCTTTCGGAAAGTTCTTATTTACAAACCTGCGGTTATATCAAATTTGAGTCATTATATAAATAAAAAGGTTTTTAAAAAGCAAATTAATTTTTATCGTCAGATTTTTTTCCAGAAATGTATACTCGTCATTCTTTGGAATTGCTTTATTCAAAGAATTCTTTTAATCTTGCAAAATTGTTTGTTTTGAGGCTATTCAGAATCGTGGCAAATCCAAAAGAATGTTCCGGGCTTGCACAGGGGAATGCTAACAAGTTTTTCGTGGCTAAGAAGGGAAAAACCATGAAAAATTTGCAAATGAATGTGTGATATGTACGAAGAAGAATTTTATAGTCAAGAAAATGCATGCAAATACTGTAGGTTATATTTCTCAATGACCCGAAGGTTCGCTTAAAGGGAAGGGAAAGGTCGGGCACGAGCTGTGGCTCGCACCCTGCTGCTCTACGCTGGTCATTGATCCACCTAGTGCAATATAGGCCAGATGAGCCTAGCTGGCCTTGGACCCAAATTTGGGGCCAGACACGTATGCCTACAAATATTGTAAGTATGGATTTATGACTTCGAGTCTGAATCGAAAAAACAATCTATGGAGTGCAAACAAAGTGGCTTTCTCGTAATGAAAAACCTTTAGGGTAAATGTCAGTAAAGATCAGGCTGAGAGACTTCTGAAATATCCTTATTTACTTGGTATACAATGCTTCCTATTTGCTTATTTTTTAGACAATATTTAAAGCTCTGAAATAAATTGTCGTCGGTTGTCAATTATGAATATTAAAATTTGATCTATCTATCTACTTAACTCACAGTAATCTGTTATCTATGTGAATCTGTTGATAATATTTACCAACCCCTCCGCTCGGGGAGGATATGACACAAGGTCAATTTTTTAAGCGGAGTTTAACAGGTTTGAATTCAGAGTTTTCCTTCTCCTAGACTAGTTGCCTCACCAAGGCTGAAGAACCTAGTCTGCCCTACTATTTACCCATTGCTGGAGGGAGAATAATTGGATTCATACCTTTCCCAAAGGTGCTATGTGAAATCAAATCAGCCTCGTCCAGGATTTGAACTCGTGTCGCCGTGTCCATTTCCTACGACGATAGCCATTACACCACGGGCACCTCCTTATGACATTCATGATAGACACCAATATACGTTAACTATCTTTAATAGTGTCACGAAAGTGTTTCCAAGAAAATCCAACAAGAATCCAGAAATTGGATCGGTGAAATTATTCTTATTCCTCGAGAGTTTTTTTTTTTTAAACCAGCGCTAGCAGATGTTTTTCACTGGAATCTAACTGAGAGCAAGTCTACTTAAATGTCGAGTACTCTTCACAGTATTCTGGCTGATCATAGCAATGATGTAGTCTGGATGTTTTCTGCTCTTTCAATGATGTCTAAATCTTCCAGTCATTTTACCAGGCCTTGATGGATTGTTCCGAGAGCACCAATTGCCATTGGTATCACCGTCACCTTGTTGTTCCATAACTTGTTTTAGTTTTCTGGCAAGGTCTAAGTACTTATCTCTCTTTCAGTTTTCTTTGTTTTTAACTATTATCATTGACTGTTTGAGATTTTTCACATCAGCGTTAGCTGATGGTTTTTCACTGAAGTTTGAGTGACAGGAAATCTCAAGTCTCCAGGACTCTTCGCAGTATTCTGGCCGATCTCAATAATATAGTAGTTTGGAGGGTCTCCACTCATCCCCTTATTTCCTAATTCTCCAATCCCTTTAATAATCCTTTAGTAACTGTCCCAAGAGTAACAATTATAATTGGTATATTTGTCAGTTTCATGTTCCACAGTATTTTTAGAATTCTCTAGCAAGGTCCAGGTACTTATCCTTATTTTCACTTTCTTTCAATTTTACTCGTTGGTCCGCCGGGACAGCAGAGTTCACAATTTTGCAAGTTCTCTAAATGTGTTGGTTATTACAAGGACCGATTAACTGGCTGAGATTAGTTGTTTCGTTTGTATCTCAAAATCTCAGAGGAATTTGTCTATTTCTTTCTCCAGGACAGATGCTGGGTTGTGCATCTACCATTTGTTCTTATGGTCAAATTATTATTATTTTAGTCTGTACGAGTTTTTCATATTAACTTTTACGAGTGGTCTTTCACTGAAGTCTGAGAGACAACGAGACTCCACAGGTGTCCACGATTCTCCAAAGAATTCATCCGTTTTTAACAATGCTGACGCCTAGATGGTTTCTATTCTCTCTCTGATTTCAAATTTCTTCAGCATTCTTTCCAATCCAAGAATTATTATCACCATCCGTTTCATGTTCCATCGTTTTTTTTTTTCCATTTCTCTGTTAATGTTCAATGATTTGTCTATAGTTCCAGTTTCTTATATTCTTAGTCATTTGCAAGAATGTTAGAATCTATAAGAGCGAAATATATTCTTGAATAACAATAGGTCTGCTCTTCTGGTCGGAATTAGTTGGTCCATTTGTCCCTCAAAATCCCAAAGAATGGTATTCGTCTCATTCTCTTTGCTCATATACTATTTGGTATTGAACCCAAATTTTAATCTCTTGCACAATTCCCTGTAAATCACTTTCCCTATCAAGTTGTGTAAAGTGTGGTAATCTTTTTCGGTTAGTTTGCCGTATTAATTTTTTTTATGATTACATGTTTTATCTTCGTCTCAACATGACGTACCCTTACTTTTCCATTGCGTATTTATTATTACTCTTTTGGGGTTTTTTGACACCAGCCTGAGCCAATGGTTTCTCATTGGAGTTTTATTCACAATTGGTCTCCTCAAGTCTCCAGAATACTTTTCAGCATTTTGGTCAGTTATATTAAAGCTGTAATTTTGAATCGTATCCATTAGTCCTCTTATTTTCAAGTCCTCCAGTCCTTGTATCAATCATTTAGTCTCTGTATCAAGAGCACTCTTACTGGAGTCTGAAGGACAGCACGTTTTCATAAGTCTCTAGGACTCTTCTTAGAATTCTGATCAATTCTGTAGATTGGGTACTTATTCATTCCCATCGCTCCCAGGTCCACTTTGGGCCGGAGTAATAGCAACTGATAGGGTCTTATCTAAGGGCCAAATAGAACTAAACTGTGTATTTATGCGAAACTGATTTTTTTAAAAAATAGAACAGTTTGAATAAACTGAATAGCTTGAAATAGAAATATTTTTGACAATCAAACTGTGTACTTATGCAAAACTGAATTGTTTGAAACAGAACTATTTATTTGTGTAAAATGGATTTGGCATTAAATAACCTTAAATGGTTGATATGCCATAAACCTAAACAAATAAACAAACAAACAAATAAACAAATAAAGTACAAGTATCAGTCAATCTTTTTTTTTTTTAACTTTCACATTGTAGTTCGTTTGACCAGTATAATCCACTAGATGACATCTTTTTTGCTCATTAGCCCCAGGTCTAATCTTTTTGCCAGGGTTAGATGATCCATTTGTAGAAAAATATCCTTGATAAATTTCATTTGTTTGTAATTCTTTTTTACCATCCCCACTTTTTTAGTATCTTCTCACATAAACTTTAAAAAGAGAAGGAATCTGTGCATAGAAGATATGCAATGTAAATACAAAATCTATTTACAGAATGAATCCTTTTAAATCATTATCAAAAATATCCTCTTAAATTTTCTATATTTTTTTAAAAAATCATCTCAATCAATTTTAAATTTTGTGCACTAATGTCATTTTTGTGATAAGTCAATTATTTAAAAATTGTATTACTTTAAACAAACCACTTGCTAAATAAACTTAGTTGTTGAATTATGTCTAGACAGTAAATTACCGAATTGTTGAGAAATATTAAAAATGTCTGCCCTAATTATGAGAGATTATAATGAACGAAGATTTACTTATATTTATTCGGTAGATCTCTATTCCATACCGTTAGCAAAATATATCTTCAATATATCTGTTCATGGAACGAACCGCGGGAAGAAGCATGTTATTGACTTAAAAGACTGGTCTAAAATTAGAACAATCCAGCCGTATACACCGATTCCAATAGTGACGTATACTATAATTTTTGGTAATAATAATAATAATAATAATAATAATAATAATAATAATAATAATAATAATGCAAATACAGACACAAATACAATAGACACAAGGAAAGAGACACAATTCTTACTATGCTGACCATACTATCTGACCCCACCAACGCCCGGCACATCTTGCGATGTTTAAGATCTTTGTCGGTAGAGATCCGAAAACCCAACTACATCTTCAATGGTCAAAATCCAACTCTCAACTCTATGGCAGGAACTCAACTGTCTGCCTACATGGTCCAAACTCAACTCTCAACTGACTCTTTTTCAAAATCCTCAAATTCTCACGACCATCTCTTCCGGACATGACGTCATCCACACTCCAGTCCCATTTCCTGTATGGGATTTATTATGACAATAGAGATTGTCATATCCTTTGCGCGCGAGTGTAAAACTGTACACAATGACTATGCACCTGAACTCTTAACCCAAATAGTTCAAAGCCCAACCAAACTGAATGATAGAATGTAATTAACGAAAAATGATTAATATAAAATAATAATCATTCCTTAATTATAAAACATCTGTAGAGGGGTACCCCGCCCCAACCTGAATCGGTTGTTCTGGATATGACACTAAACAGGTGTGTCAAATAGAATTATTAATGCTGAAAAGCAATACTAAAAACCATTTAAGTGAGTGTAAGCAAATTAGTCATGGCTCGTCGTAAAATATCTTTACCTACAAAATATCGTTTACAAATTATGATCCTTATCGAATTTCACTGAAAGCATATATTTCCCTGATTATTTCTCTTTCTCTCTCTTTCTCTCTCTCTCTCCCTATTTTCCCTATCATCCTTCACCCAGGGCAGTTCATCCAAACTACATCCTGTGTCTGCATAGAGCTGATGTAAATAAGCCCTTGCTAACACTGACATATCCGTGTGTAGGGGTCTATAGAGGGATGTCACTTATGAGTTCGTCCTTGCTTCTCGAGTATTGTCCCGGATGTCATGTTCGTCTACACAGCATAAATATCTAATATATTTATGTATAAACAGGATTTGCCACTACATAACCTAGAACGGTTGACATTCCATGAAACTTAACCAACCGACTCGAAGAGAAAGTAAGCTGGCTGATTCCGCTTAAACTATCTTTACAAAATTTATATTTTTCATTGCAGGGTGAAACACATACATATAAACATATATAGTAGTCGACCATAGTCGAGGGTATCCCGAGGGCTCCCTTTTCGATAGCTACTACACCAAGGTGTAGGGGAGGGCGCTACTCCTTCCCTGGATTGCTCTACTTTACCCTTGATCCGTACCTTATAATGCTGAGTGTTAAGCAAGGAGGCATCAAGTACCATTTTTTGAGTCTTTAGTATGACTCGACCTGGGATTGAACCCAGGTCTCCAGGGCCGTTGGCGAACACTCTAACCCCTAGGCCAATGTCCGGTTATATACATATATACAATACATACCGGACATATACATATATACAAATAGGATACTAAAACCAAGTAGCAATCTCTATAATATATTGGATGGGATTAGATAGGTTAACTTTCATATAGTTCTATTTGAATATTGAATTGTTCTATATAACCAGCTTCAAGATATATTTCGAAAGAACGAAAGCTTACTCGTTCAAACATCGAAGGAACTATATATATATATATATATCTAGTCATTCAGATAGTACAATGTTCCCTGATTTTACCCTACTATCCATCCGTATTATCCATCCCATCTGGCTCTCTAGACCGTATCTTGTTTCCTCATAGAGTAGATGAATTTAAGTCTATGCAAATCACTAACACTAACGTGTATATGTGTTGGAGTCCATAAAATAACGTCCGTTATGTGTTCTTCCTTACTTTTCCATTCCTACCTTGAATACCTTTCTGGCATAATTTACGAGATGATATGCAACTGGCTCTACAGCTGCTGTTTTATAGGGTACTTCTTCCAGAATTTGTTTAAAAAGTACGTAGCATCTTTGTATGGTTCCTATCGATATTTTTCTCCAAGAGTTCCGTTAAAGACTAACAGGTACAACCATACTCTAGTTATAACACATCTCCGGCTTGGAAGAATTCTCGTTTTATTTTGTCAGAGAGATCACATTTTCTTTTTGTAGCGGTCTTGAAGGGCCATAAATGAATAACACTAAGAGGTGTAAAGTTTACACTAATAGATATTGACGTAAATACAGAGAGTAACGGCTACCGGTAACTGATTAGACTCGCTTGACTCGTTTATCGAATCAGTCACTATATGTCTATATGCAGTGACGTCTTGGATTATATCACCAGAACACTTTTATACAAGCTTGACTCAAATTTTTATTTTCATTGATATACTTCAAGGATTTGTTCAAAACTCCACGCAGCATCCTTATATAGATCCGGTTTACCTTTTTTCTCTTCACCGATGGTAACAAAATTTGTTTGAAATTGTCACTGAGGTCTGACAAAGCGATTCTGTAGCATCGTAAATGTTTACGATCTGCCGAGATTTCGGACTAGGAATGACAAAAGAACTAATAAAAGTAAATGGTTTTACATTAAAATAAGAAATACAAGAAGTGGACGTTATCCTGTAAAAATATAAGAGACACTGACAACAAATCCTCATTTGTACATGGCGTTTCTGATTAAAGTAAAACGTGATTTCTTCCAAGCTGCGGCTATGTTGGTACTGGTGTATGTATACATCACCGGAGTTCTAACAAAATGTAGGAAGAAAAAGAGGAGAACTATTCTACAAAACCCCTCCACATGGATGCGAAGTATATCTAAAACAAAATTTAACAAGTTTAAACGGTAGAGTCTTCCCAGCTAATTACACATTGTGGGGAGAAAAATAATTCAATTCATACTTTTTTCCATAGGTCTAATACCTATGGAAAAAAGTATGAATTGAACTATTTTGTATAATGCAAAAATCCTCAACCAGGTATGAAATTAAGTACTTGTGTCTATTTCCCTCAATGGTAAGTAGTCGATCACAAAAGTGACTTTAACTATGTTAGACAGCAAATGAACAAGGGGAAATCATTAATTCTTATGGTCCAATCAGCTGTTTAATAAGCCGACTGCATCTCTGCAGAGAGAAAAGACGGCTTCCAACTCAGCAACTGTTTTTGATATTATACCAAACCATCAAATGAAGATGATTTAGTCTGGGAGCTTTCAGAGATATGGTGTCTCCCTTCATCACCAGTAGCTCCAAGTGCACTCTAAATGGAGGGACAGTACCAGTTACAGTCCCGTCTATGGGTCCCAAAAAATTATTAGATTCTTTTCTATTCTTAAAACCAATTATTTGTGTGGGAACAGATGATTAAATTATTAGCATTAGATAATAATACTTGAAACTATTTAACTCGGTGCAAACAAATAGTAATAATAAAAACCATTTTACTGTGCGCAAACAAGTGAGCGCTGATACTTTTAAAACATTTATCAACAAAGAATTCATAAACAATATATATATATATATATATATATATATATATAATTTGTTAATATATATATATATATATATATATATATATATATATATATAAATATATATAAACAGGCTTGCTTTAATAACCTACAAAGTTTGATATGCTATAATACCCAACCAATCAACTAAACAAACGTTGATTCTTCGCACTTAGTTTTTTCATTGATTAAGTCCTTTCGACACCTGTCCCAGCCTACATCTCTGAAATATTACCTCTCACCTTCGAATATATACGGCAATAGTATTGGGATTAACAGTTTTGTATATATATATATATATATATCCTTGCACAGAAATCGCTAACAACAAGTGGCTGAGAGGGAATAAGCTCTTTTTAAAAAACCTAGTTACATGATAAGATAACAGAGCTAGGCAAAAAACAACACACACACACACACACACATATATATATATATATATATATATACGTGTATGTTTTTTTCATGTATGTACGTATTATGCATGTATCCTCTTTTGATACGGTGATATATACTTGTTATGAAAATCTTCTTACACAACCTATTATGAGGTAAAGGTTACATTTCTATTTTCGCAGGTTTTATCAGAAATTTATTTTCTACGATTTCTAGCGTTTCTATTACTTTTGCCTGTGACTGTATAAAGAGAAAAGCAAAAGAAAAAATATAAAAGAGAAAAAGAATAAAGGAAAAATAACTGAAAAAAAGATATAATGACAGCAAATACAACGACAAATCCCTGAACAGTCTTCAGTCTACTCAAAAACAAACATAAAGGTAGTAGGACTTGTTTTCACTAAACGATCACTTATGCAGATCAATACATGTAAAGGTCCCAAAATAACAGATGTCTCAGCAGATTGCAGCTCTTACTCAAATGCTGAATCTAGCATAAAATGCGTGACGAATTTTAAGCATTCATTGTGTATTTTCTTTCGTTTTTATCGCATAAAACAACAAACAAAAAAATAGCACAGGAGACGATATGGAAATGGCAACTACGAGGAAACGTGAAAAGAGAAACCA
Source organism: Sepioteuthis lessoniana (assembly GCA_963585895.1). Classification (NCBI taxonomy): domain Eukaryota; kingdom Metazoa; phylum Mollusca; class Cephalopoda; order Myopsida; family Loliginidae; genus Sepioteuthis; species Sepioteuthis lessoniana. The sequence continues at coordinate 25,711,646 of OY757930.1, read as the reverse complement.
GATCTCTTAGGATTATCATTATCATCATCATCATTGTCGTGCTGCCAGCATGGATATCCCTGACCCTCTCTCACCACTTCTCCCTATCATTCATCGCTTCTGGCAGGTCTTCAGGGATATATCACGTATCCTCACATAGCTGCTGTATGTATGTTCGAGCTGGTCGTCCTGCTTTTACTTGGCCATATGCGGGGGTCCATAGGAGTCCATCTCTGATGAGTTCGTCCTTGCTTCTCCAGCAGTGTCCTGCGTGTCTGGGTCTTGTATTATAACATACACTAATGCCATCGGAACTAATTTCAAGTGTACATTATGTGGTGTCAGAGATGAAAGCGATAATACAGCAAACTGACAAAAAAGTTTCCTTTCTTAGTTTTAATAACGTATCAAACGTCATGTGTTATTTAATGCAGAGGTCATCATTGGAGAAGAACACTAGTGGTATGGTTTAACCTATAGCTGGGTGGTAAGAAGGTCCAAACCTTTCCCTAGGGGCATTAGTCCAAAAGTGAACGTAATAGCGCAACTAGAGTTCGGATTTGTTTGCTACGATGTTGCAGTCCACTTCATGCAGTAGTTCGCCACAGGGAACCTCTCCTTAGGATTGGGTGAATAAACAAAGCTTAGTAAATGTTAAGTCTATAATGACAGCACAACTGGGGAAAACACAACCGTATTATTTGCCTGCGGCATCAGAATCTAATCCATTGCTTTTCAGTGACTAAAACGGATGCGGTGGAGACCCTATGTATCCACTATCTAGACATATTTGGTGGGGGGTATTCGACAGATCGAAGAGTAATAAAACATTAAACTAAATATATTTGAGCTTTCATCATGGGGGAGAATAAAGATGATATGAAAAAAATAAAAACAAAGGTAAACCTCACCTCAGTTAATATACGTATGAGCTTCCACTGCATTAGACGGCAAGAGAACTGAGTAATAACATTAGTTTCGTTAAGTTTCTTAAAAAAATATTAGTATATTTTGAAGACTTCTGTCCGAGAACAGTTTCAGTGAACATTTCTCAAACACTATTTCTCACATTTGATAACATAGTACCTACTATTCTGATTAACAATTGCTTCACACACACACACACACACACACACACACACACACACACACACAGACACACACACACACACAGATAAACACACACACACACACACCATGGGGGTTGAGCACTCTGGCGAAGGAATTGTCGGCCGCCCCTAGCGTAATGCAAAGCTCTTCGTAAGAATTGAGCACTCTGGTAGCCGATAGGGTATTAAAAAAAATGTAAACAAAGGCTGCTGCTGCTGTTGCTGTTGCTAAAATAAAATACCTTAAAATTCCCTTAGCCAACCTAGTCCGCTTGTCGCCGTGTGGTCTGAAACCTTAGTCTATCGTAAAGTTGGACGGGTTTCGATCCCGGCTTCGAGCGTCCTGCGGGTCTAGCCACACTGAAGAGTTCTGATAGAACGAAACAGTCTGTCTGTGGATGACAATATATGTATATATATATATATATATATATATATATATATATATATATATATATATATTAATCCGAAAATCAAGACATGCAGGACGCTGCTGTAGAAGTAAGAGTGATTTCATACGCGACTTTCTTCTGTTCACTCCTTCACATGGATGAGCAGATGTTGGACGTGTTGCTAGAACATATCTACAATAGCTTGGTAAATACACAGTATGTAGTCTAGAGGACCTGCCAAATGGGATGGGGGATGAAACAAACGCAGTGGGAGAGTCAGGGAAATCCGTATTCACAGCTCGGCATGATGATGATGAGCAGAGCAGGTATAATCAAAATATTGTCGAAACCAAAAAAGCTGAGGAAATTTGTCACTTTATCCCGCTGGAGAAAGAGTGATGGTGGATATAGACGGATGAAGAGAGGGAGAGAGAGAGAGAGAGAGAGAGAGAGAGAAAGTTAAACGAATCCTGTCGCTGATTAATATTATTATTCTTATTACGTAAGAATCATTACTTGATACTATAGAATAACAATGACATTTGTATTCAATAACCAAAAAAGGATTAACCAAACGGACGATTTATCAACTTGTTCAAATAATTTGTCACCCTATGAAAGGTTGGAGGAGAATATAAGTATAAATAAGGCAAATTTTAAAGTTGTTTCCTTAAATATAATGTAAACTGACGGATTGGATTTCTTTGTTTAATGCCATATCAGCCTTCGTGGGTTATTTAATACCAAATAAATCCATGTAGAAAAATTGTACTAGTGCTATTTAACTGGTGGGATAAAAAAAAGTCCATATCTATTCTAAAGGTATAAGTTCGAGAGTGAACGTTATAACACGACTGGTGTTACCAGCATCGAGAAAATCAAGAAGAGAACAAGTTATTATATCCCGATTGCGAATTGGTCATACAAGGCTTAAACAGGAACCACAACCACAGTGTTCAACCTGATAGACAACTTGCACGGTTAAACACATTCTTATAGAATGCAGAACTTTCGCTGTTATCAGAAAGCGATTTTTCAAAGTAAATAACTTAACCGATCTGTTCGAGAACGTCAAAATAGATGATATTCTGTCCTTCTTGAGAGAGACAGAGTTGTACCAAAAAATATGACAACTTAAAACTGGTTAATCTTGTGCAAACAAATGAAATCCTGCAAATAGAAAAAAGTTTACCTACCTTGACATTCGTTTTGAAATCTTTGGTTGAATATGTATGTATATATAGACAGAATTTGGCGTTAAATGACCTACAAAGGTTGATATGCCATAAAACCCAAACAACTAACCAACCAACGACTGGTGTTTGAACTCTCTTGCTACGAAGTCAAAGTGTAGCACGTTAGCCACAACGCCACAGTGACTTCTCCCAGCACCGTACATAATTAAATTGATCATTATTTTCATTCAGAAATTTTAAGAAACAGGGAATAAAAACGAGAGTATTCTGTTTTTTTATATATTTTTTATATATCTATTTCTTCTACATCTATGCTTCTAAATCAAGCTTCTTATGTGGCAAATTAGTCTCAATGACAAATACAATTGCAGTTAAATTTATCTCAACAGATCAACAAAGATCTGTGTTAGTGTTTGCATGAATTCTTTAAGGTGCTTAAATATATATATATATATATATATATATATATATATATATATATATATATATATATATATATATATATATACTCAAACACTATGGATGAGCAGAATGCGACTCTTGATCAAATTTTGAACTTCGTTTAACTGGTTTGAATTTCGAGTTTTCCTTCTCCTAGGTTGCATTGCATTACCATAAATCGTTATTTTGTACGTAAGTATAATAAACTGAGAGTATTATATTTTGAGAGTTACTCGGAAAAGCACACGATGCCGGCTCTTTTATGATACTCCATTTCTATTTGGGGAGACTGAAATAAATTCTAATTCCTAGCGAAAAAGTTTTATGTTTTTCAAAGTTTTATCGTACATTGTATAAATGTTTAAAAATCATGGAAAGACTGAGGCTTTGATTTTAAGAGTCCCGAAACCATTTCTGTGGTGGTGTAATACTCTCCAACCAAAAGAATGTCCTAGTTATGGCACTAAAAAAATCTGGAGAATGTTGAGTGTCCATCTATTGCCATTACTCTTTGAGCCACTCTTATCAAGAACGGTAGTACCTGATAAAATACCTTCTATGGGTCAGGTATAATTGTTTGACCATTTTACTTTGTGCCAACAAATGAGGGTTAAATAAAATAGTGTTACTTAGCTAAACTTGTAACCATTTAACTGTATGCAAATAAAAAAAACAAACATTGGCGTTAGATAGCTATACGTAAAACAATTTATCTGTGTATAAATATCTGATTAATATCAAATATAATTATTTGTGTTAGATAGGGATACTTGAAACTATTTTGTGCTAAATTTGAATTATTGCTATTGCATTGTAACACTTGGAACCATTTAACTTTATGCAAATTAACAAAGTGTTAAATAGAATTATAGAATTATTCGTGTTAAACAGCAATAGATAAAGCATTTTCACGGTAAATTAAAGTTATACTTCTGCGCAAATAAATTAGTTCTAAGATATTTTTAAAAAATTACCTACACACTATACACTTAAAAATCATAGCTGTATAAACATTTAACTGGGTCCAAACCATTGAAGTCTGACACGTTTATAAATTTTATCTACAAACTATTCGTTTACATATTATATATATATATATATAAATTGGCCGATCATAGTCGATGGAAACCCGAAGGCTGCCCTTTTAACAGCAACGATACTGAGATATAAAGGAGGGTGATTGTCCTTTTCCTGGATTGTTCAGCTTATTCTTGATCCATACCTTATAATGCTGAGTGTTCAGCAAGGGGCATCAAATACTATTTTTGGAGATTTCTATATGACATGACCTCAGCGTAAACCCCAGTTTCCCGACCATTGTATTTGGCATGGAATAATCTACAAGGGTTCATATACCATAAAATCTAATCAACTATCTATATGTTTATTTAGAGTTGAATAATTGTAATATATTAGCCGAGGGATTTCGGTTCATGCCTTTGAGTTTAGTTAGGCTGAGAACCTTTCGCTCAGCACATGTATTAGTTAGGTGCAACATTGAGGCAGGTATTAACGCGGGCGCGCGCGGGCGGATGGAGGTCTTACTCGGATGTCACAATTGTCCGAGACGAAACGGGTGACAGAGTGCGAGTGACGTCACGCACCGGAAGCGCGCAGAGGTTTGTGGAGAATTTGAAGAAAGTTAGGGAGTTGAGTACTAGACGCCAAACGAGGAGGTTCGACTTTTGGAGCTCGCAGACGTGAGGCGAACTTGCGCCCAACGGGGGCCCTTGAGATGGGGGCGAAATGAAATAGACAGGATAGAAGATTGTGTCTCTCCTCTTTATATGGAAACCTTTAACTCAAAGTTAATA
>OY757930.1:25696715-25701715 GCA_963585895.1 Sepioteuthis lessoniana | reverse complement strand
TAGTCGGATTCATACCTTTTCCAATGGTACAAGCTCTTTGGAAAATACAAACAGCCTTGATCATACCTGGAGCTTAGGTCACGGTGTCCATTTCTAACGACTTTAACATTTACACCACTGACTTCTCAGACCTTCGAACGTTATTTAATGGCAACTCCTTTCTGTACATTCATAAATATTACGTGTATATGATTTGTGAAAGCATAGTTTGAAGATAACCTTTTTTTAACGAGTCAGAGTTCATTTGTTTGCACAATTGAAAGGTTTTAAGGATTGCATTTTAGCACTTATAAATCTATATAACACTAAAACATCTATGGGGGTGTCCTCGTGGTGTAATGGTTAAAGCGATGGACTGAGGAATCGTAGAACGAGAGTTCGTACTCTAGTCGCGCTATTACGTTCACTTCCGGGCAAATACCCTTGGGAAAGGTATGAGCCCCCTTATCCTCCTAGTTATGGGTTAAATAGTACCACTACTGTTCTTTTCGAAGAACCGATTGGGCATTAAATAACCCACGGAGGTTGATATGCCATTAAACAAACAGACCAAACTAAAACATCTATTTAACACTAATACATCTATATAACACGAATAAATCTATTTAATATTAATTTATTTCCATTCAGTGAAGTGGTTTTCACTATTGCTATGTAACTCTAATAATTCTATTCCACATATACCATTTATTTGCACAGTGAAATAGTACTAGATATTGCCATGTGATATCAATAGTTCAACTTTTGCATAAGAATTCTAACCTTCCACGAATTCTAACCTTCAAGAATTCTAACCTTCCACGAATTTTATTTCATATCAATAATTTGTTAGTAGGCAATGTACACGTATTGCTATGGAACAATAACAATTAAATTTAATATCAATCATTTGTTTTCATACAATTACAGGTTTAAACAGCTATATTTGACCAATAGATAGGACACTCATATACTTACAACCAGACGTAAAAAATCATACAAAATCCCAATGGTATTTTTTCGATTTTCGATTCATTTAATTTTCTTAACTGCCAGGTAATTATTGTTTTGCAAAAAATTCCATGAAACCCAGGATCTAATATTTATTTATTAAAAAGAAAAATTAGAAATAGGAAAGCTGCAGGACTGGACGAAATTCCCCCGGAAGTATGGAAGACCAGACAATTCGACGACATACTGCTCCGACACTGCAACGCAGTATACAATCAAAATCCGATAGATAGATGGACGAAGGGATGCATACTCCCCTTCCCTAAAAAAGGGGACCTCGGATTAGCCAAAAACTACCGAGGCATAACACTTACATCCATAGCTGCCAAAATCTACAATGCCCTACTACGAAACCGAATAGAACCCAAAATCGACAACATACTTAGAAAAAACCAAAATGGCTTCCGAAGAAATAGATCTACGACCTCACAAATATTAACCATCCGCAGAATCCTTGAAGGTGTACGGGCAAAGAACCTACAAGCGACATTAATATTTGTCGACTTTACCAAGGCTTTCGACTCCATTCACAGAGGAAAGATGGAACAAATCCTACTAGCGTACGGCATACCTAAAGAAACCGTAGCGGCAATAACGATTCTCTATAAAGTACGATCACCAGATGGAGACACAGAATACTTCGACATTGTAGCAGGAGTACTACAAGGGGACACGCTGGCTCCGTATCTCTTTATCATTTGTCTAGACTACGTACTTAGAACATCGATTGACAAAATCAAAGAGAATGGCTTCGAACTGACGAAGAAAAGAAGCAGAAGATACCCCGCAACAACAATTACCGACGCCGACTACGCCAATGACATAGCGATACTGGCAAATACACCTGACCAAGCCGAAACACTTCTGCATAGTTTGGAACGAGCAGCAGCAAGCATAGTCCTCCATGTTAATGCACACAAAACGGAATATATGTGCTATAACCAAACGGGGGACATCTCCACTCTAGAAGGAACCCCACTTAAACTAGTAGACAAATTCACGTACCTAGGAAGCAGCGTCGAATCAACCGAAAAGGACATCGAAACGAGGTTAACGAAAGCATGGACAGCTATCAATAGGCTATCGACTATATGGAAATCAGACCTAACCGATAAAATGAAACGCAGTTTCTTCCAGGCAGCGGTCACATCGATACTGCTATATGGATGCACTACATGGACGCTAACAAAACGGCTGGAGAAGAAACTAGATGGCAATTACACAAGAATGCTGCGTGCAATCCTGAACAAGTCCTGCCAGCAACACCCCACAAGACATCAACTGTACGGCCACCTGCCCCCTATCACGAAAACTATTCAAGTTAGGCGAACCAGACATGCAGGACATTGCTGGAGAAGCAGAGATGAACTCATAAGAGATGTACTCTTATGGATCCCCACACACGGCCACGCAAAAGCAGGACGACCAGCACGAACGTACATTCAGCAGCTATGTGAGGATACAGGTTGTTGTCCTGAAGACCTACCTAGGGCGATGAACGATAGGGAGGAGTGGCGAGAGAGGGTCAGGGATATCCGTGCTGCCAGCACGATATAATGATGATGATATGATAGCTATATCCTAGATTTTGAGCACTCTCCATATTATCTTGTAGTTGGTTCGACACAAACCCACAAAGAGATTTAGTGACAACTAAAACTGTTATATATATATATATATATATATATATATATATATATATATATTGCTATTACTCCCATGTGTAGACTGAATAAGAGTGGTGCTATCTCTTGAGGTTTCATATATGACCCTAAAAGTTCTGTTTATGAATTATTCGGATTCAGTATTATGGTAAGCGAAAAATTATTTCAAGAACAAATACAAAAAAACAAATGTGAAAATTAACGTACAATGAATGTTATTTCCAAAGATTATGCAATAAAGATATGGAAGCGTCGTTCAAAAAGTTTTAAGCCTCAATGATATTTTAGATTTGTCGTAAAACCCTCGCGTTTGAATGGGTCTCACCTGCACAGGAATGAAAACAGAAATTCGAATTAGTTTTTCTCGTTTCATAAGAAGTGGTATTGTAAAAATCGTTAATTCCCTCGCTCAAGAGCTCAACATCATGAAGCTCGGAGAGCACACACACGCACACGCACACACACACATACACACACACATATATCTATATATATATATATGTGTGTGTGTGTGTGTGTGTGTGTGTATATATATATATATATATATATGTAATATTGTTGGGTATCACCCACCTTTTCCCACACAATGAACTAGTCTATCGGCCGTATATAGCAGTAGCTACCAATACCACGGTAGACTAGAAGGTGAAGAGCAGCTTCTTATAGGAATAGTATTAGAGCGTTGGAGACTGGAGATCGCACTAGATCACCTTACTTGCTACCGTAATAACGGAAGCCAATACTATCGTTGGACTATAACTTTATTCTGTATTCACCAATCTTATGTTCTTGCCTACTAATAGTCTCTCTATTATATATACCTTTTCCTGAGAATATATCTCTATTTCCTCTCATATCGTGGTTTGTCCTTTATTTAATATTACAAGCGTTCACAAACCAGAACACAACAAATATGAAACAGGAAAATTCCAAATATTTAAATAGTTAAAAAAAACTTTGATAATCGGGACACAAAAGTTATGGTCAAAAAGTTTCATTTGAAAATGAATATCGGTATCTACCAAAAATGAGGAAGACAGATCTTAGTGATGTGACATAGAGAGTTAGTGTAATCACTTGGGTCTCGTCTATTAGTTAAACAGGAACATTTAATCGTTTACTATACTTGAAACCCTTTAATTGTATGTAAACAAATGATTAGTATTTAATTAGGTATCTTTGAAAAGTACAAATGATAATATTAAAAAGCAATACTCAAAATCATTTATTGGTGTACAGACAGAACTATTAGTAAAACATAGCAATAAGAATCACTTTAATGTGTTAAAAAAATGACATCTTGCACGTTTAAAAATGTTAGTATCTATTCGCTTAGAAATCATACACACTTGCATACATACATTTTTTACATGCTGCTTTTGCCCGGCCATATGTGGAGGTCCATAAGAGTAGATCGCTAATGAGCTCATCCCTGCTTCTCCAGCAGTGTCCTGCATGTCTGGTTCGTCTAACTTGGATAGTTTTCGTGATGGGAGGCAGGTGGCCGAATAGTTGGTGCCTTGTGGGGTGTTGCCGCCAGGACTTGTTCAATATTGCTCTCATCATTCTGGTGTAATTGCTGCCTAGCTTCTTCTCCAGCCGTTTAGTTAGCATCCAAGTAGTGCATCCATGCAGCAGTATCGACACGACCGCTGCCTGGAAGAAACTGCGTTTCATCTTATCGGTCAGGTCTGATTTCCATCTGATCGATAGCCTATCGATCGCTGTCCATGCCTTCGTTAGCCGCGTGCCGATGTCTTTTTCTGTTGATGAGACACTGTTTCCTAGGTAGGGGAATTTGTCTACTAGTTTCAGAGAGATTCCGTCTTGTGTGGAGATCTCACCCGTTGGATTATAGCTCATATCTATGATATAAGTACATATATTAAAGAAAGTATATTTTGGCAGCAAGTTATTATTAAGCCAATTTTTTTTATGAAGATTGAACAATGTTAATTATTTTTTATTGTAATTTTTCAAGTCCTCTTTTTATTTTTATTATGTGGGGATCCATGTGGTAAAGGAACTTTGTCATATTTTCTGCCCAAGCACTTTCGACCATACTTTTAGTTGTCTTCATGGGTAATGTAGTTTGAGTTGACAATTTGAGTTTTTATAATTTTAATTATTTGTAGTGTTAATTTATTTTTAGTTGTTGGTCGGAACATTTTCAGCGTTTTGTTATAAAACGTTCAGTTGGAAAGGTTTACTAATAGAGTTATTGATTTTAATTATTAAAACTTAATTGATATTTAATTTGTTAGTGCTGTGTTAAATGTTATTTTCTTTATATTTGTTTTCTATTTTTCATGTATATTGCTTCTAGGATTTGTAATCGTTTTTTAA
>OY757930.1:25676715-25694215 GCA_963585895.1 Sepioteuthis lessoniana | reverse complement strand
AAGGAACAACGACTGAAGATAGTAGAAAAGTTTACCTTCTTCGGCAATACACCCTGTGAGTCTATCGTCATGGATGACAATGTGAACGCCAGACTCAAAAAAGATAGCAGCCTTTGGCCGACTCAATAGGAATGTGTGGTATCGGCGATGCTTCTCGGAGGCTAGCAAAATCAAGGTATGCCGAGCTGTCGTTCTTACCACCCTCTTTTATGGCTGTGCAACGTGGATAACTTATCAACGGTATATAAATTTCACACGATATTTTTGAGGAAGATTTTTGGCATCACATGACAAAAACACATCCCAGATACCGAAGTTTTATTTCGGGCTTATCTTTCCAACATCTACACCATATTGATGCAACCAGAGCTTTGATGGGCTGGTCACGTTGTCTGCATCAAAGATCATCGCCTCCCGAGGAAACTGCTCTTCGGCGAACGGTCTCAGGGCAAGCACTCCTAAGGAGGCCAGAAAATGCGCTCTAAAGACACATTGAAGGTCTCCAAGAAATCTTTCGGTATCGTCCCTAATTGCCTTTAATATATGGCGCAAAACAGGGACAAGTGGCATGAAGTAGTCAAACATGGAGCGAAAGTCTGTGAAACCAGAAAAAACGCGTCAACTGAGCTGCGAGGTACTATTTACCAACCCCTCCGCTCGGGCAGGATATGACACAAGGTCAATTTTTAAGAGGAGTTTAACAGGTTTGAATTCAGAGTTTTCCTTCTCCGAGACTAGTTGCCTAACAAAGGCTGAAGAACCTAGTCTGTCCTACTGTTTACCCATAGGTGGAGGGAGAATAATTGGATTCATACCTTTCCCAAGGGTATTTGCCCGAAAGTGAACGTAATAGCGCGATTGGAGTACGAACTCGCGTACTACGATTCTGCAGTTCATCGCTTTAACCATTACACCACGAGGACACTGAGCTGCGAGGTAAACCTAGAAAAGGCACAGCCACATCAGCCACTGCTACCGCCGCCATTGCTTTCTTTCACCGTCCAAGACTCTTATTCTCATAGATTAGTCTCATCAGCCATCTTGCTTATTCACGGATGCCTTCCTCAATCATAAGATGGATCAAATGGTTCCCATCGATTCCGATGGTCAAAGAAGAGAATGTGTGTGTGTTGAAACGGAAACATTCATATACGAAAGATAAGTTTTACGATGAAAATTTGATGACATGAAAAAAAATATCTGACTCTTCTCTTTAGAAAATCAGATTGACATGTTTCGCTATCAATCTCTCTCTCTCTCTCTCTCTCACACACACACACATATATATATATATATATTGAAAATTCTTATGCAAAAATGGGATAGATAGATAGATAGATAGATAGATACATACATGGGCAAAATAGAGAGAAATATAGTCATACTGGTAAATGATTATTGAAGTGTAAATTTACTGATTGAAAAAGAGGAAAACCAACGAAGATATAAAGAATTCTTAATAACTGTAACATTTGGAAGATCTTTGTATCTTTGATTTAAATATGCGCGTATTTAATTCGGTTGGTTTGATTATATTTACATTAATTTCTGTCTCATATACATCATTATTATTCCTTCTTTGATATTTCATCTCCGTTATATCATATTTTTTTCTTTTTCGTCCACATTCACGCTGTTGTGTACGTTCAGTTCAAACATACTGGTTCACTCAGTGCAGCTGTATACTTAAGCAGGTGCACATGGATCCCTCACCGCCCGGTCCACAATAGAATCGAACTTAAATGTAAAAAAGTTAAAAAAAAAAAATATCCGATCTTTGACGTATAAAGTCACGCGGAAGGACAACACACCGAAGTTGTTCTTCTGGGATATATACATAAGTAAAAAAGAAAAATATCAAGATCATTCATTTAAATGTCGATTATCTATTTATCTGTCTATCTATGCCAGTATATTCATGTCTTCATGTCGATTTATTCATATCTATTTCTCTCTGTCTGTCTGTCTGTCCCTTTTTCTTTCTGTCTCTGTCTTTCTAACTATCTATACTAGTATATTCATATCAACATATTTCACTTTGTTCATTTCTCTCATTCTCTCTCTCTCTCTCTCTCTTTCTCTCTCTCTGTGTCTGTCTCTCTCTCTCTCTCTCTTGGTCCATTTATATCATAATATTCCTACCTACCTATGTCTATTTGTTCTTATCTATCTATCTATCTTAGAATACTTATATCTTTATATGCCAATTTGTTAATACGTATTTACCTATCCGTACCAGCATGTTGATTGTTACATGTCAATCTTTTCAGTCTTATCTATCTATCTATCTATCTATCTATCTATCTATCTATCTCAGAATAAATATATTTACATATGTCAATTTGTTAGTATCAATTTATCTAAGAGAGCATACTGATGATAGCATGTCAATCTTTTCAGTATTGTCAATCTATCCCTCTCTCTCTCTCTCTCTATATATATATATATATATATATATATATATCTACCAATCAATCGATTTATTCGAGTCTGTTCATATCAATGTATGTCAGTCTTTTCATTCTATCAATCAACATAGATATGCATAGATTGGCAAATAATTGTTTTGAAGACATTTATTTACACGTCAATAATTCTCGATGCACGTGATTCTACTTTAGCATCCTTGTGCCTACATTATAAGAGATTTTCTAAGCTTTCTACAAGGTAATGTCTGAAAACTGTACAATATTTAAATACACACACACAAACACACACACGCACGTATATATATATATATATATATAGAGAGAGAGAGAGAGAGAAAGATTGAAAAACAAAGTATTCTTCTCTTTGGATTACTTTGTTTTTCAATCTTTCTCTCTCTCTCTCTCTCTATATATATATATATATATATACATGATGGATATATATATATATATATATATATATATATATATATATATATATATATATAGAGAGAGAGAGAGAGAGAGAGAGATATTCAAAAAACAGTAATCCAAAGAGAAGAATTTAATCTAACAGAGAGTCGACGTTGTAAAATTTCGCTTCTAATGAATTTTCATCAGGACTGGGAAGTTATAATATCCAGTAACGTTTGATTACCGATGGATTTTTAAACGTCAATTGAAATCATCCTTTCTAGTCCAGATGAACGTTCTTTTGAACAGAAACGTTATAACGTCAATTTTCTGCTACATTACATTTTTCTCTTTGGTTTACCAAGTTTTTCAAATTTTTCTCATTATTGTTGCCTTCGTTTCAACACTATATATATATATATCATATTAACCCAACCCCTCCGCTCGGGCAGGATATGACACAAGGTCAGTTTTTAAGCGGAGTTTAACAGGTTTGAATTCAGAGTTTTCCTTCTCCTAGAGTAGTTGCCTCGACAAGGCTGAAGAGCCTCGTCTCCCCTACTATTTACACATAGCTGGAGGGTGAATAATTGGATTCATACTTTTCCCAAGGGTATTAGTGCAATGTGTAATGCAATCAGTCTCGTCCAGGATTTGAACTCGTGTCGCCGTGTTCATTTCCTACGACGAAAACCATTACACCACGGGCACTATATATATATATATATATATATATATATATATATATATATATATATATATATATATAAACAAACGAAAGTTAATACATAAACATTAAATTCCCGAGCTTCCATCCAGTCGTCTGCTTGCTAAGTGGTATTTTATCTGTCTGACGTTATATTAGGATGGTTTCAATCCCAACTTGAAGCATCTCACGTGTCTAGACAGACTGAAGAATTGTGATACAGCGAAGCTTCTCTGAAGATGACAATACACTCACACACACACACACACACACACACACACACAGATATATATATAGTCCCATGGGAAACTTTAGCAGTGAGAGAAAAACGTGCACAAATGAAAACAGCCTCCAAAAACTATCGAAAAAACCCAACAAACACAAATGCCTTAAAACTAAAAACGGCACAATATCAATTAGCAGGCATATATATATAAAGGAACAGACAGAATACATTCAAAATCAGATAGATAAGATTAGAGACTCGGTGGAAGATAAACAATCTGGGATAGCCTGGCAAACAATAAACGAAGTGAGTAGAAGAAAGAACACAGCCAAAGCAAAACTGAAAGCAGCAAACCAACAAGAAAGAATAAAACTGTGGAAACAGCACTGCGGAAACGTACTAGAAAACCCACCGAAAATAACGCATGAACCAATCCCCAGAATAATTAGTAAACAATTAGATATTAAACTAGGACCGTTCACACAAGAAGAACTCGACTCGGTTCTCAGAAAAATTAAAAATTGGAAAGGTGCAGAGCTGGAGGAGATTCCCCCAGAAGTATGGAAGACCAGACAATTCGACGACATACTGCTCCGCCACTGCAACGCAGTATACAATCAAAATCCGATAGATAGATGGATGAAGGGATGCATACTCCCCTTCTCTAAAAAAGGGGACCTCGGATTAGCCAAAAACTACCGAGGCATAACACTTACATCCATAGCAGCCAAAATCTACAATGCCCTACTACGAAACCGCATAGAACTCAAAATCGACAACATACTTCGGAAAAACCAAAATGGCTTCCGAAGAAATAGATCCACGACCTCACAAATATTAACCATCCGTAGAATCTTTGAAGGTGTACGGGGAAAAAACCTACAGGCGACATTAATATTTGTCGACTTTACCAAGGCCTTCGATTCCATTCACAGAAGAAAGATGGAACAAATCCTACTAGCGTACGGCATACCTAAAGAAACCGTAGCAGCAATAACGATTCTCTATAGAAACACCAAAGTAAAAGTACGATCACCAGATGGAGACACAGAATACTTCGACGTTGTAGCAGGAGTACTACAAGGGGACACGCTGGCTCTGTACCTCTTTATCTTTTGTCTAGACTACGTACTTAGAACGTCGATTGACAAAAGCAGAGAGAATGGCTTCGAGCTGACGAAGAAAAGAAGCAAAAGGTACCCCGCAAAAACAATTACCGACACCGACTACGCCGATGAAATAGCGATACTGGCAAATCCACCCGACCAAGCTGAAACGCTACTGCATAGTTTGGAACGAGCAGCCGCAGGCATAGGCCTCTCTGTTGATGCACACAAAACGGAATATATGTGCTCTAATCAAATGGGGGACATCTCCACTCGAGACGGAACCCCTCTTAAACTAGTTGACAGATTCACTTACCTAGGAAGCAGCGTCGCATCACCCGAAAAATACATCGACACGAGGTTAACGAAAGCATGGACAGCTATCAATAGGCTATCGATTATATGGAAATCAGACCTAACCGATAAAATGAAACGCAGTTTCTTCCAGGCAGCGGTCACATCGATACTGCTATATGGCTGCACTACATGGACGCTAACAAAACTGCTGGAGAAGAAGCTAGACGGCAATTACACAAGAATGCTGCGAGCAATCTTGAACAAGTCCTGGCGGCAACACCCCACAAGACACCAACTGTACGGCCACCTGCCTCCTATCACGAAAACTATTCAAGTTAGACGAACCAGACATGCAGGACACTGCTGGAGAAGCAGGGACGAACTCATAAGAGATGTCCTCTTATGGACCCCCACACATGGCCGTGCAAAAGTAGGACGACCAGCACGAACATACAGTCAGCAGCTATGTAAGGATACGGGATGTTGTTCTGAAGACCTGCCTAGGGCGATGAACGATAGGGAGCCGTGGCGAAAGAGAGTCAGGTATATCCGTGCTACCAGCACGACATGATGATGATGATGATGATATATTTATTCTGTTTCTATCGATATTTCTTGCGACCAAGTTGTCTCACTCAGTTCTTATGTCTAACTCTTTATTTCTTTCTGCTCTCTCTCTCTCTCAATATATATATGTATATATATTCACACACACGTATATATATATAACTATCAGTCTACATCATTATTTTCATATATACAGATTTCCGTTTTTTTTTGTCTTTCTATGACTATATATATTATTGCCTATATCAATTTCTTTCTCACTGTCTATCTATCTATCTATCTATGCCTGTTCGTTGATATTCGCCTATTTCACTCTATTAAGATCTGTCAATCAATGTGCGTCTGTTCATGTCTAAGTATCTATCGATGGAAAATCGAAAGTTGCCTATGCAGGAAGTCTTTTAACAGCATCGTGGCTGTTGCAAGAACTTGGTTGAAGACAAAGTTGGATTACTTTTAGGACACTGTTTCTTGGCTCTATATTAAGAGTTCTCTTTTCAGATCATTGCTTACAAAAATAGCCTGCCTAAACCGTCCCACTATTTATGTATAGCTGGTTAGAGAGAGAAAAGTTGTATTCACATCTTTCCGAAGATCATTAGTGCTAACTGAAATGCAAGCAGATCTGTCCAGATTTTGAAAGTGTCTCACTGATTCCATCAACATGACGCTACCTGCACATCCATTGGGTTAGAAATTCTGTGTATATATATATATATATATATATATATATATATATATATATATATATATATATATTTCTTTAAGAAAAAACAATGAAACCAATCACAAAGGATTATAAATTTACTTCCATCCTGTTACGCATTTTTGAAATTTCCAAAAAACACGAAAAAAAAGCTCTGTTCTGGAGATTTACTCAATGTCGTGAAACTGGACTTTTACAGAAGGAATATATCTGGACACCGTTTTGATTTATTATCTAAGGAAGGATTTTTTTTAACCCTTTCACTGTTCAAGACAAAGTGTAATCATAAATTTTCTCTAAATTTCATCCTTTATTTTGAATGCGGGTCAAGAGCTTTGTATTATCTTCAAATGTGGCACATAAAACACTAGGAGCCATATATGACTCCCAAAATAGGGAAAAAAACAAAACCAGTGTGGAAAAATAATTACCCTTTCTCCCATAGATGTTAATTTTCATACAACCTTTTATGATTTAATTATTAATAAAAGAGATTCCCAAAATTATGTTCCCTTATACATCAAACCTTTATTTCTCACCCCTAATATTTTCTAAGTCTAATACACATACTAAAATACAAATTAAATGCAGATTAACATACCCATCCTGCTCAACAAATACATATCTGACCGCAGAGAAAAAACAAGTACTGTCAGCCAACTATATTTTGTGCAGTAGTCTACTAAAGGCTTAATATATAAGTATTTTGCATATATAATAATTATATGATGATCTTATACCATCCATCCCCCTTGTGGGTCTATGTATCTCCGTTTAGATATCAACATAGGCCAGAACAAGTTTGTTAGGAAGATCGGAAGTTGCCTTTGCAGACGGTTTCTCTTCTGTGGGTTACCGATACTTTTTTTTTTCACGAGCAAGGCAATGTGCTTTATAATTTAGAATAAAAGTTATAAGAACAATTTGGAATATAATATCGGGCTGATGGTAGGACTCAAGCCTTTGGTCTTGAAAAGATACACATCTATCTTCCGAGCGGCGAAAAGAGACGGATTTGTGCCATTTCCAAGAAAATGAGCTCGAAGTGAAACATAATCAGCTTCATAAAGAATTTATACTCGAGACTCTATCTCCCTTTCCTAGTGGTTAACTGGTACATTAAGGATGTCTTCTATGATAATTTACGTATGTGCTCATTGGTTAAAATAGATATACATTTTCCTTCATTATCTAGTGTTATTAAGCCTTGGATGACACATAAGTATGAATTTTTTCTAAATTAAATTGATATTCACAGCTTAAAAGATGAGATACGTCTTCAAGTGGACCATTCATTTTTGCCAAAATTATGAAGATTGATAATAAAACCATATTATTTAGTCTCCAAAAACAGCACATGTATGCGAGGAAGTGTACGTTATTTTTAGACAATCCTGTATCTTTTATTGATAGAAACACACATACACACACACACACACACACACATATATATACATATATATATATATATATATATATATATATATATATATATAACACATATGTGTCTGCTATAGCGGAACACCTTAAAAATAACCATGACTGTGCCTCAACCTTAAGTGCGGATCTTTTTACTATTTTAAGCAGGTCCCACTCAGATTAACACCTTAAATTGTAAGAGACTAGATATATTTTGACCCAGAAACCGTCCCTCTGTAAGCAGAGGGAATGTTTTTTGGGTCTTAATGTAATTACAATTTAACATTCCTCTCCCCGTCATTGATTTTTTTTCAAAACTTGACAGAGTCTATTTTCTCACCTTTGTCTTAATCGTTGTCCTAGTTTATCTGTGACAAGGTAGGATTGAAACCGGTAGTTGCTCATTTTTATTTTTTTTAACAGGAATAAATTTGGTCTGTTTTGAATATATATATATATATATATATATATATATATATATATATAGTATTTTTCGGTCCAGTTAAACCAGAGTTGGGAGTAATTCCTTCAGGACAAGAAAATCATTCAGGAGCTGAACATTTAAATTTTCCTGGTAGAGAGCTCAATGTAATTGATTTTACAGACCAATATTTCTTTAAAGGAAAAACCAAAGACCGGTTATTTTAGGATTATAAATTTATTTCCATCCTGTTTTTCGTTTCTGGTTTGAACCAAATGATATATATATATATATATATATATATATATATATATATATATATATATGTTTTCGTGGTGGGCTACGTGATATAAAAGCAAAATATATGTATACGTGGCAGTGTACTTACTTTTTAGACAAGTCTGTTTCTTTTATTGAATGAAACACACACACACACACACACACACACACGTTCGCGCGCACACACACACTATAAAGTGATAAAACTAATAGGAGTATTTAAATTTGTTGTTCATTTTTGGATCGTTCTTAACTTGTTTCGACCTTAGATTATCAACAGAATAAATAAGTTTTTTTTTTGTTTTTCTATGCAAATGAAAGATTCTTTAGAAAGTTTTGGAAGCTTTTTTAAAGAATACTTTAAAAAAAAGCTGACACACTATCAGAAAAATGATATAAAATTTGTTGGTACCTGAGCATATCTATTTTGCCAATGGATACTGTACGCCAATAGTATATATATATATATATATATATATATATATATATATATATATATGTATGTATGTTTGTGAGTTGGCATGTGTCATGTGTATTTGGAGAAATAAAAATCGTCACTTAATGGTTTAGAGATTTTTAAAAAAAGATAAGGAACAATAAGGCACGAAAAAATTGTTATTGAAATCCAAATTCCATTCGAAGAGAAGAAATAGTTTCCGTCCTTGAAAGGTCTTGTGAAAAATCTTGGTTCAATTTTGATTTATTTTATTAACACCATATAATCACTTTATGGTTTATTTCATGCTAAAATTTGCAAAAAAAAAAAGCAGATTTTCTTCAGTTTATTTGTTTAATTAGATATAAATCCTTTGCGGGTTATTCAATTTCGAAAACTGGAGTCATTTGTAAACGTTTCGTTCACCTTATTTGTTAACGGCATATCAATTCCCTATGTTGCATTAAACTATTAGAATCCAATGTCCTTGTTTAAGGAAAGTAAAAGTAATTATGAAAATCGCATAGCATATCTACATTTTGCTTAATTTAATGTATACGTAATTCTTAATTTCTTTATAAATTGGAAAATTAGAAATTCGGGTCATAATGGGTTATATACCGAAACTTAATTGCCCAGTCAGCTGGGGCTGTAGAATGTACCGACTACACTTCTGCAGAGGGGTAAGACCCCCGCCAATGATTGTCTTGGATATGACATGAAACGATCTGATAGTGTTTATTTTAAGCTTGGGCTTTGGGGAATGCAGAGTACCCCTTGATTGAAATTGCTCCCAGGTCCACTCTGGATCTCGTGGTAGCACCTGATAGGGCCCTATATATGGGTTGAATGGTACTAACGGTATACTTATGCTAAACTGAATTGTTTGACTAAACTGAATAGCTTGAAATAAAAATGTTTTTGACAATGAAACTTTACTTACATTTAAACAGCGTGCTTTTGCTAAACTGAATTATTTGAAATGGAACTGTTTTTTGACTGTGAAACTGTAGTTACACTAAACTGATTTTTTTAAATATAGAATTGTTTTGACATTTAACTGTGTGTAAACAAAATCTGTACTTATACTAAACAGCACTTTTTTTAGATATCATCATAAGTTTACACAGTGGTATACGATCAAGTTTTTAATAAATTTTTACCCTTTAACCCATCCTATTTAAGCGAAAACTAAAAATCAGATTCTACTTCTTTTTTTGTTTGTTTGCGAATACATGTAAACTGCCAGGAAAAAAATATTGACTAAGAAAAAATTTTAAGAAAAACCAAATATTTAAGAATTTAAGGAGGGGATTATTTTTTTATGTGAATTTAACGTAAAATGATCTCCCACTTCCGGACCAACGAGCATTACTGACAACCAGAGATCGTGTAAGGGACGTGTAACCATTCTTTTTTGTAGGGAAAACAGACGGAAAGGATGAAGGTGTTAACTAAGCTCATTTGCGGATATTTTTTCAGGCTCTTTACATGTATTCAAAAAAAAAAAAAAAAAAAGAAGGATGGGTTAAAGATTAAAAATCTACCAAGTTTCCCTATCAAATAAGAATTGTTGTCACATGGATTTATTTGATCCGTGGATAGTATCCTAAAATGTATAACCACTCCGGGTCAGAATAGACCAGGGAGTGTTGGCTATAAGTAAAGTTAGCGACCTTAGTCGAGAGTGACACAAAGGCTCCATTTTCAATAACTTCTACACCGATATTTGGGTAGGGCGCTACTTCTTTCCCTGGATTGCTCCACTTTACCCTTGATCCGACATCAAGTACCATTTTTTTAGTCTTTGGTATGACTCGACGTAGGATTGAACCTCGGTCACCCGGACCATTGCCAAATACTCTACTCATTAGGCTAATGAATTTCTCATCACTGGGTGCTTAATCTTAAAACCCCCTGTAAAAAGCTTGCTCAAAACCCCCAATAACCTCTATATCAAAATCCTCGATTATAACCGTTCATAACGATTGCACAAAACCTTTATGAGAAGCCTTACCAACTCTTGCATAAAGAAAAAAAAATTATTAGAAGTATCAATAACTGTTATGGGGAAATACCCCAAGACGTCACTGCAGGGACCCGCCCCGTGACTGACTCGATAAACGAGTCAAACGAGTCTAGTCAGTTACCGGTAAACATTACTGCCAGTTTTTCCGTAAATATATACCGATGTAAACCTTACATATCTTTGGGTTCTTCATTTCTGGCCCTTCAAAGCCACAACAATAACCCCTGTAGAAAAAACCCTGATGGAAATCCTCAATAGCAGAGCATGAAAATTCTTTCTCATACATCGGTAATCCCAACTTAAAGACTCCGCGCAATAACCTTAATAAACTCCACATAAAAATCCTTTCTAAAGACCCTTAATAACGCTTGCATAAAACCTTGCACAAAACACGTAATGACCCTGGCATAAACTATGCTGAAAACCCTTCATAACTCTAGCATAAAACCTGACTCAAACCTTAAATATCCCCTGCATAAAAAAATCCTGTTAAGATCACTTTAAAATTCCAGTATAAAAGCCGGCTAAAAGCTCTTTTATAAAAGTGTTGCATAACACTCAACTTAATGATCCAAGCATAAAAAGACGACACTACTTGAAATCCTTAATAAACTCATCATATAAACTCTCCTCAAAATCCTTAATAAACCCTGCAATAAACCTTCTGGTGAAGTACCCAAGAGAAAATGACTTTAGTAATGGACTGCGACATTTAGTAAACGAGTTTGAACTCTAGTCCCGCTATAACATTCACTCAGACTAATCCCCTGGCGAAAGGCATGAATCACCTTATTCACCTCAGCAATCGGTTAAATTGTACAAATACTGCCTTTCCGTAAGGATGGCTTTGGCATTAAATAAACATAGGAAAGTTGATATGCAAAAAACAAAGAGATCAGATATAAATAGAACCCTTAATAACTCTTTATCCGAAATCTCGTGAAACAAAACTCGAGAAAATGACAGATTAATACTTATTATTTATGTTAAATTAAATATTAGTGCCCACAAAAGCACACTAAATAGGGGTGTCCTCGTGGTGTAATGGTTAAAGCGCTAGACTACTGAATGGTTGTAAGCGAGTTCGAACTCTTGTTACGCTATCAGGTAACAGACAAATACCCTAGTGAAAGGTATGAACTTTCTTATCCTATATAAGTTAAATAGCAGAAGGATGAATATAGTATTAAATAACCCAACAAATTTTGATATGGCATTAAAAACAAATATCAAAGTGAATAGAAAAATGGATTACAAGGTCTTGTTTAAATGTTATATCAAACTTTATGCCTGAAGAAGAACAAAACTGATACAATTAAACAATACTATTAAACAATAGTAATATTATTAAATCAACTGCGGGTGGGATGATATCTTTCCCAAGTCTGTAAGTTCTAACGTGAAAGAAATTGTACGACTGGTGTTTGAACCTGCGAACTACAATGTCAGAGTCAAGCGCGTTAACTTAAATGCAACGGCTAACCTCCTCGGGCTAGGAACAGATTTGTTACACAGGTGTTGTGAAATCTTGGCCATGACACCAGCGACCTATGAAATCCGATAGTAAACTAAATAAACTGCTTATTCGATTAAGTTGGGCAATAGAGATTGGAACTTTACAACTTGGTGCTCCATTATGCATATCCACATTTCGATATAAGTGTGAGTGGGAAATTACTAAAAAAGAATTGTTTGTGGTGTCATTTTGACAGACTTCTGACCCAAAAAAGGACCTATTGGCAACTCCGTTGCTAAAATTGACCTTAGTTATTCAATGAGTGTCGTACGCACACACACACACACATATATATATATATATAGGGCAGGAGTTCAGTCTGTAATAGTGGCCGTCTTAGGAAATGGACACGGTGACCCAAATTCAAATCATTGATGAGTTCTTTTTTTCATTTCACAGTGCAAGAATACCCATAAGGAATGTATATACATATATATTTACCAACAATTTTTTTAAGCGGAGTTTGAATTCAGAGTTTTCCTTCTCCTATACTTGTTGCCTCACCAAGGCCGAAGAACTTAGCCTGCCCTACTATTTACCCATTGTTTGAGGGAGAATAATTGGATTCATACCTTTCCCAAGGATATTCGTGCTATGGGAAATGCAATCAGTCTTGAGGAATGTATAAATCCAACTATTCTCTTTCGAGAATATGTTTAAAAAGTAGGACAGACTTGGCTCTGTTATCTTGTCATTGAACCGGTTTAGGAGAAGGAAAATTCTGAATTCCAACCGGTCAAACTTCGCGTAATAATTTACTTAGAGTCACTTATTGCTCTTGTGAAGTAGTTGTTACATATATATATATATATATATATATATATATATACTGGGTGATTGAACAGTAATTTCCTATATTTCGCCGCGTGGCCTGCCAGAATCACTGACTTAACACACAGTGACTTTTTTTCTTCTGGATCGGTTAAAGGATCGAGTCAACTCAAACAAAACAACGACACTAGAGGACAGATTACAAGAAGCTTTGTTTTCAATGCCACAAGTGTTCAAGTTGAAATCAGCTGATGGGATTCCCGGTATGTTTGTGAAGCTGTTGACAAATGCTGGTGCCCATTCTGATTTTAAATAAAACTCCATAGTATACGATTTCTTCACAAGATCATTACCTGTAAAACTTGTGTGTATGACTTAAGTTATACAGAATTTCAAAAAGGCAGTTACTTTTAATTTGACTGGTATATGTATTTTCATGAAAATAAATAGAATGTTTGGATTCATATTTTTTGGCAATATTCTGTTCATTGTGATGTTAAAATCCTATAATTATCTTTAAAACTAGCGTTGACCTAAAGCATGTAAAATAATAATGATGTAAGAATTAATTTTTTTTTTTAATTTAAATTTATTTTTTATTTATTGCGAAAAAAAATTCTCAGATTAAGAAGCCTCATCTCAAAATGATTCCAATGAAGGACAATAATGATGTACCTTTTTCATTTCTCACTTATTTTTATTTGATATTTTTGTTTAATGTCATATCAAAATTACTGTTGTTTTTTTAATGCCAAAGTCATCCCTGTAGAAAAAAAAAACATTATCATGTTATTTAATACATAGCTGGGTTAAAAAGGAAGTTCATGCCTTTCCTTACACCAAATATGCGAGAAAACAACGCAACTGGAATTCGATGTCGCAGTTAAGCAAGTTACTAACTAAACTAACGAGATTCCATCTTCTCATTTGACTGGGATCCTAAAATGATATACCGCGAGTAGTTTCGCCTATGGTCCGGGAGACCGGGGTTCAATCCCAGGTTGTGTCATACCAAAGACTTTAAAAACGGTACTTGATATCTCCTTGCTTAACTCAGCAATATAAGGTTGGTGTCAAGAGTAAACTGTAGCAATCCTGGGAAAGGAGTAGAGCCCTGCCCTACACTTCGGTGTAGTAGCTATTGAAAAGGGAGCCTTCTGGTCGCCCTCGACTACGGTCGCTTACCTTACTTACTTTAGTATTACTTTTTATACACTGGTCTATATTGTGACTAAACTGAAACAAGCTCAAATTTAAGGCGTTGCTATTGTTTTTGTGTCAGTGTCAATTGACATCAATTAATAGTGAAACATTTTTTGATAGTAAGAGATTGGTGTGTAGATTTATATGAGAACAGACCTTAACAGATAAATAGGTGTGGACAATGATATATATATATATATATATATATATATATATATATATATATATATATATATATATATATATTAGTATGTTCTTCTCTCTGTATTTGATAATTATCATTACTTTCTAGTGCAAATACATTACGCCTGTTAGTAACTCGTGGTAAGTAGCTTCAGACTAATTAAATTTGCATCCTATCTTCCTGTTACTCATTAATCATAGAATTGACTAATCTTCGCTATGTCTGTCTCACAGACATCAGATTGTTGACTGTATTTGTTGTTCCTAAGTTCTTATTCATCTAACTGATGAGCCTTGCCATATTGGTGGAGTTTAAAATATTCTGACTGTATCCCTGTGTATTTCACCTAACTGCATTTATACCCAATTGGCTAGGGCTGCAGAATTCACCAAATTGCATCTCTGCAGAGGGGTTAGACCCCCAATGAGTGTCCTGGGCATGACAATAAACAATCTAGTGATGGGACCCCAGCGTTAGAGATTTGGGTTAAATAGTATCACTGCTGTGCTTTTACAGGGATGGCTTAGGCATTAAATAACCTATGAAGATTACTAGACCGTTAAACAAAAAATAAAATATAAAACTTCCAAATACCCATCTGCATTGGAAACGGTTAGTGTTTTCTAATACCTAACGTTGGGCAAGGCGCTTTGTCTGAATTAGTTAGAATTAGCTAGTTCGATTCTCAATGATCATATTTAGTTAGATCAGAATTCTCAATGATCATATTTAGTCAGATCAGAATTCTCACTGATCATATTTAGTTAGATCAGAATTAGTTAGTTCGATTCTCAATGATCATATTTTATCTTTGTGTTAACCTAAACATTACACTTAGCCTGACTGTGTGTCTTCGAAAACACTGTATCCCATTCAGAGAGGTATTGCTTAGGATTGGTTTCTTTGTTTATTGGCGTATCACGGTTCAGGTGTTATTTAAAGCCAAAACCATAACTGTTAAAGAACAGCAGTAAATACGAACTCATAACCTCTCATACCAGAAAGAGCAGCTTCTCTAATATCCTAACTTATGTATTTACTCAACGAATCAACAGGCACTCTGCCGATATCTTGCATTTGGTAGCTAAAAAAGTTTACAAACATTGATGTGATTTTAATTTCAGGAAACTTTAATAAAATGCAAATTGGAGTTCAAATTATATAATTCCACCACACTGGTCTGAAGACTAAATCCAAATAGACGAAAGCGTGGATTATCGGCTACCACTGACACGAAGTTCAAGGGCTTTAGATAATTAGATTACTCGATAACAAATGACTTATTATATGTCAGCTTCCTTTTCCAATGGTGGATAGAAACACGACGAATAACTCATGTCATTTATTTCATCGAGTTTTGGGACAAAAAAAAATAACGTAGATCCATAACTTTTACACACACACATACACAGGCACACACACACAGAGATTTAAATACACACACAATATATATATATATATATATATATATATATATATATATATATATATATATAAACAAGAATATGTAACAAAATGATTTATATTCTTTTCTAAAAATTTGTCTTTTTTCATCAATTTTTTTTCTGAAGGAGTCCTGTTAATTTTTAGAGAATGGATTAATATACAGACTTTTTTTAACAGGATGGAAATACATTGATTTTTTCAATGTGACCGATTTAAAATATATATATATATATATATATATATATATATATATTGTAAATATGATTTTAAGTGAATATTTTATAGATAACTTAATTTTTAAACGAGCGAGAGCTCATCTGTTTGTAAACGGTTAAATGGTTTCAAGTGTCTGATTGACACTAATAATTTCTATTCAAAATTAATCATTCGTTTTCTCCTAGTTAAATGTTTTGAATTATTGCTATTTATCACCAATAATTCCATTCAACATAAGCCATTTGCCTGCATACAGTTAAATGGTTTAGATTATTGTTACGTAATACAAATCATATAATTTAACTTAAGTCATTTGTCTGCACAGTGTTCCATGCTTATAAGTGTAGAAAATGATTAAATGTCCCTATTTGATTCAGGGAAGGGATGCTGCCAGGTGTTAGCATTCTGGTTTAGAGTGTACTTCGAAGTAATGGCAATAGAAGAATCATAGACATTCCACGAAAGCTCCTGGAGATGAACCCTACCAATAGAGTGTCTAGTGTCGTATCAGGACATTCACTATAGGGGATTACTCTTTTGAAAAAATGCAGTCAGCTTATTGTACCGCCCTAAACAACTGATTTTATGAAAAAGGTATATATATATATAGAGAGAGAGAGAAAGAGAGAGAAGGAGGAAAGAGGACGAGAGAGAGAGAGGGTATAGAAAGAAAAAGGCTGAATAGAGGCCAAATAATAGTTTACCCTGACGAAAAACAATTGTGTCCAGATATGTTTGCATATATTATACATAAGTTCGGTTCTTATACTTCAGTTGATCCAAAATATAAATGGACAGAATATATATATATATATATCAGTGGCGACTCTAGCCTATTTTTGCTACTCGTGCCCCCCGCCCTCTGTCAACGTGAGTTCCCAACCCGTGGTCCGTGGACCCAAAGTAAGTCATCATAGTTGCTATTGCGTGATTCTCCATTGTATAGCAAAGATTGACAACCGTACCTTGCATGGTGTTTTTTTTTGTAATCAATCAAGATACTATATAATTTGTAGTCTTGTTAATACAGTAGATAAGATAATTTTTTCATTTCAAAAGTATAGAAGAAAAGAGAAGATGTTCATTACTATGACGAGAAAAATATATTTATTAGAAAAAAGAAATTGATGACAATATACACAGACACAGC